>OX375879.1:68888331-69488331 GCA_947359465.1 Metellina segmentata | reverse complement strand
ATTATGAAATAAAAACAGTCGGTAACCGAACAAACAGAATAGAAATCGAGACGAAAAGATTACGATGCCATGATACCCTGGTTGAGAATCTGGGCAAATAAATAGGTTGGTCTGGGTAATATGGAACAAGGTCCAAAATCGGACACGTTTTGCCAACCGCAGGATATAATACAAACCAATAAAATAGATCAAATACAAAAATAACCGCTTACCAACAATAAACAGATTTAAAAACATGTTACTTAATAATGACAGCAAGGTGCAAGATAAAAGATGAAAAGAATAAAAACAGGTGGGTTCTCCTTCAAAAACACACAACAAGTTAAGGCGAATTTTGTTATTTCAAAAATTAAAAATGACATCCCATATCAGTTGATTAGAAAAACGTGATAATTAATTATAACTAAAACTGATTTTGGCAAAAAGCCTGAATAACGTAAACACGCAGAAAGTGATGAATTGGGTGGGGGTACCCAAACAAAATACACGAAGTGTTAAAAAATCGACGGCAAAAACGTTTAAGATGGGAAACAAGGTGTTAAAATATGACGTATAGTAAAAAGCTGGAAGAAATAAGGGTATGATGGAGCGGTGTCATCTATTTATGAATGTCTGCGTGTTTTTTGGAGGGCCGATGCGGAGACGAGTAATTAAACCATCAAGACGTCTTGATGGCGAAGACGGCAGATTAGAGATTGTTAATGAACACGTAAAATAGTTTATTGTTTGTTCCATCACTCCAGCCAAATAAGCACCGGAAAACAAAACAATGAATACGACAGATGCCAAGAAAATGGATTAGAAAAACGAAACGAAATCCAAAACCTTTGAAGTCTGGCAGACTTCAAATGTCAGACGCCAAACAGATGTGCATCAATGGGACTAATGTTCCATTCCACTTGTGTCGGAAAACAACTTCATTTAGCGGGACTGGAAAACGAGCATCATGCAAATAGTTGAGGCATGCCGCATCCGAAACGGAACCCAGCCTTTGAATGAAGGAGGGAAAATAGAAGATCTATGGCTCATGAAGTGGTGGATGATGAAGGAAACAGGTGTAGGCGTCCGAAGATGACGCACACCGTTGACGAAGCAGGCAAGAGTGCGGTTTCAAGATTGCATGATTCGTCCAAGTCTTTTATTTCGCTCGTCAAGTGTGCGAGAGGTGAAAAGCCATGACAATATCTAGTCACGCGACGGACGAAAGTGAAATTAGGAAGAGTGTGGATGGATACAAGTGAAATGTTTAAGGGTTGATGCTTTCGAGCAGGAATTTGAATACACAAAAATCTTACATTCGTTCGGTAAGATTATTTTCTGTCGTGTTCTTGGATTTCCTCAGTTACAGATATTGATAGGTCCGTTAAATTCCTTTTATGTACTCAATTTCATTTACACTTTTCGACTTAAGTTACAAGAGCGAATAAATTTAAGATGATTGAACAAAATAGGTAGCCTAGAGTTGTATGTAGGTTTTGAGCTTAAAAGACATCTTTTAGAATACACATAACCATCACTCATGAACAGCTACCCTTTTCTCTTAACTAACAAGGTAGTAAAGGTAAATATTTTTTTTTTACGAACGAAGAGCAATTTCATGTTATTTTAAGCATCCGACCTGCGAGAAACAGAAATTTAACGTATGATGTGCATAAGGAAGGCTATTCAGACCGAGGCCTAAGCGCATGACTTAAAGCCGATTTCGAACCCCTAAAAACATTCTTGTCCAGATAGGGATTCAAACCCAGAATCTGATGAAAAGAGAACGAGAAAGGTTTCGGAGAGGCAGTTTCAGAAAAGCTCGATGGAGTAAAGTAAACATATATTAGCTTACTTTAAACAGTAAACAATTTTAGAATTGTGTGAAGGTATGAACAAATTCTCTAATAATTGAGGAAAAAAAAAATAAAGAGATGCGTTATATTTGTTTTCAAGCAAATTTTAAAAGTAACTACGCTTAAATCAATTTGATGTCATAAACGCTTAATAGCACACTTTAATTCAAACAAATTGGTGAAATCCTGAAACTTATGCTAAAATTTCTATTCTATTGGCATTTGAATGTATTTGATTAAATTTTACTCTATTAATGGAAAAATGGCGGAACTAAGGAGCACCTGTCGCGTGGTTATCTGAAACTAGCCAATGCGTGGATAGCCCGGCGTTGCACGTGTTCGTGGTGTAGGTTTGCGAAATTAATCTGGTGTAAAATCTTCCGCAGATTTCAAATCCGTTGAAGATATATTCAATTTAACAATTATTTGTTTAAAGAAAATCATATCTTTAGGTATCAATCGAAACTGAAATTTTCCGCAGATTTCAAATACGTTGAAATTTTTACTCTATATTTAACGGTCTAGAGACAGAAAAAAGAACTGTGACTATAGTTAAAAGATTGATTTATCATTTGTCTGGAAAAACATTCCTCCGCGCTAAATGAAAGTGGGAACGAAAAAAATAATTTACTCCGCGTGCAAAATGAAAGCGGAAACGTAAAAAATAATTTTCTGATGTTGAAATGAAAAAAATTGGCATGGTTCCAAGGCTGTCTACAAGGTCACGTGGGTAGAAAAGTCAAGATTGGGGTTATTCTTCTTTCGCGGAAGAAAGGCGTTGAAGAACCAGGAAGATAATAAAATTATTAAATTCATTAAAAAACCTTCTAGATTGAATTTTAAATTTCGCCGCAACCCAAAAAATTCGGACTACCTGTGTGCCAAATCTCATTGCTGTAAGTGCCATAGATCGCCATGATTTTGCGGCAGCGAAACAAACATACAGACAGACAAACAAACACTTTCTTTTATAATATTAGAGACCGTGCAACATTAGTCAAATAATTTTTAGCGAGGGTTCGCGGTGAAACTACTTTATTCCTACGGGGTAAAACTGTAATACATTCTCCATCTAGCTCACAAATGATTAAATTAAATGTCATGATTATAAAAGTTTAAAATTACAACGTCCTCATCAGAAAAATATAAGAGTATCTTAAAGCATTGCAAAATGTTTCGATTGATCAAAAAAAATTGTGTTGACAAAAATCAGCTAGTGCAGTAATAATGCTATGCTCTTCACAAGGACAAAATCATAAACAGACTTCGCAAGAGCTTATTTCTTAGAGATTGGAAGCGATCAAATTACTCAATTTCTCAATATCAGTAACAGACTTCAGCCTTTTCGATTTGAAACAAAACAAAGAACTATTGAGTCAACTATGAATTGCTTTGTTGCTCACTTTCATATTTAAAAACTTGGATTGCACAAATTGAAAAGCATAATACGGTTCCGGACATTTCTGAATCCCTTAATCAAATTTGCAAATTACTGACTTCTGAGTTGGAGTGTTTGTGAATGGTTTGTTCAACATAAAACACAATCTATGTCCACCGACACCTTTTCGCAGCACGTTTCTTTGGCTTCTGCGTACGGCACTCTTTGTCCGAGACAACCTTTTCACACCTATTCAGAATTAAATAACCCAAATTAGGCTGCCTCAGCGCGGGAGCCGCACTATGGATTCAAATTCTGGCGCTGTTTGATTAGAATTCTTGTTTGTCCACAAAAACTACGGGCAGCATAAAACTGCATAATAATAACGGTTCCAATGAGAAGGCAGATGGCCTTGAGAGATTCCATGGGTAGGCAAGAAACGTGGTAAGCTGTCTAGGGGAAAGGGTTGCCATAAGAAAAATCGGCGACTGCAACAGATAATTATTTGTTTCGTCCACTCCCGATTACTGCTATCGCTTCCGACACCGACCGATAAACTGGAAGTCAGAATCCCCGCAAAAGATGCATCGTCGTTCAACCTGCCTCCTATGTATTCAAAACCACGAGGCTTAAATACCAACTAGGCTCAGTCAGAATAGCTTAGAGACAAAGCAGAGTTTGTTACCAACCACAGTGAGGTGTTGCCAATGCCAACACATAACTATTCACTAGGCCTGGGCGATGTATCGAACATCGTGAAAAAACCGGTGTGAAGTCGACATCGCCGCATCGGTTTCAAGATGGCGATGCATCGTATAATTTATTCCCTACGTACAACATCAAGTAAATTTCTCCCAGACAGATCCCATTGAAAAAAGTATCCATTATGTATTAAAACCACAACGCACATAAAGACAACGCCTGCTCTATCGTGAAAACCCGAAACCGAAAAAAAAAAAGGCACCAAGAGATACTATCAAACTTCTGGGAACGGTTGAGACTGTCATTTGGGATTTAACCGGAAATATACATGGAAGCGATTCCCATTTATCTATCGCGTGCGACTGTTGAACAGCTGGAAGCTATGTGTTCACATACGAGGTTAGATGGGAAGAGCAATGACTTTCAAAGGAAACACATATGTAAACTAAAACCCTTTCTCCTCTGTTTTATAGCACTGTTTCCAACCGTGTCGTGAGCAAACGTCAGCCATAAATCAGACGTGGAAGACAAAAAAAAAAGTACAGGTGGACGCCTGGTCAAAAGCTCACACCTGTTTTATAAATAATCAATTCAAGCAAATTATTACATAAAATAAAAGCTGCGATAATCTACAAGAATGGAGTTTGGATACTTATAATTGATCTCAGTTTAGATTGATGTGAATTCTAATGAAGCAAAGCATGGTCTTGTTTTCTCCTTCCAGACTACGAGCCTTGAGAACTGTTGACGGAAGTTTTCTGCAAGAAAGCGCGTATCTAGCGCGTATCTGCAGCTTCGCTACTGAGAGCATTCAGGTATGGCGGAAAAAAAATAAACCCTGTTACGTTAACTTTTTTAGATAGCCCTTTCATGGGACTAGTGCACTCAAGAGGTCAGGAGTGTAGTGCTTTGAGAATGAAAACAATTCATATTTCATCTGGAGCCGGAATTGAAACTGGATTTGATAAAAGCTTTTCTTATGCGTATCTTTGTCACGTAGGAAAATTAGTAAGTCAAGTCTCGTTCAAGTTTAGGAATTCTCTAGACTTCTTGGCAAACGCATACAGTAAATGTATTAAGAGCTTTCATTCTAAAGTAAATTCACTTTTAGACAGAGCCTCGGGAATTGATTAGCTGACAATGTGTAAACCTCAGCAAGTCAACAAAGCTCCTCTTTTTAAAAACGGTAATGGTAATTTTAGTTAACGTCGTACTAGAGCAACACAACGGGCTATTGACGATGGTCCGGGATCAGTCCCTTAAGGGAAAGATTGACGATGGTCCGGGATCAGTCCCTTAAGGGAAAGATCCGAGGACATCACCTCGTAATTTTGAACCACGGTCAGGTGACGAAGCAACACCTGAGCTGGCACCCCACTCTCCAAACTTCCACGCCAACCCAACGTGAGGACTTTCGGCCACGACAGATTTAAGGTGCACCAGCCGCCTCTACACCATACGTTTACAAACATCCATGCCCGGACCCGGATTCGAACCGGCAACCTTCCGATCTAGAGGCTAACACCTTAACCACTATACCGGTTGGTCGTCTTTTAAAAAGGATTTGATTTAGAAAAAGTACGTTTCAGATAATAATTACGGACGACTCAAGTCTTTCCTCTCAGTTCCCGAAATGTTGTACTGGTAATGGTAATTTTAGTTAACGTCGTACTAGAGCAACACAACGGGCTATTGACGACGGTCCGGAATCAGTCCCTTAAGGGAAAGATTCGAGGACAACACCTCGTAATTTTGAACCACGGTCAGATGACGAAGCAACACCTGAGCTAGCACCCCACTCTCCAAACTTCCACGCCAACCCAACGTGAGGACTTTCGGCCACGACAGATTTAAGGTGCACCAGCCGCCTCTACACCATACGTTTACAAACATCCATGCCCGGACCCGGATTCGAACCAGGAACCTTCCGATCTAGAGGCTAACACCTTAACCACTATACCGGTTGGTCGGCGAAATGTTGTACTGATAGCGAGCACTGCGTTTAATGTAGTTGCAGTTAGTTAATGAATAAACATCGCGCTGGCGCAACACAACGGGCTATTGACGACGGTTTGGGATCAATCTCTTAAGGTAAAGATCTGAGGACGGCGATGGTCGGGGATCAATACCGAAAAGACAGCTCCCAGCACAAAGCCTCGTAATTTTAAACCACGGTCAGATGATGAGATCAACACCTGAGCTGGCACCCCACTCTTCCTACTCCCACATCACGCCAACGTGAGGATATTTGAGACCACCACAGATTTAACACGCACTAGCCCCCACATACACTGTTTGGTTGGACCTAGCTTTGAACTGGCAACCGTCCGGTTGCTAATACACCACTCTTCCAAACAGGTCCAGAATTAATATTGGAAATTTACTGCTGGACATGTTTATTTAAAGTTGGAGGCATACTGCAATTTTGTCTTTGACAGCCCCTTATTTTCTCTGAATATGTAAAATGCACGCCTACTACTCAGATATGGCCAATTTTTGAGAAATTGTTGAAAAAGCAATTATTTATTTATTTTTGTATGCTTTTGATTGAAGATAATGTTTTACCTGATGAATGGGTTTGACTAAATTCTCCGTTCTAAGACACGGAACATTGTTCGTCAAGTTAACCACAATTTCGAATAGTGAATCTATCGTGTTTGCGATGAAAGTTCTTCATGCGCTAGTGTTGGTTCTTTCTGACAGAGCGCAATGCACCCAGATGTTTTGAGCATTAGTTGGACCGCCACATATTTTACCAAGTGCTTGGAATTGTTAGCGAAATTTCCAAAGAAAAAAACACTGTGGAGGAGAGCCAAGATTAGAAGTACAGATGTCGGCTATACATAGCCCAACATTGAGGGTGAGGGGGAAACATCGATATTCAGAGCACGGTCTGTAAAATTTGGCTCTTTTATCGTCCCTTCCTAGTTTTTATGAAGAAAGGAATGGAAAATAGTTGGAATAGACTAAACTAGGTCTTTTGGCTACAACAGATACAATACTCAACTATCGAGAGTAGTTGGAGCAGTTAAATAAGGTCTTGGCTACCACAGATGTGCTACTTTCCAATACACTGCGAAAGTATCAGGTGCGGTTGGAAATGTAAACCAAATTGCAATGCAAAAATCACCGCTAAAAGGGATTTGCATTGCAATACTCATGAAAAAAAAATTAGATTTTCTCCGCATAGGTTTTACAAACTGAATATATCTTCCAATGATAAATAATTGACCGCGGATTTTGCAAACGCATATCCTAAGCCAGGGCTCGAAATACCCGGGTGCACATGAAAATACAATTGTGCACCTAATTTTTTCCCCCGCTAGGTGCACGTGAACCTAACGTTAAAAAAAGTGTGTGTGAGGGGGGGGGGGGAGGACGTGTTTTATGTTACTTTGATGTTTGAACAAAATATTAGTATTGACCTCTGTCGTTCTAAATTAACGTAAATAAAATTCCTAAATACACACTATGCGAAAACAAAATCGCTGGTCCACAACAAGTTTATACAGGAGGAAGGTTTACTTGTACCGCTGCCACCAGAACTTTCCGATGATCGAAACATTTTCCAGATGGCTCTGTTGAAGCGACTGTCGCGCGCCGGAGAAGAAATAATTTAGATGTTTAAATATTTTTATTTGCTATCCACTACTAACCTATCTAAACATACCCAACTAATAAAGTAGTTTACATTGCATCAATACTCTTATTTTACGTTTTTTTTAAATATGCTTTTAAAATATAACCTGTGCAAAAAATTTAAAAACTTAGGTTCACAAGGTGCACCCTGTATTAAAAAATCTATTTCGAGGCCTGTCTTAAGCTGTATTTCACTTTAGAACTGTTTATAAGCCGGATCCTTTATAGCAACGATTGTTATAGGCTGCAAAAAATCGCATTGCTTTGAACTTTCAAACGTCTTGATTTGAATATTTGGCTAAAAGTGAAGAAGCAAGTTGGTGGAGCAGAAAACAACCATAGAATTCGGTGATGCGTTCTATCTAGAGAGTTGTATAAAAAAACAACAACTAGTTTTCACTCAATTCAGCAGAGAAGGAAAGCCTCATTTAAAAAAAAAGCACAGGCTAGTAACAAAATACAGATAAATGTAACAAGATTCTAAATCGTAACAGCTCAAGCATGAAAATAAATTAAAACAGCGAGGAGTGAACTTAGAAAGTAGCAAATGAAAATAGTTTCACGGTGTAAAAAAAACTGTGAAACGTTTCGCAGATTGAATAGTACACCTGGCTCGTCTTCGATATTCTAAGTGAGATTCGATTCCAGTATAAGCATGTGTATATTTCTACGTCATTCGTTTTAATAATATTTTTGATAGGCCCAATGACGACTTATACGATCACTCGAGAAAGTGCACTCATGACGCAAAAAACAAACATAAAACCGCAAGCTAATGGACTATAGGTAGATTGGTTGGTTGAGTTCTATAGCGCAACGGTCATATTTGGCCAAGCTGATCCCAAATGTCAGACGACGTCAAGAAATGGACACACACAAGGAACGTTTTAGACACCAAACAGAAACACCCATGGTAAGTTACAAAAATCGAGCCTGCGATGCCCACGACTAGCAAGAAACTATGGTTGTGAGTAAACCCAATCAGATACGGCGGTTTGTTGTTTTATTAAGTGACATACAGTCCATATTTGGCCAAGCTTGCGCCAAACACAAAACAGCTGAGTAATAATAGGTATGTACTTTAATTAACGTCGCAATGGAGCAATACAGCGAGATATTGGCGACACGAAACCCGAAGGGAAATATCCGATAACACCACGTAATTTTGAACCACGGTCCGATGACGAGGTCACACCTGAGCTGACACTCTCCAAACTCCCACGCTAACGTGAGAACATTCGAGGCCACGACAGACTTAACGTGTACCATCCCTCCTTTTTACACAGTGGTCTTTGGTAATGGACTCACAAGGGGTAACTGAATTTTCGTCGCGCTAGAGCACCACAACGGGCTATTCGCGAAAATTCGGGTTCCATTCCCGAGGACAACTCGTAATTTTAAACCACGGTCAGATGATGAAAACGCACACAAAGAAAGGTTTACTGACACAGGAGAGCGAAATGCATCCATTGTGATATCAAACCTGACAGGAATCATACCTCCACCGCCTGCAACTCATAATTTGCTAGCGCAGTGGCCAGACCTGAGTCATGGCGGCCACTAGTGAACTTGGAAAGTATAAAATACAATTCAAAAAGCGTGTACGAGTGTTCACAAAAAATTGGGGGTAAAGATAGGAATTCAAGAATTTATTTTAAATCTCAATTTCCCAAAAGGTGAACAGAAATATGGTAAGAATTCTAGTAATATATCTTTTAGAAAACACGATGACAGACCATTTGATGTTCTGACTCAAAAGAGTTTGCTTTAATGGACATAAAATAATAGGTAATTTCACACTTAATTGGTTAAAAACTTCACTTCTAGCATTGAAACTAGTACAAAATAAGCATATTGATATACGTTGGAAACAATTCATTTCCACTCTGACGCGTGACCCTGGTTTACATGATGGGATTCACTACAGAGGGGGTTTTACATTCATATCTCAAGTTTTGATAGATCAAAACTTGACAAAACAAAGAATAAATATTTATTTCATTCACACTATTCCGTATCCAGAACTCCACTCGAGAGAGAGAGACAAGTTGCTAAACATATTTCAAATACTCCAACCCGATATTTAAAAATTTCGGAGAACAAAACACCAAAGTTATTTTGTCAAAAAACTTAAATGAACATAACCAAAACTAAAAACGAGATTCTGAACACGATATACAATATTCCCGAAAAAAGATAGAAGAAATATTATATAATCTCAATAAACATTCTAACAAATTTTGTTTCCAGGTCGTCGTCGAAATTTTTATCCTCAAACCCTACCTGAATCTGTGTCACCACGCATATATTTTGAAATCTACGTTTGGTAAAAAAGGGAAATTTGTTTTTCTAAAGAACTGATATCTTTTCCCCACAGGAGTGTAGTTTTCGATTGATGCCAACAGATAAAGAAAATGAAACACGAAAGTCTGAAATGAAAAGTTACAAACCAAGATCATCTCCGCCGCAGGGCCAGTGAGGATTGGCGAGAGAGGAATTGCCATTGAGAAAAAGCGTCACCAACACGGTAGCCTGACAGGAAGCCAAGCAACCCTGCAACAACGGTTTGGCTTCCCCCCGTCTCCCTACCCAGGCAGGTGAATGACGAGACGAACAATAGCATGTTCTCCCCCAAAGAACGTGCAGAGCACGCGGAATTGCAACGGTCACAATATGAGCAGGTAACAACTGGCGCTGTAGCTGCCAGACGCTTGTTTGTAACAAATTCAACCCAGCAAGGGTCGCGCTATTGGGACAATAAATGGGACAATTTTATGGAAGTTCATGTGGTGAAGGACTGTGCTTGACATCGCTTGAGTTTTTAAAAAATTGCTCCTTGGGTAAAATATCTCCGTTTGCCTAGGGTAAAATAAAACAAATAACGAAATGGATCTAATTTTAAAGATATGGGCGGATGCGGTTTAGATATTTCAATTAAGACACAACATATTTAAATAAACACGAAAATACCAGTATGAAAATACTCTGGTATTATATCGCTTTAATGAAAAGCAGGACCGCGTTCTTGGGGCATTTGTTATCTACGTATAAATCTCGATAAGTAGCTTTCTCTTCTAAAAATAATCTGATATTTCAAAACAAACGCCCATGAGCAAAGGGAATTTTAAGCTTTTTTAATCCTACACTGATCTTCAACCTTTTTCATGTCATGCACATAAACTACTTACTAAAATTCTGCGGCACCAAATTTTTTTTTTGCCGATCTGAAAATAGGTTATAATTTTGCTTGATTTACAAAAAAATATCAATTACTTATTCTCTTTGCTCCCAAGTGCTTTAAAAAAAATTTATTTTTGGGATAATTTATTTTTCGTACTCTGTAATATAAAAATATTATAATTGATTTATATAGCTATAACACGGAATTATTTGTGAGCGCTTGTCAAAAGTTCAAAACTAAATCGTTGAAATGAAATAAATCGCACACAATTTTAACAGTTTCCGCATCTGCAAAGAGCTCCAGAGCCATCTTGCGGAGCACCGTTTAAAAATCATTGGGACGATATTCCAATATAAATTGAGAGCACGATATGCAAATACACAAGTGTTTTTATTACCACAGCAAAAATAACTTAAAATATAGACAAAGTATAAAAACAAATGTCGGTAAATAACGGGATATTTTTCTAATGCACTAGCTCAGGAACGGTCCTATGAAAACACGATTGATAAGTGAATGATTGTACACATGCAATTTCGGTTGCTAGAATTTTGTGACCAGAATTAAATCATTCACATGTCTCAAAATTACAAAATTAGAACCACTTGGGAGATACGCAAAACTGAAATTTGCGGCTTCGTGACTTATTGGAATACTCTAAAGTGCCTCCTGGCCATGGTAACGTAAGACACAGAAAAGTGCGGTGAAATACGACAGGGTTACTCTGAATTACAGACGACAGGTGAAAATTTCGTTTCTCATGCCGTTTACATTTATTTTTATGTAAAGAGACAGGAGCACCCTGCACTTAGTTTAAATAAACTCCGCGCAAATTTGTCCAAAAATTTATTAGAATAATGCATACTAATTTAGTTCTAAAACACACAATACGTACTCACTAGTTTCTTGTGAAAGTATTTTGAAACCTTCGAAACAATTTCAAACCCACTGCGACTGATCCTAATTTTGAAAAGGCCTCCTTGTTAGTTAGCTTGTCTAGTTAATTCTTTTGTAACTTATAAAAATGGCTCAACACAGATAACTTAATGAAAGGAAGTCAGGTGTACGAGAGTAGCAACGCCACGAAGATACTTTCTTTACAATGGCAAATCACACAGAAAGTAACTTATCCAATATTGAATAATTCACACAAGGTTATCGCTGATAAAATTACTTGATTAACGATTAGTTCCAAAACTTGTATCCTTGAAAGAAATTAATACAGCGAGACAACGTGTCCCCGAGTTTCATTATACCCACGACGCAGCACTTAACAATAAAGAAAAGCTCCTCGTAGACATTTCTGGCAACAAACTATTCTTCTGACAGCGTGCGTAACAACCGCCACTCGGACAATTACTTCTTTGGAGAATCGTATTCCAGGCAATGGTGACCCCCATTTCATAGCCCACTGAGCAGCAACGGTGGTGTTGCGTCACTGCTATAATCCTCGGATCTGACCACTACCCTTTGTCCGGATGAAACGTTAAAAGCGACAATGCCAAGGTCTTAAACCAAGGGAGGCATTGCATAGCAGAAGGAATCAAATTGCTTATGAGCGCTAATAGCAACAGAGGGAAGCTAAAACTGCTAATGAAGGCCGTTGGATGTTGTATGCATGACTGGGCAGCTAAGTTGTACTTATTAGGAGACTCCGAGATACAACTCGGGTGGTATCGCCAGTTGCGCAACCATCGCGAATTTAATTATTTTTTTACGAGAAAATCGAGTTACGTCTCGTTATAAAACATTTAAATCAGGGCACAACAAGCGCCAGGTCGCCAAAAAAATTTGTCCTGGCCTCTAGATTTTCTGTTTCTGTAAAAATAAATTTTTCATGAAAAATAAAAAAAATTGATTTTTTAGGCCATAAAAGGTTAAAAATGGAGCAAATGTCCAATGTAGGAAAAAAAATCTTATTTTTCATGGCCCAGTTACATAAATAGGATTTTTTCTTCTTCTGTGCGTGTGTGTGTAATGAGTTCTGCGATATACTCAGCATTCGAAGAAATATTAGTATATGTATTGCAAGGGTTCTGGCTTCTAAATTCTTTTATTCTTGTCATCCCCCGATTTAAATTGTTACAAAATTTTCCATAACAGCCATAACTTGAAAAGTTCCATCTAATGGATCCAAATACAAGATTTTATAGACTTAAATGTAAATTCTTGCATGGGAACAAAAATAAAGGTACACTTTCCAGAGAATGAGAAAATAATTCGTCACACATGAAACCAACAATTAACTCTAAATCAACGTTCTACACTGAAATATAAGATTTAACTAATAATTTACAAGGATGACGGAAAAAAAAAGGATTGTAGAGTACTTAACTATCATTCAAATATATCCTCTTCAAAAGAGCTCGAAATTGAAAAGATACCGGCGGCTCACATGAATAATCTAATCTGCCGCATAAACCAGAAGTTCAAGAACGGCTTTTGTTTTCGAAAAAGATTAATATTGTGTCATGGGAAACTCCGTACATAAACGAGTTACTTTTATCAATTAAAACAAGCTTTTGTTTGGCACTCGAATGAGCACGTACTGAAAAGCCGAGAAAGGAAAACAAAACCATCGACACGAAAACCGAAAACCAACGCACAATTCTTGAACCCTGCAATGCATCTCGGAAACAAGAATCCACCCAACAGAAAACGCTAGTCTTCACAATAACCACCATGCTTACGGTCACTCGCATCCAGACACACACGTATATTTCTCAAAGAAACCGTTTCGTAGAGTACCAATCGATTTTTCCGATCGGGACTGATAGAAATCAAATCACCTCTGTACCATTACCATCCTCACTAATAAGCGGAAAAAATGGGAACTTCAGTGAGCGAGTTCAGTCAGCCTGTGCAGTTACTCTTTTGACAAATAATAAGAACCAGTTTTCCGTGAGCCGAGAGAGGATAAAAAACAAAAGAGAATAAAAACAGAAACCTGCATGTCGGATCCCTGTGTGGAATGCGCGTACCTCTTTCATTGATACTGTGGGAATCTCACGAATGGAGGAACGCCTGAAGAAATGCGTTTGCCTGCACGAAACTGGAGAATTCTCAAGACTGGGGCACAACACAATGAAACCTGAGATCAACCAACTCCTCATGGTTGTCAGATTTTATGGGAGGAAATGAGCCCGAACTTAAAAGTATTTTGTACCCGATTGTTTTCAGTACAAACACAAAACACTGAAAGGCGAAGAAAATTATGATGGCAGGGCTCCTAACAGGTGTCAAGGTCCAAAAAGGTGACAAAAAGTGACTAAAGCTTCGGTTTCCTAAGAAAGCGTAGCCGTGATCTAGCGGCCGTGATGTATCGGTGGGTGACGTCACTAAAACGTTGTTTATACTAACACATGGTGTTGGTTTCCTAGAGAGCGGTGTTTGTGAGCGTAACGAAAACTATCGGAGCCGCCATTTCCATGACTGTCGTCATAACGGTCTCAAACAGTTGGGGAACGTTTTTTCTCTTGTAGCGGCCACATTTCATTTCCTGCTCCAAGCGATTCGAACGAAGAGGAGAGAAATAAATAAATATTTTTGACTGCCATTGATTAATTCGTTTTTGTAAAATCGGGATCGTTAAACACAGAATGAAAATTTCAACGGATTTGAAATCTGCGGAAAATTTGACACCAGATTGATACCTTAAATGTGATTTTCTTTAAATAAATAATTAATTATTTAATAAATAATTAAATAATCAAATGGTAAATAATTGAATAATAAAACTGTTTTTGATATCGATCTGGCGTAGAAATTTACGCTGATTTGAAATCTGTTGAAATTTTCACTCTACCTTCAACGATCCCGAAGTTAGAAAGTTTAAACTAGAGAATAAAAAACCACTTTGTTTTGTTTCTCGAATAAAATAAACCACGACAGCCGTCTGTGTTGCCCATTCTCCAACGTATTCTGTCCGTCTAAGTTGACACGTCTGGATTTTTGTTTAGACGGCCGTCTAGTTATGCCCGCGGCCTCATGACGTATCACGGCTGTTAGATAACGGCTCCACTTTCTTAGGAAACCAAAGCTTTATCGGGTAGAAAAAGGTGACTAATCAAATAGAAAAAGGTGACAAAAAGTGACTAATCGAGCAAAAAAAAAAAAAAAAGTAACAAATAACAATAATGCTAAACATATTCTAGTATAAAGATAAAAAATAAAAAGATACTCCCAAGCTACCCCTATCTTTTCTTTTTCTGTCTTTGGAAGGATATTTTTATTTTCTTCATGTAAAAATTACATCATTTTAAAATATTAACAAATTTTATTTTAAAAATCGGAATTATGATCTTTTAATTTGTTTATTTTTGTTACAGCTTGAAGAATTTCTTCCTTTTCTTCCATTTTGTCTTTTCTTCTCAATAGAAGAATGTGCACTTTATTTTTAAGTCTGTCTTTGCTGACCAGCATCATCTGAGACTTTAGCCGTTCCTTCAATCATTGCCTGAACAAGTGCTGCTTCCTTTGATAATTTTGAAGCACTACCCAACGGCTCATCCTCTTCCTTACGCATAATTTTAAATTATTGTTCTTCTATCACCATTCTTTTCTTTGCCAGCTGCTTTAAATTTTTTTCTCTGCTTCCAGTTTATATTTTTCTTCCCAGTCCATCTCTAAATTTTCTTGTGCCTTACGTTTTATATTTCTCTTTATTAAAAAAAATTTTCCGCCTCCGCAGGATTGAAAACTGTGCTGTTTAGCTCGATTCTTAGACGGTTTCCCGAGAAAGTTCGGATCAGAAAAATATGAAATTAACATTGTTTGTTCTTTATTGTATTCCCTGGACAATTATTAAGATTTTTTTCCGATGCGGCTATTAGTTTAAGGTCTATTAAGTGTCAAAATTGAAGAAGCGAAATTTCTTCTGTGAGTGAGCAAAACACAAACAAATTTTCAGTCTAAGCCGTGAGTTTTTTTTTTAAAGTACATCTCAACGTAAATTTTTGCAGCTCGTTGAGTATTTAAAAAAATTCCAGTTTGGTTCTTGATACTTTTTTTGAAATTCGGGAAAAATCGGGACATTTTCGTTACTTTTTTTTTTAATTGTCATATCTATATCTCATTACTATTAGTTTTTTATTTTGAAAATATCGCAGTATACCTCAGAATGTACTCTTTCTTACGGTACAATTATTTCTAAAACTGGTTCATAAATAAATTCGATGCAATCAAAAGTTAGTCACAAATTTAATATTTTTTAGTTCGCGGAGAAGGTTTCGCAGTCAGGTGTATTTTTGACTATCGGGTTTGCCAAATATCAAATTTATCGTAGCAACAATTGCCATAAAACGATTTCTTTTCATTTGGCGAGGAAAATGGCTCGCTTTTTTCACTTTGCTCTCAGACGGTTTACGGACAAAGTACAGATTGTAAAGTTAGGAGATTAACACGGTTTATTTAAAATTGTACAGGAAAAAAGATGTAGAAGGTTTTTTACTGATGCGGCTATTAGTTTAGGGTGCAATAAGTGTAAAGTAAAAAAAAAAAAAGTGAAATCACTTGCGAAAGGAGTATTGGATTGCGAAGCAAACCAAACGGGACTAATACGTAGCAATCCCCGAGGGTGGTCAAGCATAACCGAAGAGGGGGCGAAGCCCTCGCTGTGACATCACGGACCGGAAAGTCAACTCATGATTATACGAATTATTAATTATACGAATTATTAATTACAGGATTATACGAATTATTTCTTTTCCCTGCATCAAAGCGATCTCCGGAGTGAACCAATGATTACGCGGAATTGCGGATTTTCGATTCTTTATCGTAGAAACTCTGGAAGTTTCGGAGCACTTGGCAACTCTGCTAATGTCTCGCAGTCTGAAGAAATGGTTCCAGTAAACATCAATATGCTTCATTCTAAATCCTTCTTCCTCAAATTCTCTTGAGTAATTTCCACTCATCCAGTAGTATGTCTGTTGGGACATCCCATAGCATTGCTCTTGCAAATTCTAATACTTGTCGAACACTCTCGCTACTGAGTCTCTCAAGAGGACCAAGACAGGATAAACTTTTAAGGAGATGAACTGAAGGAGGACTTCTTCAAAAGATATTTAACACTGGCACTGTAATGATTCTGAGAGAGCCCTTAGAAAAAATAAACTCCTTTCCCTCTCTTTCACATTCTGTAGCGCTCTAGAAATTTGATCTCCAATCACAATATCTGCCAGAGGCAACAGTTTCTGAGGACATTATCTTCTAATTTAGCCATTTTCAAACCTCGAATAAATTCTTCTTTGTAGATCCTACCCAAAATTGTTCTTGTCAACAATTCAAGTTGAGAATGCAGGGTTTAAGTTTTAGAGGTTCCTTTTTCTGAAGAAATTCGGTGACACGATTAAATATACTTGTACTTGATACGACAAATATCACTTCAGCCTTGATAGTTTCTCTTCTAAGTAAATGAACAATATTTTTATTGCCTGATCTTTGCATCATGTTTGGCTTCTTTATTGGAATACAGTCAAGGCAATACTTTCGCACTGCAATCCACTCACTGTTCAAGTAACCTTTCAGCAGCTGGCTTTAGGCTTAGCCACCTGCTTGAACAATGCTGTATGAAATGGTGAGTGGGAAGTTTCAAGTCTTCTTGAATTTGTTTGTATGTTGACCAACGCTTAGTCCACTGATTAAAAAATCTGTGAATAGTTAAAACTAGTTCAGACACATCTTCCCCAAACTCTATTAGGCCTTTAAGAAAAGCCTTATGTATTGTGGAATATTACATGTCTCAATATTAATTAGTTCTTTTTTTCGGGTAGAAAGTAAAGAGTCACACATTAATAGTTTCTGACTTTCACTAAAAAAACTCAAGAATTTGTAATAATCAACTTCCGATGATAACAGAGAATAATTTTCAATACGTTTGCAACGCTCTTTTAATATTTAACCCTCTGGATACAGAGACGGACGAAATTTTTGCAATCTCTGGTTACGGAGGGGTTCGAAATCTTTCAGATCTCAAGCTCCTGAAGAAACGGCTGAAGTCCATTAAGATTTCCATGCCCTCATTTCTGTGCCACAAAGAGAGCAGCGTGTGAATAGCCTCCGTTCCGTAGACAGGAACGTCGGGGTTCTCGATGGGGAGCTTCGATCGCTTAGAATGTGTGAGAGGTTGATGATGTATCCAATTAAAAACTTGGCCGAGGATACCTTCGAGTGTAAATTATCATACATATAGAAGGTTCCACCGTCCTTTCAGAGTTTACCCTAACGTATCTATACCTTCTAGACCATAATCAGAACCACAATATACCTGGGATCCTCCTGGGTTAATGTTGCGTTAATATCAGCTTGATCCGTCCAGTCTTCACCTCTCCATTTTCGTCTTATTCCAGAATCCGAAAAAAAAAAAATGGGTCTGTTGAGACCGCTCTCAGATTTGTGTATGGAGGATGTTATCCCCCCTTTTAAGTGACCACTGGCATTGATCACCATTTACGAACTGTCAGCGTCTGACCTCCTGGAGGGTTACTCCTATTGTTCGACCCTGTCGACCGGTAATATCTATCTTGCGCCAAATGATACGCCACACAATTCTATGAAAGGAAAACGTTAGTCGTAAATGCCACTCAAGTTCTATCACTCGTTAGGTAATTAGGTAAGAAGGGTCGGACATGCAGATGGCCCTGCTTCCCTTAAACTTCGCTGCTTCGTTTTACTGATAGCCTTTTTCTGTGGGAAAATTTCCAGAACTTGCTGCTAATACACCGCGAGCAACATGAATTATCCTTTTACAATTGAAACGGTTCGCTTTTGATCCATTCTTGCAGTGGAATGTAGCGCGCATTTCGAAATTGAATTCGTACAAACCCTGTTTTTCTTTTTTAGAGAAAATGAAGTTTTTTTAACTGTGCACCAAAAATGTTTCTTCTCTAAATAAGATTTAAGAACTTAAAACCCCTGAAAAGGTGACAAAATGTCAAAAAGGTGACAAAAGGTGACGTGTTAGGAGCCCTGTGATGGTCAAAAACTTGGGATGTATCGCCGTTTTGAAAAAATTTGGCTTAATTTGAGACTCAACATATTCTCGAGTGGAAGAATTAGTTACACTTCATATTACAGGCTTTCAATTAAATCAAAAGATTAACCCAAACAAATTACAGATCAGCGATCTATAATTTGTTTTACAGTATTCAAGGAGCGATGAGCTGAATCCATATTCGATAAATACAGTAGCTCACTTCTGGGGGAAAAGGAAGTACATACTCTACAAAAACACTAGCCCCCCTTTGCAAATAGTATAATCCCTGAGAAGTGTGTTATCGAGGAATTGATAAAAATTGTAAATACATATGAAGGATATCCATTTTATAGTGGTTTTAACTTTTGGGAACTTCGTTGCGCCTATGCAAATGCAGCACATCATTTTTAGCCCAAGATTGCGTCCAATGCAGATTTCGGCACTCAACAAGGTATAAAGTAGCCCCAGAGTCGCAGTTGCATTAATCTGGTACATCACAAAAATCAAGATCATTAATTTGTGAAAGTAAAAACTGACCGCCTGTTTGAAATACGAAAAAGCAGGACGATTATTTTGAACTGAAATAAAGGCGCATGGACTTGGGAAACGGTTTTAAATTAGGAGCAGAAAGTCAGGCGTCATTGACACCCATGCACTTTCCCTCAGAAGCTACTTCGATGCAATTACAAATTTATTTTGTTCATGTGCATGGGATAAACAGATAATACAAAAACAAAGGCCTGCATTGATACTTGCAGGGAAAGGAGTCCCTTTCCTCTAAAAAGGCCATTTACGTCCAGTTTTGCATATCCTGTCATTTTTTTAAAACAAATCTTGTGCATTTTGAATTTTACTTTTAAATTCAAACACGCAGAACGAGTATAAACAGATAACCAAAGTAAAAACAAACTATAATAGATTGATCTAGTAGTTATTTTTATGTAAAACGATGTTCAGTTATTTCCCTCCCTCTAATTTAAGGAAAATAATTTACATTCTCCACTCAGGAAAAGGAGATTTTCTTGCGCATTGAATATTAAATTTTTTGAAGTGTCATACAATCAAAAAGTTCAGAACCTATGCGTCAATTGCGCAGACTGAATCCAAAAGTGCGATTGTCGAAACTAAATTATAGGTACAAAACACGACTAACGACCTCTAATCTCGAACCCTGACTAGAAATCAATCTTGGCACAAATCGTTTGCAACCAAGCATTATCAACTCATAAAATAGCATTTAATGTTTCTAACTTCAACTAAATCAAATAATTGATAAAAGATAGTACATACATGAAATAAAAAAAATAAAGCCATCTTAACTAATGGCATAAAACTCCCAACTAAAGGAACATAGTACTTATTTTTTATCTTATGTTACTATGTTAATATTAGCGTAAATTTTTAAACCTGTAAGCAAAAATGGCGTGAAATGAAGTTCAATACGAAGCAATAAAATGACAAGTTAAATCAGTGGTTGCCAACAGGGATGCCACAGCATGTATCGGATCCGCTTATTCAAGTGTGTGCTGACCTATGTAAACTAGTGTTCATTAGGTGTGCAGAAAATGTTTCAGGGTCCAATATTTTTCCAGAACATAATTTGCTTTGTCCGAAATTTCCCCGTATTTTCATTCCAGTTTAAGCGACTAAAAGAGTACAATGTTGATGATTAAGAACTCGCCTCAAGACTATTACTTACAAATTAAAAAATAATAATTTTACATTGATGGATTATATTAGTTGTCACCAAGAAATGGCAGCCTTCGTGTCTCTTTGTGAAGCTTGTCAATCACCTTTGACGTCACATGCACCTTGAGACGAGATGCTGAAGAAAACAGTGTGAAATGGTATCTTCCACCATGGAAATGCCTGACCAAGGATTCTTTCAATAGTTGTTAAGCCTTACGAATAGGAGGTCCATTCCATAAAATGAAGACTTCATTGAAAAGTGTGTTGAACTGGATGTTTCGATTGAATGGAATGACAATTGAATTTACAGTTTTTTTATTTTATAAACTTGGGTAAAAATTTCCCCACAGCTGCCTGAATTTCCCCCAAACCTCGTTCGCGCGTTCGGACATATTCTGCACCACTGGTGTTCATTAGGTACAGAACGGGAATTAAAAAACAACACAATAAGAAAAGGTAAGCAAACATAGAACGCGTACTTTTTAAATGTAGATTATTTACCGTACAAATGCATTATAATTTAATTCGTTCAATTTTGTTGTTGAGAGCCTATGCCATTAAATAAAACATTCCACTTCTTTGTATTCAGATGTGGGAGCTATAAACTCAATTTTTTAAGACGCACTGTTTATAATTACAAACAAGGGCAAATTTATAAACAAATTTATTAAAAAGTGGATGTGCCGCAAAAATTCGGGGCGACGGGGCCACTAGTAGAAAGTTGAAAACTACTGAGGCAAAGTAATAAAGAATAATTCTAACTTGGATGTTTTGTGAATACAAAACAATTGGAATTCGTTGATAAGGACAACGATTTAGTCTAGATTGTAGTTCTAGTCATTTAATTTTTTTTTGCGACACCAGATCTGATGAAAAGAGATAATCTCGATATGAAAAGGTCGATGGGAGGCTTTGCCACTAGGATATGCGAATCACGGATAGTGGATGGATATTTTATGATTTAACTAGCACGCCAGAACGGCGTTGCCCGTGACAGTTCTTTTTATGTACTAACTGATACTGAAAATACTATAAAGAAAAAAACAATCATTTTTAGAATGAGTCCCACCTCTACCCGACATGTCACAAATTCGCATAAAATTTGGACTACCTGATGCAAAATTTTCCGCAGATTTCAAATCCATTGAAATTTTTACTCTATCTTCAACGATCATGGAGATAGAAATTTGGACTAAAGAATAAAAAAGAAATAAACACTAGTCAAAATTTTTTCTTTGATTTGTCCTTTCGATGGAATTGTTTGTACTCAGGAAATGAAAGGAAGAACAATCAATTTAGAATCTGTGATGACTTCACACATGTTGCCATTATAAAGAAAATAAATAAATAAATGCCAATAAATTAATTAAAAATGTTCTAAATTTTAAAATTCGAGCTTCGAGGGTTATTCAGTCACCTTTAGGACTACCGCTGTGTGCCAAATTTCATTATTGTAAGTCTTATAGATTTGTCTAGGCACCGCACGCAGACACTTCCTTTTATAATAGTAGATTCATAACAGTAAAAAATGAATGATGCAAACCTAGAAACGTTAGCATTTTCTTTAAACATCATGAAATAATTTTAAATCTTAATTAAAATAAATTCAAGAAATCATGCTTGGACCTTTAGGTATCTTTCTATTATAAGCCCCCTAGTCTATTATAAAAGAAAATCTTTCGATCTTTTTAAGGTTTATTCGCTTTGTGATTGGAAGATAGAGAGTCACATGATAGCGAGTCTTGTGGTTCAACGGGCTAATGAATTTGGAGCACGCGCAGGCAATAAGCACAATTTTATTTTTCAGTTAATTCATTCATAAAATTTGAGAGCACGCGCTAGAAAGTTTGCAATGTTTTCAGAAGAACCGGCAAACTTTAGTCGCCAATTTCCATAGCAACAGTAGAATAGGAAAATATTAAAAAGTACTATTACAACAAACAACACGGATCAGCTAAGCCATTTAAAGTTATGATGAGATTTCCTCTGAATTTAAATAATATGATATGCTAAAATATTTTCTTTTTTTATGTGGAAATGAATGTTTTGTTCACGACATTTTTAAAAACATTGTTTTTAATTACCGTATATTTCCGTGTATAAGCCGATAATTTGTGGAACATTTTCTAAAGCTAAATTACGGGAGTCGGGTTATATAAGAGTCCGCTAATCTCTCTCAAAAAAAAAAGTAGGCAATTTTCCGTTACTAGAGCGCATTCGATAAATATCGCAATGGGAAGAGAACCTTCAATCAACGTCTTACTAGAGGTTCAGGATCAATCCAACAGTGATCCAAATGGGGATGTATTGTGAAGCAATCCCTTCCATCTCATTGTTGAAAAGTATACTTCGCGAAACGAACTAAATATGATTGCGTAACAATCATCGTGGTTTGGCGAGCAGGGGGCAGAGCCCCCTAGTGCATTAAAATAAAAAGTTGAATAGAAAATGTTCAATCTGCATTTTTTTAAAAGTTTCATTTCCAATAATTCTAACAAAAAATAATGACTACTATTTTCGATTACTTCTAATGCTAAAAAACATGGAAGCCTAGTTAAAAATAAAATGTTTCTTGCAACAACGAATTCTCAGTAAGTTATTTGAAGCATACATTATGGTACACAAGTGATTTGCAGAAAATTTTTCATTGTGGTATAAAATAACCTGAATCGATTTCCCCACAAATTAAACAAATAGGTTGTTTTATAATTTTTTTTCAAACATTTTCAGTATTTCGAAAAGTAACAAAACAATTTATACCAATAAATGAAGGTAAGGATAAATTTGGGAAGTTAATTTTGTAGTATAATGTGTGTTCCAAATTTTCCATTCTCATAAACTTGAAGATACATTTTTACCGATTTGACATTAAATCGAAAATCCTGACGTTGGTGTGTAGCTTAATATGAAGACGATTTCTTGAGAAAATTTCCTGTGTATGAAGTTGTAGATGTTATTAACTACAAAATGGTACCTTTGAATTTTCTCCAACATGAATGCCATGACAAAGGGAAAGAAAGATGCAGTTATAAAGAATGAAGGGGTGTTTTTTTGGCCCGGAGCACCACAAAGCGTTTTCATTGCTGTCATTTTTTGGGAATACAGCTATGGAATGAATTTGAGCAAATATGTGTTTCAGAGCAAGCATTTTGGTTCAGTTTCGTGAATTTTAACACAATACTACTGATATTTAACTTTTTGTCTATTAGTTTAAACCTACTTTTGATAAATTTAGTAACATAATCCTCTTTAATATGAACAAGTACAACCAATTTCCAATATAAGGTAATCAATTAATTCATCCCCCAATTCAATAATTTGTAATGACTATAAAAATTTGAAGGGTGAAATTATTTTATTTTGTTCTATCAATTGATTAATGCTAAGGAAAGCTTTAAAGTAAAATATTTCTGGTTAAAAGAAACAATTTATAACAAATGCGAATGCCTTGTTAAAGGCATTTTTTGTTTAATGAACATAAGTCAATATTAAATTAATGGAAATTAAATTAAGAGGACATTCATCAAGCAAAAAATATAAGGATATGTATTCAAAATTAAATGTACTTAGGATAATTTTTTAAATCTTAAAAATAGTCTATTTTAATCTGACATTAACAATTATTTTCAAGATTCTAATAATTTTAAGGTAGTCCTTTTTCAGAAACATTTTTGTTTAAAAGAAAGAATGAGTGCATAAAGATGCTGACATTTTTGAATAGGAGAAAGGTTTTTCAAAATATTTATGTCTAAAATAAATAAAACAGGGATGCCATAACTAAAAGCACTTTTAAAATACAGTACAAAGACCCAAAGCCGGACGTTCGAATTGTCCAAAATCTGGACGTTTTACTAACCGGCTTTTTTTTCTCCCTCATTTTTTAAATTATGCAGCAGAAAGATGGCTGGTTTTGGGTTTTATGGCACAAGGGTCATATTTGGCCAAGCATTGGAGCAGAAAGAAAAATTTGCTGCACCTAGGAGCAATTGGCACAGAATCAACACACCTGGAAATAGGCTAAAACATTTGAATCTAACTTCCATACCCCCCCACATAGGGAAATACACTCATTTAAAAATGAGTGTGCAGTATTCTTTATCATTACTTACATGTAGTAATATATGCTGTCAATCCGTAACTACAATTACTTATTAAAGTCAATATTAAAATGTCACACTTATACTTGCTTGATATGTTTAAATGATTTCTTGAACTGATCCTTATATGAACTCTTAACTTAGCAAAGTTGAACATGTCAAGTACTTATTCCAGAATTAGAAGCATTCAAGGATCAATGGCACTTAACATTTTTTGAGTTACCCGAATTCTCTACTTAGATTCAGTTTCAAAACATGTTGTTTATGTGGATAAATAGAGTGCCATAAAAGACTAGAGCCTGAACTTGGATGACTTTATTTAAAATTTCTAGGATTTTTTTCTTTGTATTGAATTATTATCTTACATTTACAGCCTATCAGGGCACAATAGATCCCGGGAGCCAGGTCGCCTAAAAAATTTGGTCTGGTGCCTAGATTTTCTGTTTCTTAAAAAACCTTAATTTTTCATGAAAAAAAAATTTGATTTTTTTTGGCTATAAGAAGTGGAAAATGGAGCAAAATGTCTATGTAGATAGTAAAAATGTTATTTTTTATTGTCTCAATTACACAATAAATAGCATATTATTTACTGTGCGTGTGTGTAATGAGTTCTGCGATATACTCAGCATTCAAAAAAATATTAGTATATGTATTATTGCAAAGATCCTGTCTCATAAATTTTTTTATTTTTGTCATTCCTGAGTGCTACATATTGTTGTATGATAGCTAAAGAAAGAATAAAAGGGTGGAACATGCGGCACAAACGAAAACATTCAGAAAGAAAATTTACTTAAGAGCTAAAGGTGAAAATTTAGAAATTTTGTAAGTGGCCAGTGGCTATTGAACTTGTTTCATTCAGTGGCCACTGGCCTCAGTATATATATCAAAATACATTTTCTCACTCCCCGAAATACCAGCAAGTGCTGGTATAGTGCTACGGGAATAACCCAGGTCACGTGCACACACATGTACCTAATCCTCAGCCTTATTTCCCTAGATTAAAAATACTATTTTCCATGTTTAAGTTACCGTATTTTTAATCCTCCTTTCTTTAAAAAAAAAAAAAATTTTACGGTCGTCAGAAGAAAAAAACGTAAAATCGGAGATTTTACCATATAAACTAACGTTTTTAAGAAATTGTGGCGACTGTAGCAAAAAATTTTCAGTATCCACTTTTAAACATTTAGTTGGCAAGTGTCGACCATTAATTTTCATTTTTATTAAGAGCATAAATTTTTCTAAAAACTGACATTTCTTTGCTTGGATTTTAGGTAAATAGATATTTTAATTAATGTCGCACTAGAACAACATAACGGGCTATTGCTGATGGTTTAATATCAATCCCAAAGGTGTAGATTTAAAGACAACACTAGATAATGTTGAATCATGTTACAATATGATACAAGGCAGCACCTGAGCAGGCCCACCACTCTAAAACTTCCCCACCACGCCAACATGAGGACATTTGAGGCCATGATAGATTTAACATGCAGCAGCCACTTTGTACATGGCGGGTCTTTGGTTGGATTCAAAACTTGAAACCCTCCAGTTTCTAATCCGTTATTCTTCCAACCGGGTTACTGCAGTAGCTATCACAATTGGAGATATTCATGAATCAAAATCTCAAATAAAATGGAGATTTAACACCTTCATTTCATGGTAAAAAATTCTATGATCATGCCTTATATCAACCACTTTATAAGATCACTAAAAACATATGTTAAACATTAGGTAGAAAATGCTCCACATGCATAACATACTTTAAAAAATATTCCAAGTTGTTACAAAAGATTGTCAGCCTATTTGCAGAATTTTAACATTCAAAAGGACCTCAATTGAAATACAGGTTAAAGGCGGCACATGTGTGGATATCGATGGATGTCAGAAAGTATGTTTATCTGACAGAATTTTCATAGAGTGAAAACACAGAAAAACATTCTACCTGGAGTTCCTTTCTTATAATAGAAGAATTAGGAAGATGTTTATCAGGTAGGAAGTTACAGAGGCGAATTAAAAGGTAAATAGACTAAGAGGCCACATAGGGCCCCAGAATATCAAAGGGCCCCAAGGTCTTAAAATGTCTTTTCACTAAGGTTCAAGGAAAGTTGTGACAGCATCATTACAATGTGCTTCTTTAAGTGCAGCGAAAAGAGTTTCTAATACAAGATAGTAAGCATGAGCAGATGCTGCATAAACTATAAAACTTGGATTCACCCATATAAGAGGCTTTTACTGAAATTTGTAACTCATAAGAAGAAAAGTTACCATAGTGGATGCGACGTAACTTCTGAAGAAATGGACAAATATGAAAGCATCCCAATGACAGTTATTTGGAATACTATTTTACAAAGAATAAATGCTATTAGTAAATCACTGCAATCATTGGAATATACATATGGGAACTATTAAAAGGATCTATTCAACTGAATTCAGTAGAAAATTTTATCAATAATTTCAGAGAAAAATTTGAAAGAGATGACTGATTTATCAGGCCAATCTTTTACAGTAGAAGATGGACAAACTCACAGACAACAAAAGAGAAAAATGTTTTTTGATTAAAAAAAGGAAGTCGGACTTGAATTTACAATAAGAGAAAATTTCATAGTCAATGCATTTTATGTCATTTGATAACACCAAGTCAGAATTAAAAAAAAAAAAAAAACACAATAAAAAGTCGAGGGAAATTTACAAAAAATTGATGTTTGTACTTTTGAAGAGGAATTTGACCATTTTTTATATTGTTAAAAGAAAATGAGGACACCATAAAAACCACACATCTATTGAGACACCAAAGAAATGTCTTGTACATTTTCAAATATTGAATTTTTTTTTAACAATTCCCTTAATCTGATGCAATTTTCTGTTTCAAAGCATGTAAAACATTATTTATGGAGTATTATTGGAGGAGATAGATGAATTTATATAGGGCCATTCTATATATAGTAGAACAAAAACTGACGAAACCAAAATCAAACCAAAATAATTGACGAATTTGCAAGAAATAAAGCAAGACAGAAATTCATGTAAAAATATGTTTTTTTTTTAATAAATTTATTTTATGGTATGAAATTTTTGACCACTTTTCTTTTTATTAATAACTAAATGAGAGTTTTTTTAAACTGTTTTTTCAAACTTGAGTTTGAGGGCCTCAAAAATTTTACAGCTTAGGGTCCCCATTTGATCAGCCACTGGGAAGTTAGTTTGGCCTATCTTTTCAAGTATCACATCTTAGTCAAACACTGGGTTTTCATTAAAATAATATTGATATGAAAAATATTAAGGAATTATATGCAAAAGCACTGCAAAAGTTGAATTTCTATCAATTAGTGTGCAAACATCTATAAAATGACAATAGAAAATGTTTTTATTTTAACTTTAGGATTTAGACTCCATGTTTACATGAATTTGAAAATATTATTACTTTTGGAGGAATCTAACATTTGCCTCATAAGACTCAGGTTGCTAGAGCAGTGGTTATGTACAGATTCCAGACACATACCTAAAGGATATGTTCTACTGAGGGTGTCAAAAACTGGAACTTAGCTGCTTGAATCAAACTTAGTGGAAAGAGGTAAACATAACTATTTACCTTTAATAATCAGATATAAAACCTGGTGTATGATGAAAACAAAATATTTGGCATATGTTCATTTCTCAGAATCAAAATTCTACTTTCTGGAATTAATTGAGGTCAACTGAGATATAAATATATTTCAGAGGAATTGTAATCATGGCTAGAAATATTAACACATAGCAGAAAACACTGCTTATTATGCACAAAGTGCTCTTTGCAAACAGGTGATGTAGGTACATCAGAAATCCGTACAACCTGTCAACTTGTTTACATAGATGGAGACATCAATTCCTGGAGTCAAAGAATGTTTATTTTGAAGTATATTAATTTGAAATATTTGTCATGTGAGAAATGAACCTTTCAATTCAAAGTTTAATGGCAGCAATTGAAAAATGAACTCACAATTAAGAAAAATAATATAAATTACAAGTTGTTTTGAGATGATGTTAACTTAAATTATGCAGAATTTTCTTCTAGGAATAATGAGTTCCAGATATAGTTGATCAATTAAAGCGACATGAAAAAGGAAAAACAGCAAAAATTAAGTTCAATATCGACTTTTATTTATGAATCGTGGAATTAGAAAAAATGAACAGGAAATCGACACATGTATCCCAGGATGGATCTCATTAAAATTGGAAAACTTATAAATGAATGCACTTCTTAAATTGCAATTCAAATTTTTACCTTTAAATGTGAAATATCACTTATAAATCCACTTAACAGCCATTATTGCAAATAAATAAAAAGTTCCGAAAATGCAACAAAAGTACTTTCAATCGCAGAACATGCAGTAAATTACACATTGTTCAAATTCTTCAAGAAAATTTTATGAATCAAAGTGAACATGTCCATAGTTTAACAATCCAATAGGTGAACCTTTTCTAATATACATAATCGTTTCATGATAAAACTTATAATAGAGTTGTAGATAATACTCACAACGGAGACAAGAAAAGTTATTTCATAATCCAAAAACTTTGGAACCAAATCAGCAGCGAATTAACATCAGTAAATAAATTTGATATTTTGCAAAAAAAAAAGTTTGAGTATTTATCAAGTCCTCAAATAACCAGAACACATCTGACCTCACACTCCAGACAATCCCAACTCAACACACTAAGAAAATTAAAAAAAAATTTTTTGAAAGAAAAACAAAATTTCGATTATGATGAAAGAAGAATCGGAAAATTTTAAAAGATTGCAACAGTTTTTAGGATAAAAATATTTCTTGAAACAAAATAAAACCTATTTGTATGATTTTTAGGTTATTACAAAATTTTTAACGCTTAAAAAATATGTAATATTTATTACAAAGGAATGCGACACTAAGATAATTGTTGAAAAAAATCCAAAGATACTAATATCAAAGTTCTATTAAAATATTATTGAGTTGTAAATAGATTGATTACATTGTTGTAAATGAAAGAGAATCAAAATCTTAATTAAAATAGTTTCCGTCATTTTTAAGCAACAATATGGCACAGTATTGAACATAAAGGTATTTCTGAATGGCAACATATTCAACAATTTCCATTTATCCTCGAAAATAACAGTTTTATGGAGAATAGTTCAGGTGCTGAGTCTGCTAATAAATTTTTTTTTCACTTTTAAAATTCCTCCAAGTGATAAAACCAAAGTTGTATTTTTCTTTTGGCGCAATCCAACATCGCAAAATATCTTTGCTTTTGTCTGAAATAAAAGTATAAAAATAAAAAAATACTGCATTGCGGATTTTCGAAGTGAAATTATTAAAAAATATGAATTTGTGAGTGTATTGTTTTCAACTTGAAGTCCGAAATTTGAAAAAATAACATTTCATTGTCTCGATCGTGGACCAACAACTTTATTGTGTTTGTATTTTAATGGATGTGTTTTTTTTTTAACAAGTTAGTCTCCCGTTAGTGTAAATTATTTCTTTATTGTGTTCATAGAACAAAATAAATTAGTTTTGAATTTAAAACTTAGAATATGTAACGTAATGCTATGTGTTCTCTTTGTTAGGATTTGGTCCTCGTTAAGATTACGTGTTTTCTACATACCTGAACGATGCGCCAGAGCCGAAAAATATTTTTTTACTCGTAGGCGGCAGAAAAGTATATATAAACGTGCAAGTGAAATCTCGTGTTTATACCGTTAGAACTTTCGATGTTTCCACCTAAGCTGTCTTACGGGATGTTAAAATTGACCTTTTAAGCTGCAGAACTCAAATCTTACACTAAAGCTACCATCGTTCTGTAGGTCGTACATTTTGTGTATCAAGATAACTGATTTATAGAATGTTAAGACTGCTGTTATTTTTTCCCTTAACGTATTCATTAGCTCTTTAACATATCTGATCTTGAAAGGTTTGGAACTGCTGATTAGATCTCATATCAACTTTTGATCTGTAACTTGGTTAACTATTTTTCTTTAGAATATGATATTACTCAAATCAAGTAATGAATAACATTAAAAAACAGTTATTATTTGTAATTATTTTTTCAATGCCTTGTAATTGAATCTATTCAGTGTCCACCTGAATGATGGGTTACTTGTTTTCACTATAGAACATAGTAATTTAGTCAAAAAAAGTTTTCTGTTATTAATGAATAATTGGAATAAACATGGATGAATATAACAATTTCCCTTGTTATATGCTGCTTAACATATGTGATCTTAGAAATTTGAAATGCAAATTCTCCCATTTTAAGGTAATGTAACAAAACATAAATTCACTTTGGGGAATAAAAGTGAGAATATGCTAGTCTGTGTTTGCGAGGAAATAGTGCAATGTGAAATTATATAATGTATTGTATATCTTTTACTTTGTGTGCTTTAAACTAAGTTTGTGTTTTATTTTTAGTTGTCTTAAAATGATTGGATATTTGTAAACAACTGAATCCTTTAAAATGGCGACATTTCAAGGGGATAGTACAGATGATGAAATAGGTGTCAACCTTCAGCTTGCAGAGAGACTTAGTATTAATAGAGGAGATCATGCATCTAGTAATAGAACTTTAAGCAAGAAAGATCAGAAGCAATTGTGCAATCAACGTAAGAAAAAACTTTACCGTGATGATCAGTCTAGCTCATCATCTAGTATAGAAATGAAAAATAATCCAACTACATCATTACTTCCAAGGTAATAATTTATTTTCTGTAAGAAATATAATATTTATATAATAAATAATTAATTTATAATAAATAATTAATAAAATAAAAAAAGAAAATAAATGATTTATTTTCTGTTTCTTTTTAGAAGTGTTTGGTAAAATACGAAGCTTTACATGCTTAGGCAATGCCTTTGTATATAAGTTTTATGTTTAAATTCTACAATAATATATTAAATAATATAATAATATAAGCATAGCACTTCACTTGAGGAATGTAGGAAGTTTTTATGTATATGACAATTATAAAGCATAGTGGTTGTACAAGAAATGGAAGATATTCTTATAAGTAGCATAAACTAGATTATGCACAGTTTAGTAAAATGAAGTTCTGATGTCATATATTGATCTCAATTTAAAAGTACATTTTTCATTGAATTAATTCATAAAAATGACAGCCTCTTCTGATGAGCAGAAGCATTTAAATTGTCCTCCACAATTAAACTTTGATTGGATATTTTCATTTTTTGCATTTTGTAAATACTTAACTGTTGCTTAACAATAAAATTTGAGTGAGGTTTAACAAGCTTGCTAAGATAAGTTGATTTCTATTCCTGTTGGGTCCTTTTTAATATCTCTCTGTATTAAAAAAAAGTCACAGTCGAAGGATTGAAAACTGTGTTGTTAAGCTTGATTCTTGAGACTGTTTCCCTAGAAAGTTCGAATCAGAAAAATATGAAATTAACATGGTTTGTTTTTCATAGTGTTCCCTGGACAATAGTAAAGATCTTTTACCAATATGGTTATTAGTTTAGGGTTTATTAAGGTGTCAAAGTTGAAAAAGCGAAAATTCTTCTTTGAGTGAGCAAAACACGTACAAATTTTCAGCTTTAAGCCCTGAGTTTTTTTTAAAGAGTACCTCTCAACGTAAATTTGTGCAGCTCGTCGAGTTATTTTTGAAATTTCAATTTGGTTCTTGATAATATTTTTTTGAAATTCGGGAAAAATCGGGACATTTTTGTTATTAAAAAAACTATTATATCTATATCTTGTTATTATTTGTTTTTAATTTTAAAAATATCGCAGTATACCTCAAAATGCACTCTTTCTTATGGTAAAATTATTTTTTAAATTGTTTAATAAATAAATTCGATGCAATCAAAAATTGGTCATACAAAATTCGGAATCTTTGGATATTTTGGCTACTTTTTGTTAAAACCTTGATATCTACAGCTTAATACTATTATTTTTTAAATTTGATAAAATCACTGAATACATTACATTACACTCTTTCTTATCAGGGTGTAAAAAAAATCATGATTTAAAAAAAAAATCAAATTAATCGGATTTATTTGATTTAAATCAGATTTATTTGATTTAAATCGGATTATTTTGATTTAAATAGGATTTTTCTATTTAAATTTCTGCCGGCCCTAAACACTGTTTATATAATAAATATATATAAATTCGTTAAATAAAAAATTGAGTTTGTGACATGACATGTAAACCAATATTTATATTAAGTAAACAATCAGAATTTGTGACATGGTAAATCAATATTTACTTAACATTTCTTTAACTTTAAAACACAAGTTGACATCTTACATAGTTTTTCTTGGGAAAAATACATCATCATGTTAACAAATTTATCAGCAAGTGTAAGTGACAGACCTAAACTATAGTCTGAGAAGTAGAATAGAACTCAGAAATAATCCGACTATAGTAAATTCTGATAATAAAACTGCCGTGCAGGATTGGATTTTCACTTAGTTTTAATTCATATTGGATCTTTCTTTTTTCCTGCTGATATTTTAATGGCTGTGTGTGAAAATGTATATTTCTACTCTTTTAATCTCTATTGCTAACTACAAGAATAAGCAAACACAGAGGTTCCCAAACTTATCAAAGTCGCGGCACCCTTAAGAGAATTATAATTTTCTCACAGCACCCTCGTCGTCATATAATTTTTATGTGGTATATTATTACATATATTTCATATTTGTAGCACTTTGAAAAAGAAATAAGGGAATTAAGAACATAAACATAATTAATACAACTAGTATTTAAAATTCACACAAACACTTTAATTTTACTTAATAAGAAAACATAGGTTGGTGAAAATATAAATAAAACAAATAAAATTACCTTCATCATGTTCTTGGTTGGGGTGTGAACCGATTTTTGATAAGTGAACTTACCCTTTTTTCTGTTGCTTAGAAATAGCTTAGATTGGAGGTTACGGGCGCTTCGAAGCACCTACCTACACACTTTGGGAGCTAACTAACAAATGCCTCAAAAATTTCACTTCCCACTTGTGTGTGTGTTTTTTTTTAGCTAGTAAAATCAGTCATCCCTTTGGTTTATAATTTTTAATCAAACTGTTGTATACTTCCTTTAAGTGTTTATATTATGAGTGCTGTTAACCAGAAATGTTTATACATTACTCTTCCTGGTATTTAGATTTATGTCATGCGTGTTTACATTACTGTTTCCAGTATATAGTATATTCTAATAAGTTACAACTGGCTGTTGCAATCTTTTATTATATGCAGTTATAGACCCAGTTCCCTCTGAGCTGGGTGTAACCATTAGTGCTGAAATCACCATGAGTGCAGAAAAATTAAAGCATTTGACCACTTCTGTCATTTTTCTATGGTGTATTTACTTAGTTATAAAAATGTAAGATTAATTGTGATTTAAATCAGTGATTTAAAAAAAAAATCATTTGATTAAAATCATGATTTTAATCGTTGATTTAAATCAAGTGATTTAAATCTTGACACCCTGTTTCTTATGGTACAATTATTATTTAAATTGCTTAATAAATAAAGTCGATGCAATCAAAAGTTGGTCATACAATTTTCTGAACTTTCAGATTGTAATTTCCGATACAAAACTAAAACTGTTGTATATATATCTTATTACAATTAGTTTTTAATTTTGAAAATATCACAGTATACCTCAGAATGTACACTTTCTTATGGTACAATTATTTTAAAAATTGGTTCATAAATAAATTTGATGCAATCAAAAGTTGGTCACACAAATTTCATATTTTTTAGTTCGCATGGCAGGTTCCTCTCACAGACGAGGGTTGTATTTTTGACTATTGCGTTTGCCAGATATCAAATTTAGCGTAGCAACAATTGCCATAAAAACGATTTCTTTTTATTTGGTGAGGAAAAAGGCTTGCTTTTTTCACTCTGTTCTCAGACGGTTTACCGAGAAAGTACGAAGTACAGATCGTAAAGTTAGGAGATTAACACAGTTTACTTAAAATTGTACAGGGAACAAGATGCAGAAGGTTTTTTACTGATGCAGCTATTAGTTTAGAGTGCATTCTTTTTATTGATATGATAAGGTATTGATATGTAAGGATTTTATAAGGTAACTAAAGTGGTTGTGGTTGGAGATTCAATGGTTAATGTTTTGTGAGACATTGTAGGGCGTAAAAAAGCGCAATTTTGCAAGGTGTTGCTTGTTAGATGCCAGGGTCAAACATGTAGTTAAGGCAGGTGTAGTTAAAGGTCAAGGAAAAGGGTAGTAGTGTGGGTGGGAACTAATGATGTAGAGAGGACCACTAATGTTGAGTTTAAGAGTGAAGCAAAAACACTTTTGAGAGGCATTAAGTCTCATGGGGTAGAGGTTACAGTCTTAGGGTTACTTCCTAGGTATGGGTTAGACAATGGGTGGTTAAATGAAAGGGCCAATAAGATAAACGGGTTGTTAAAGGTTTTGTGTGAGAGGGAGGAGGTTAGATGTTTGGAAGGAGTGTAGGAGGGATTGGATAAGCAAGGACAATTGGCATTTAAGCCTGATAGGTAATAGGGAGGTTGGCAAGCGGGTTTTGAATATTCTGGAGTCAAAAATCTAGAATACAAGCAGGGATGGGTAGGACATAGAGGGTTGACAGTACACAATAATTTGCTTAGGAAAACTAACAGGGTCTAAATTACAGGAGACAAACAATACAAAGGAAAGTGCAATATAAGGGTGTAAAACAATACAAAGACTAATACAATAAATGGAAAGTGCAAAATAAGGGTGAAAAATAAGCTAAAAGTATTTTATTGTAATGCTTGCAATAGAATGGATGAGCTCAGGGGAATTGCATACTAGGGATAATGCAATATTGGATTTGATTTTCAGCAATGATGAGGATAGGGTGCAGGATTTGGTTATAGGTGAGCCACTGGGAGAAAGTGTTCATAGAAGTATCAGATTAAGTATAAATTTTCAATCAGCATACAAAATCAATAGTAGGATAATTCCAAATAAAAGTGTTTAAGGAGACATTTAAAGGGGGATAATTAGCACCGCATTATTCTGAACAATGAGAGGAATTCAAGAATAAGTTAGACAGGGTGATAAAAAAACTTATAACGTTTAGGAAAAAAGGAAATTCTAGAAAATTGCTCCCTATGTGGTTTTCAGGGGAAACACAAAGTTTTAAAATTAAAACAAAGAACATACAGGGTATATAAAAGCACTGGTAACGACAGGGACAAGGAGGCATATCAGAAAGCCAGAAAGGAGTTTAAAAATATTAGTCGGAAGCAAAAGGTGTCCTTGGAGGAAAAATTAGCAAGTGAAATAAATATAAACCCAAAAGAATTTTTTGCATATGCAAGTTGTAAAAATAAATTTAGTACTACACTGGGCCCGTTGGAAGGGAGGGGAGGTAAAGCACCAGGGCCAGACGATATATATCCGAGAGTGCTAGTGGAATGCACGGAAGAATTGGGGGACGTAATTCACATGATATTTAATTCAACATGTAGCATGGGTAGGGTACCAATGGATTGGAAGTTAGCCGACATAACTCCAATTTTCAAAAAGGGAATACAAAGTGATCCAGGCAACTATAGACCAGTAAGTCTAACATCAGTAATTTGCAAAATATTTGAATCTCTGTTAAAAAAGCATATAATGTTATACTTGGAGGTGGGGGGGATTGTTATCAGAGAATCAGTATTGGTTTAGAAAGGGCAGATCCTGCTCTACAAACCTTTTGAAGTTCTACGAAAAAATTACTGAGGAGCTGGATAATAAGAGCAGTGTAGATATCATGTACATAGATTTTCAAAAGGCTTTTGATAAAGTACCTCATGAGCCATTACTGTTTAAATTGGAAAGGCTGGGAATTCAGGGGAAAACATTGATATGGATAAAGAAATTGGTTATTGGAAAAAGCAGAGAGTGCAGGTAAAAGGAAATTATTCACAGCGGACAGAGGTTATAAGTGGGGTGCCTCAGGGATCAGTTTTGGGACCAATTTTATTTATAATTTTTATAGATGATATAGGTCATGGGATAAGGAATAGAATCAGTGTATTTGCTGATGACTTAAAAATATGGGGGATAGTGGATACCAAGTTACAGATAGAGAATTTACAAGGGGATTTTGATAAGATATCCGAATGGGCTGTAAAATGGGGTAAGTCATTTAAGTGCCGTTTACATGACCAAACCAATCGACCCGGGTAATTCGAGGGTGAAGGGATTTTCGAAGATTACCCGCGTTGCATTATGGGAAAGGAGGGTAATCTGAATGACACCGGACTTGACTAGGGTTGAAATCAACCCGCGTATTTCCTCGCTTTTTCCCCACGTAGGGGAAACGGAGTAGAAAAAACCCGGTTTTACTCTCCTTTTACTCGGGTATTTGGCTCATGTAAACGGTACTTCTATATAGGGAAATGTCAAGTTCTGCATATGGGTTACAGGAACAGTGAAGACGAGTACTGTCTGCAGGGAGTAAAGGTAAAGGAGGGAGAAACAGCCTAAGGATCTTGGGGGTGATAATTCACAGGGATTTTAAAATGGGTCACCAATGTTCAGCTGCGGGTAAAAATGCTAATAGGTTATTGGGGTACATTAAAAAGACTGTAACTTCAAGGGATAAGAATATAATATTGCCGTTATACAAGCTTTTAGTAAGACCACCTCTAGAATATGCTGTACAATTCTGGGCTCCATATATGAGAAAGGATATAGAATTAATTGAAAGGGTTCAGCACAGAGCTACAAAAATAATAAAGGAGATAGCAAATCTCGACTACAATGAACGTTTAAGTAAACTATACATGTATACACTGGAAAGAAGAAGGAGGGGGGATTTGATTCAGCTTTTCAAGTTGCTAAAACAAGGGGACACAGAGGGCTTAAATTTCAATAGGGATAACAGAACAAGGGGCCATGGGTATAAATTGAATAAGACACATTTTAATCAGGATTTAAGGAAAAACTACTACTTTAATAGGGTAATAGACAAATGGAACACGCTGCCAGAAAATGTAGTTAATTCAAAGGGAGTGTACGGATTTAAGATACAATTGGATAGTCAGTGGGAATTGGGGAATTCATAAACCAAGTTCCAGCCTTGTTGGGCTTGAGCCTGTAGCTGGTCGTCAATATTTGTATTAAGCGTTAGAGTAAAAAAAAGTGAAATCAACTGCGAAAGGAGTATTGGTTTGCAAAGCTTTGGGTCGAGCGCACGGGCCTTTTTAACACTTTGTCAAATGCTGCTGACGTCACGAAGGATACGATTATGAAGCTGGGTTGTAGCGCTGTGTTATGACGTTACACTGTATTCAGTCTATATGCACTACTTAATGATTTAATAAAATACGAAATTATTTATCTTTTATAGAAGCATAAACATTTTGTATATAAGAGCTAAAGTATGGTTAATATATACAAAATGTAGGTCTGCAAGTTGGCTGTGCAGGTTCGATTCCTGTATATTACCCTCTCTTCGGTGTCAGTAAAACTTTTATTCTGTATTTTATAATCAGATTCGACCTCTGCGTAGACATAATTTGATGTTTGTTGCTGAATTTAAATTAATATTAGGTTACTGATAAATCTAAAACTCGGCACAGACAGAAAGGCAGTTGGTTCTTGTGTAGGTGTGGAAACTTGTTAGGAGAAAGATTTCCATATTCAAAGCATGAATGTCGATCACAGTGGATGGTTTTACTCTTGCCAACTCATCCTCACCGCTATCACTTTCGGCACCAAACAATAAAATTGTACGAGAATCTGTTTTAAAGGTGCCAATTGTGGAAGTGCTTTGTTTACATTCCAAATTATTTCCTAAATGAAAGAAAATTGCATTCAGAACCACATGACACGACTGCCAACTAACAGTCCGATTAGTATCCTTGTTAAAATATTTTTTTGTCAAATAAATTGAGCAAAGGATTTACAATTGTTGTATTGAGAAAATTCTTCCATTTTTTTCAGTGTTTATACTCTACATAAGAAGAGGCAGAATGGGGATAAAAACATTGAACAATTAGCCAATCCCAAGCGTACTTGTTTGAGTGACAGGTTTGGTGGATCTCCAGAGAGAATGGACCATAAGTCAAAGACCACCAATGGGGATGCTAAGTATGTATCCCGGATATCTAATTTCCCTCCTCAGCCATTAAATTTAACGAAAAGAAACATATTCCCAGATAAAACTTATGAAGACCATTTATATAAATATTCAGATGGGGATGATTCTGACTTTGAGCCTTGGGGGCCTTTTACTAGAATGAAAGATGCAGATGATGGCGAGATGTCGAGAACTGTAAAGAGACAAGGTCCATCTAACTCATCAGGGCAACCTGTTCAAGAAAATCAAGCCTCAGTCCGTCATGGTGTTCAATTTGTCGACAGTACAAGTGATGATGATTCTCGGACAGTCAGGCAGAATGGGGCTTTGAAAGGAGGACGACAGTCACCCGATCCCATGTCTTTCAAAAAAGTACTGGGGCGCAAAGTGAAAAAGGTTATTGAAAGTGACGACACAGATGATGATTGGCCGGTGAGTTATCGCAGCCGCCGCCTTGTATTTTCATCTTCAGACACTGATGATTCTGGGCCAAGTAATAAAGTCAACAAGAAACCTGTTGATGCTGCCTTGAAAAAATCTGCTAACCTCTCATTTTCTTCAGGAGAATCTTTCAATTCGAATCATGACCACATTTACCATAAACCTGATGCACCTCTTTTGGAAGCATACAGGGTTGATAGCCCTAGCTTTCATATTCAAACAGAACCTACAACATCTAATTACAGAGGTAGAAATCCTATCACTAAATCTTATAAAACCCGTAGTTCTAACAGAACCAATGGGCAACCTTTCCTTGAGATGCCATTTCAGAATTTTGATTCTTTTTTACCAGATGCAGTTGGGGAAGGAAGTCTTCAAAGAAACTCTGTCATTCCTCATTCAAGAAACATGCCTAACCGTCAATACCAGGATCACTTAAAATCATCAAATGGCAGATCTTTTGTTGCACCGAACATGGAAGAGCCTCAACCTTTCCATTCAAGACTTTATGATACAGTGCACTGCTCTAGGGATAATAGGCCTCCTTCTCATGCATCTTACAGTGGTTTTTGTCCAATCCAAAATAATGCCCATTCTTTACAAGAGAGGGACATTCATCCAATGAATGGAGACGGAAGTTCTTTCAGGGCAAGAGGTTCAACAATTCCAAAAATGACGCGCCATCGAAGGACTCACAGCTCTAAATCTGCTAAAGGTAGAACTATGACTGGTACTTGCTCTCAAAAAGGAAAATCCAATCTTGCTTCTAGATATCCAGATTTGTTTGATGCAGAAGATAGCAGCGAGGTTGAATTTTTCACTGCAAATTCCTACTCGGATACTGAAAGCAATACGGAATCATTGGCTGGTATCAGGAGGGCTACTGTGCTTAGAAATCAGCCTCCTCATATCCAAGAAGTGAACAGTGAATCAATTAATGTAGGCAGCAGTGAAGATGAAATAAGTGTAGTGTTTACTAGTGTTCCTCAACCAGTAAGAAATAGTGAGCAAAGAAGAGGTACTCCAAGAACATTAGGTAAGTAAACTATTAGTGGTTCTTTATTTTTCATATTACCACTATTTCTCTTAGATTTTCATTTTACTTTTATTTTGCATTTTACAGTTTTTAATACTTTGCTAGTTTCCTTAAGTTATTTAATGATTGTAGCTACAGGTTTCAGGGCTTCCTCTAAAGGCAAAGACTACAAGAACCTTGCATTCTGATTGATTTTTAAATTTTGTTTAATTGGCGGGTGATAATTACAAAACTGACTGAAGCTGAACTCTGGAACAAATGGCAAGAGAAGAAAGTCTATGAACCTATTCAGACCCTTACTTCCCAGTATCTCCCACATTAAAGTATATGAAGGCATAAAACATCAGAGTAGGTGTACTCAATCTATATCCTCCTTAAAAAAGATACTTTAATATAGAAATTTGATGCAAGAAGGTAGCCATTACCAATAGCAAGGTGAAGCAGCTACAATTCTCCTTAGGCCTATCAGGAAGATAATATATATGTTCCGCCATGTTTTCATGGAATTCATATCCGAAAATTCTTTTGAAAGGATATTGAAAATAGATGTGCTTGTTGTGATTTGTCTTCGATTTGGAGATCTTTTATTTTCATTGAGCTTTAAGGTTCACATTTACTCATCAGTGGCAGTGTCTTATCAATTATAATATTCTGTATTATCTAGGGAGAAGATATAATAGAGGATCTCGGCGACATATTACAAACACCCAAGATGTAATTTCATTGTCACCTGATCCTGTTGAACAAGTAAGACAAATGGAAGAAGATGAAAGGTTCGCAAGAATGTTGCAAGTGAGTTAATATTTCTTTATATTTTCATTTCCATTGTTCAATTTATTTAGTGTTTATTTTTGAGTAGATGTATGATTAGTTTAACCCTCCAATGGTAGTATTCACAAGTCTCGTGCTAATCCTTGGATTGGCAAATTCCACTAGTGAAGGTTAAACCATGTATTATCTAGGAATTCTATTTACGAAACATAAATTAAGGAATCCGCTGATTAAAGCAATAAGCTTGCTGGGGGTGGCTACTATCGTCTCGATCACATGAAATTTATTGTTTACATATCTTACGACGTCCAAATCTGCATTCATACTGGTCAAATACTTTGCATCCAGAATTGATTCCAAATTGTGATTTTTTAATGAAAAGCATACAGGGTAGTTTTCAAACACATTTTGATTCAGATTTGGAAATAGGGGTACTTAATTTAAAATTGGATTTTTATGGAAATTTAAGTTGTAAGCAAGAAAATCTAGTGGACTTGTTCTGAAGAGTGATGTCTCAATCTAAATGCATCTCAATTCCAGGGCTTCTAACACGTCACTTTTTGTCACCTTTTTATTTTTTGTCACTTTTTGTCACCTTTTTGACATTTTGTCACCTTTTCAGGGGTTTTAAGTTCTTAAATTATATTTGAAGAAAAAATTTTGGAAAGCAATTAAAAAAAATTCATTTCCTCTAAAGAAACAGGGTTTGCACGCATTCAATTTCGAAATGCGTGCTACATTCCACCGCAAGAATGGATTCAAAAGCGTACCGTTTCAATTGTAAAAGGATACTTCATGTTGCCCGGGGTGTATTAGCAGCAAGTTCTGGAAATTTTCCCGCAGGAAAAGGCTATCAGTAAAACGAAGCGGCGAAGTTTAAAGGAAACAGGGCCACCTGCATATCCGACCCCCTCTACAGGGTCGAACAAAAGGAGGAACCCTCTAAGAGGTCAGATGCTGACAGCTCGTAAAGGGTGATCGATGCCAGTGGTCACTTAAAAGGGGGGGGGGGATAACATCCTCCATACACAGATCTGAGGGCGGTCTCAACAGACCCATTTTATTTTCGGATTCTGGAATAAGACGAGAATGGAGAGGTCAAGAGACCGGACGGATCAAGCTGATATTAACTCAACATTAATCCAGGAGGAGAGGTAATGCGTTTAGTACCTTTGTCATCACATGTTGCAGTTTCTATTGTGGGTCTGATTATGTCCAGAAGGTATAGATACGTCAGGGCAAACTCTGCAAGGACGGTGGAATCTTCAACATGTATGATAATTTACACTCAAAGGTGTCTTGGGCAAAGTTTTTAAGGGAATAAATCATCAACCTCACACATTCTAAGCGCTCGAAGCTCCCCATCAAGAACCACGACATTCCTGTCTACGGAATGGAGGCTATTCACGTGCTGCTCTCTTTGTGGCACAAAAATGAGGGCATGGAAATCTTAATGACCTTCAGCCGTTTCTTCAGGAGTTTGAGATCTGAAAGATTTCGAACCCCTCCGTAACCAGAGATTGCAAAAATTTCGTCCGTCTCTGTATCCAGAGGGTTAAATATTAAAAGAGCGTTGCAAACGTATTGAAAATTATTCTCTGTTATCATCGGAAGTTGATTATTACAAATTCTTGAGTTTTTTTAGTGAAAGTCAGAAACTATTAATGACTCTTTACTTTCTACCCGAAAAAAAGAACTAATTAACATTGGGACATGTAAGATTCACACAATACATAATGCTTTTCTTAAAGGTCTAAAAGAGTTAGGGGAAGATGTGTCTGAACTAATTTTTACTATTCACAGATTTTTTAATCAGTGGCCTAAGCATTGGTCAACATACAAACAAATTCAAGAAGACTTGAAACTTCTTACTCACTATTTCATCAAGTATTGTTCAAGCAGGTGGCTAAGCCTAAAGCCAGCTGCTGAAAGGTTGATTGAACAGTGGATTGCAGTGCGAAAGTATTTCCTTGAGAACATTCCAATAAAGAAGCCAAACATGATACAAAGACCAGGCTACAAAAATATTGTTCATTTCCTTAGAAGAGGAACTATGAAGGCTAAGGTGATATTTGTTGTATCAAGTGCAAGTATATTTAATCGTGTGACCGAATTTCTTCAGAAAAAGGAACCTCTAATGCATAAGCTTCATTCTCAACTTGAATTGTTGACAAGAACAATTTTGGGTAGGATCTACGAAGGGGAACTTATTTGAGATTTGAAAATGGATAAATCGGAAGATATATGTCCTCAGAAACTGTTGCCTCTAGCTGATATTGTGATTGGAGATAAATTTCTAGAGCGCTACAGAATGTGAAAGAGAAGGAAAGGAATTTTTTTTTCTAAGGGCTTAGAAACATTACATTGCAAGTGTTAAATATCTTTTGAAGAAATGCTCCTTCAGTTCATCTCTCCTTAAAAGTTTATCCTGTCTTGGTCCTCTTGAGAGTGGCGCGAGTGTTCGACAAGTATTAGAATTTGCAAGAGTAATGCTATGGGATGTCCTGACAGACGTACTACTGGATGAGTGGAAATTAATCAAAAGAGAATTTAAGGAAGAAGGATTTAGAATGAAGCCTATTGATGTTTACTGGAACCAGTTCTTCAGACTGCGAGACTAGCAGAGTTGCCAAGTGCTCCGGAACTTCCGGAATTTCTTTGCTAAAGAATCGAAAATCCGCAACTCTGCGTAATCTATGGTTCACTCCCGAAATCGCATCAATGCAGGGAAAAGGGAAATTTCCTCTGTGAAAAGGAAAATTTTTTTCCATTTTCGGAGAAATTGGGTATAAGAATTTTGTTTCTATAATTTAGGGATAAAACCTTTCATGTATACATGTAATTTTTTATCCTTTAAACAATACAAAGTCCAAAATCCGGAATCCTCAGGTCCTCGGCCATTCCGAATTTCGGATTATTTGCATTTTGTTGTCAAACAAATCTTAATCTAACCTCCCCTGCGCAAATTTTGCGTTTGCAATACTAAAATAGCAGATATATAAATAGGAATAAGTAGAAAGAATATATAAATAGGAATTTTTTTAAAACAATGCAAGAAATTTTACTTGCAAATCTTCTAATTTTTCTGTGTGGTATTTACTCTGAACATGTCCGTTATTTTGCGTTGTTAGGTCCAGGTTACTATGAAAATTGTCAAAAAGATGGAAAAAAAGTGAGAAAAAACAACAAAAAAACAAAACTTGGGTTAGCAAAACGTCCAATATTTTTTTTCTTTGAAATTTTTGACGATTCCGAATATTGGACATCCGCATTTGGGACTTAAAAGAAATTATTTGTGCTAATAGGGAATTTTATGACTGTTTTTAAAGAAAAATCTGTAGACATTTTATTTTTGTCCTTATTTTTGCGTTGCTCCGGAAGAAAAATCAAAATTAATTTCACTTTAAAAAAAAAAAATAAGACATAATTTTTCAAAGAAAAAGAAGAATTTATTTAAGCTGTGTCAAAAATAAACAAATTAAAAAATCATAATTCCGATTTTAAAAAAATTTTTATGTTAATATTTTAAAATTATATGCTTTTTAAATGAAGAAAATAAAAATAGCCTTCCAAAGAAAGAAAAGATATAGGTAGCTGGGGAGGATCTTTTTTTTTCTATCTTTATGCTTGAATATATTTAGCATTATTGTTATTTGTTACTTTTTTTTTGCTTGGTTAGTCACTTTTTGTACTTGATTAGTCACTTTTTGTCACCTTTTTGTACTCGATTAGTCACTTTTTGTCACCTTTTTGGTTCAATTTGTCACTTTTGTCACCTTTTTAGACCTTGAAACCTGTTAGGAGCCCTGCAATTCTGTTTTTTATTTTGAATTCTAAAATTTGACACAAATGTAAAAAGATGACTGATTTTCAGGGTGTCAAGATTTAAATCACTTGATTTAAATCAACGATTAAAATCATGATTTTAATCAAATGATTTAAAAAAAAAATCATTGATTTAAATCACAACCAATTTTACATTTTTATAACTAAGTAAATAGACCCTAGAAAAATCACAGAATTTGTCAAATGCTTTGAACTTTCTTCACTCGTGGTGATTTCAGCCCTAATGGCTATACCTCGTACTGATGAGCTTTTAAAAAAAATGTTTGGCACTGGGCACTTGCAAATAATTTGAGGTGTCTATGGACTAAGTAATCTGTTGAGTGTTGAGTCAGAGATTCTGCCTAACAGTAGGTAAAGTAAAAAATAAGTTGACATCTATTTTAAAATTTTGGCAATGTTCATGCATAATTTTTATGTTATAAACAATAAAGCAGCAGGCTTACTTCTACGTAAATGACAAGACAGCCAAAGAAAATCCCCACAAAGTAGGCCTAAACTACTTGTTACTCAGTGACCAATGGATTAGCTATAGTGATTTTTCACTACTTTTTTTAATTGAGACATAAATACAAAATAACACAATTAATGTGATTAATAATTTATTATATAAAAAATTCAACTGAGCTTTCTATTTGAAAGGATGAAAGTTTAAACACTATGAACATCTTTTATTTTGCAAAATGCACCCTGAAACAGTCGCCTTTCACTTTAAGAGTAGTGATCAACAGCAAATATTTATTTAATCAGACTAATTTAGGTCTTACTTACACTTACTGATATATTTGTTGACATGATGGTGTTAATTTACTCAAGAAAAATTATGTAGGATGTCAACTTGTGTTTTAAAGTTAAACAAATGTTTTTTTTTTGCTCTTGTTTTGAAAATTCATTTTTTAAATGTATTACCATGTAACAAACACGCTATGATTTTTAGTAAAATAGATATTAATTTACCATATTACAAATTCCGATTGTTTACTTAAATAAATATTGGTTTACATGTCATGTTAGAAACTCGATTTTTTATTTAACAAATTTATAAGCCCTACAGAAATTTAAATCAAATAAATCTGATTTAAATCAAATAAATCCGATTAATTGATTTTTTTTTAAAAATCATGATTTTTTTTACACTTTGCTAATTTTGATAAACATAAAATTTTCAGATCTTGGAAATTAAATATATAATATGAGCCTGTATCTGACTAGATTGTCAATTACTGGAAGAGCTAATAAAGTAGCGGTGATAAATGTAAAAGCAATGAAAGTTTTCGTAAAGAAAGAGTTTATAATATGTTATTTACGTTAAACTTTCTCTTGTTCTGTATTATAATTCTAGATCATGTATTATATACCCTATTATGTTGTACTTCAAAGAAAAGTTCAAAATGAAAATAGATTGACCCATGCAACTGCTGGGACTAAAGTTTGTTATTATACTGTGGAGGAAAGGATAAAATAAGAAAACTCGAAAGAAATGAGAATGAAGGCAGGTTACCTTATACCAAAAGAGAAAATAAAATTAAACTGATGGTATTCAAATAGGAAATACTCCCCAAATATTGAATTGAGAAGATAATGAATGTAAAAGTAACTAACAAAACAAATATATAAAAACGTTTTGTGAATGTGGTAGTTGCTCCAAAGCATATCAAAAAGACATTGCAGTTTTGATTATGGATACTTTTTTGTCTGTCGATTTTTGTGTGTATGTTTTCATGAAACTGATGGAATTGTAGTGACTTACTATAATTAATACCAAAGAATTCTTTAATATTTACACATTTATTTTACTTGTTTTATTGATACAGTACAAAGTCCCAAATCCATGGTTCAAAATTATGTGGTGTTGTCCTTGGCTCTTTCCCTTCGAGGGATGATCCCAAACCATCGCAAATAACCCGTTGTGTTGCTCTAGTGCTATGTTAATTAAATACCTACCTTCTAATTCAGGTAAAATAAGTTGAAATCATGTCATTGCAAGAATACTTTAGTTTAGCACGGAGTGAAGTTTGTTAATTTTGTTTTGTTTTCAACCTTTGTCACTTCCTTCGCAAAAAGATAGTACTAAGTCTAAAATCTGTAATCCTCCGGACCTCTTCCTTTCCGGATTTCAGACTTTTCTGGTTTTTAGATTATTTGGATTTTTTGTCAAACCCTTAATCTACCCCCTATAGGAATAATTTTTTTAAAAGAAAAAAAAATACTTTTTAATACAAAGCAACAAATTTTCTAATTTTTCTGTGTGGTATGTATTCTGAATATATCCATTATTTTTAGTTGTTTTGTGAATTTGGTCCAGGTTTAACTTCTTGTTCTTTAAAAATTGTCGGAAAAATGGGAACAAAGTGATAAAAACAAAAAAACTGGTTAGCAAAACGTCTGGATTTTGGACGTCTGGATTTGGGACTTTGTACTGTACTATGCATGCTTTAGCCATCAACCCAGTGTTAAATCACCAATTTCGAAGGATAAAATTTAACTCTGAATGCTGGTTTAAGCCAAGGATCATAGCAGGGTGTTAAGATTTAAATCACTTGATTTTAATCAAGTGTTTTTTTTAATCACTGATTTTAATAGCAGCTAATCACACATTTTTATAACTAAGTAAATGCACCACAGAATAATTACAAAAGTGGTCAGATACTTTAATTTTTCTGCACTCATGGTGATTTCAGCACTAATGGCTACACCCAGCTCAGAGGGAACTGAGTCAATTACTGCATATTATAAAAGATTGCAAAAGCCAGTTGTAACATTAGAATATACTATATACTGGAAATAGTAATGTAAACACACATGACATCATAAATCTAAATGCCAGGAAGAGTAATGTATTAACATTCCTGATTAACAGCACTCATAATATAAACACTTAAAGGAAGTATGCAACAGTTTGATTAAAAATTATAAGCTAAAGAGGCGACTGTCTGATTTCATTAGCTAAAAAAAAAATACAAGTAGAAGTAAAGTTTTTTGAGGCATTTGTCCGTTAGCTTATTCTTGTGGTGTGCAATAGAGATTAAAGAGTAGAAATATACATTTTCACACACACACCCAGCCATTAAAATGTCAGCAGGAAGAAAGAAAAATCCAATATGAATTAAAAAGGGTGAAAATTCATTTATTATTGTTGCTCGGCAGTTTTATGATTAGAATTTACTGTAGTCTGATTATTTCTCTATCCTCTATTCTACTTCTCACTCTATAGTTTAGGTCTTTCACTTACACTTACTGATAAATTTGTTAACATGGTGATGTAATTTACTCTAGAAAAAATACTTAGGATGTCAACTTGTGTTATAAAGTTAAATAAACAAATGTTAAGTAAATATTGATTTACCATGTCACAAACTCAATTTTTTATTTAACAAATTTATATATAAATATTGTAAAAACAGTGTATAGGGCCTACAGAAATTTAAATAAAAAATCTGTTTTAATTTTTAAAAAATCCAATTAATTAATTTTTTTATACCCTGGATCACAGGCATTATGAATTTTTTTTTTTGATAATGAGGGGATTATTGTTGGTAGGCAGTTTAACATAGACTGAATACAGTCGTAAATTGCGACGAAATATGTCATCCATCGAGATCTGAGCAATTTTGTTAATGATGAGATATCTCTGTCAAAATCTGATCAGGTTTGTTCTTATTCTGATATGACAGATTTTTTGACGACAAGACCAAGATCTGGTCTATTTTTCTAATGACAAGATATCTAGTCCATCGAGATATGGTTAGTTTTGTAATGACCAGATGCATTGAGATGACCACCAGGAGGGTTAGTGTTAGGTACTTGAAAGATATTACAAATGTTCTGGTGTTCTCAAGCCCCCAGGGGCATTCCTTCTTTAGGTTTGTACGGGCTTCACAACCCCGGGGTACCTGAGTGATCTTCCCTCCCTTTCGTTCTTCTCCTCCTCTACCCTTCTGCTTTTTCCTTTTTCTTCCTCCCTCGTTGTGGTTGCCTTTTCGGAGGTGAGGGCTCCCCTTGAGAAGCTGTTCGCCAGTCTGTGCTTTCAGCTCCTCTTGGGGATTATATCACCCACGTGTTTGCCGTGCGTGGAGACCTGTGTCTTCGGAAAGGGTGATCCTGGTGATTGAGGGACAACATAACGCCCCAATACATTGCTTCGGCTCCTGCTTCGGATAAACAGGAAGTGTACTTTGGTCCCAGTACATTAATCGGCTGGTGGGTATACCCTGCTTGGGCTAAGGACCCGCTCACCAACTAGCTCCTTAGGGCAGTCATAGAGGTGAGTGGGGTTCGTATAGTCCCTGGTTAGCACCGGTACAGGAACCTGTATCCCCTCGTTGGACTCCATGGTGGGTGGTGCCGCCGGGGACTGAACATCTTTTTTCTAACATGGAAAACCAAACTACAACTTCTCCTTTAGTGGAGCACCAATCTAAGAAAAATGATAACAATTTACCGATACAAAATTTTTTTATAATGAAGAGTAACCAAGGAAATTTAAAAAACATATCTGCTATACTACTCCACAAAACGATATTAGGTATGGTCGGAGAGACAAAAAACATAAAAAAAACCCTTGCAGGAGACGTACTCATAGAAGTTTCTAATAAATCGCAGGCTTTAAATATACAAAAAATAAATTCCGTCGGTTCAATAGAAGTCACAGTTACACCCCACAAAACTCTAAATTCATCCCGAGGAGTAATTTCAGAATCTGATTTAGTCCACGATACTGAAGAAGACATCTTGGAATCCCTGTCAAAACAAAATGTAACTAATGTCCGAAGAATAACTATTCAAAGAAATGGCCAAAAAATACCCACCAAACACATAATACTAACATTCAATTCACCAAATTTACCAAAGCATGTTAAAATAGCCTATATTAATTGTCCAGTTCGTCCTTTTATACCAAACCCAGTACGTTGTTTTAAATGTCAGCGATTCGGCCACTCTTTCATGGCTTGTCGCGGCAAAGAAACCTGCGCAAAATGCTGTAGTACAGAACATAAGACCGATGTCTGTACTACATCGTCCCTTTGCTGTGTCAACTGCAAAGGTGACCATCCAGCTTTTGCCAGGTCTTGTCCAAAATTCCAAACAGAGAAAGAAATTCAAACCATTAAAGTTCAACAAAACATTTCATTTCCGGAGGCCCGTAAAATTGTTAATGATCGCACCCCGAAACCTGGAATATCTTACTCTTCAATAGTTAAAAAAACCTTCAAATCTAACTCTACTCAAACCGATGTAACTATATTTAAGCCATCTGACCAACATAAAACTTCATTGAACCAACCTTTAACGCCTTCTTTCTCTAAAGCATCAGCTACAACATCAACAAATACAAAAATCATAAACCAACCAAATCGACCTAAAAATACTTCTTTAAAAAGAGCCATATCAACTGAACAAAATAATATCAAAATAGCTAAAAGTACTTCTCAAACCTCTCTTCAGCCTGACGTTACATCCAGAAATTTCATAACTAATCCTTCTACCAGCGATCTCATAAATCTTTATAACACTGAAAGCGATATTTCATCTGTAGAAGATGAGGACTTGGAGACTTCGCCACCCAAGTCCAAGAAGGATCTTCGGCAAGACAGATCTCGTCCTAGGACGAGAAAACACAAGTAGTTTTCTCTTTTCTTTTATCCTTTATTTTTTATGGCTTCCTTTCTTTCCTGGAACTGCCGGGGTTTTCGTCAAAAAATTGATGACGTAAAAGACATCATAAACAAACATAAGCCAGCTGCAATCGCCCTCCAGGAGACGTATCTAAAAAACGCCGATACCACCAACATTCGTCATTTCACTTTGTTTAGGAAGGATTACGACGATGGCCAAAGAGCATGTGGAGGTGTTGCATTGCTTACCTCCCATGACTTTCCAGTCACCCAAATTAACCTTACAACAAATCTCCAAGCTGTTGCGGTAAGACTTCATGTCAATATTCTAATTACAATATGTAATTTATACTTACCTCCTAACACCCATATCGCCACTTCTGACTTAAATAATATAATAGATCAACTTCCACAACCATTCATCATACTTGGTGACCTAAATGGCCATCATATCCTCTGGGGCAGTTCAGACATTAATCGTAGAGGCAAGCAGATCGAAAAATTAATAACAGACAATGATTTATGCATCATGAATAACGGCCAACCTACTTACTTTCACTCACCTTCACTTACTTACCATTCAATAGATCTGGCAATTTGCACTCCTTCAATTTTACCATTTTGGACTTTTTCTGTGGATTCTTACCTCTACAATAGCGACCATTATCCTATAAAACTAAAATATGCAGGCCAATACCAACCCCACACTGACAGCCAGTCCAACTATATTTTTGAAACTGCCAACTGGCCACTTTTTACTACCCTTGCAGACATTTTTAACCTGGTAGAAAATGATAACATCGATGAAGTCACTGAAAAAATAACAGACATAATTATAGCTAGTGCTGACGCCTCAATTAAAAAAGTCAACAATAAGCCTAAAAAACAAAAGAAACCTTGGTGGAATGATGAATGTAGCGATGCGTATCGGAAGCAAAGGAGAGCCTGGAATATCTTTAATAGATATCCAACAAAAGAAAATTTTATTATTTATAAAAAAACAAAAGCGGTATTTCGAAAAATTCAACGACTTAGTAAGAGGGGTTCTTGGATGAATTATGTAAACAGTATCAATAGTAAGACCACAAGTAAGCAACTATGGAACAGGATTAAAAGAATTTCCGGTGTTTATCCCAATAGACAAATTCCTATTCTAGAACATAACAATCAAATATTATCGGCACCCAAAGACATAGCAAACACAATTGCTTCATGTCTTTCAGAAATATCCAGCTCCAACAACTACACTGAAAGTTTTAAGAAAATTAAAGTTGCATCTGAAAGGACTAAAGTTAATTTTACTTCAAACCGTACGTTATCTTATAATTGTGATTTTACTTTTTATGAATTGACAAAGGCTTTATCCTTAGTTCACAAATCAACTCCTGGCCCAGACAATATTAGTTACGTTATGCTCAAACATCTCTCAAATAATTCTCTAAATAATCTCCTGAAATTTTATAACAGAATTTGGAACGAGCACACTTTTCCGCAGTCATGGAGATATGCTACCATAATACCCATCCTGAAACCAAATAAAGATTCCAAGAACCCCTCGAACTATCGTCCAATAGCCCTGACAAGCTGCTTATGCAAAATTTTGGAAAAAATGGTCAACGCAAGGCTAATGTATATCTTAGAAAAAGATAAATGTCTCTCTCCACTTCAAAGTGGCTTTAGAAAAAATCGTTCTACCACTGACAATCTAGTCGCTTTCGAGACTGAAATTAGAAATGCTTTCGTTCAAAATAAACATCTCGTCTCGATATTTTTTGATATTGAAAAAGCGTACGATCGAACGTGGAGACATGGAATTTTAAAAGACATTTTTAACTATGACATAAGAGGAAATCTGCCTATTTTTATTCAAAATTTTTTAGAGAAACGATATTTTAAAGTACGGATTGGATCGATTTTTTCAGATGTTTTTACTCAAGAGGAGGGAGTACCACAAGGCAGTGTTTTAAGTGTGACTCTATTTATTTTAAAAATTAACAACATTGTTTCTCAATTGCCTCCATCAGTTAAGGGTCTTATTTATGTTGACGATCTGCAAATTTCATGCGCAGCTAAAGACATTCGTTTAATAGAGAGACAACTTCAACAGGCAGTTAACAAAATCACTCATTGGACTAACAAAAATGGTTTCAGTTTCTCACCTTCAAAAACCGCGTGTGTTCATTTTTGTAAAAAACGAAATCTTCATCTTGACCCTGAAATATTTTTCAAAGATATTTTAATTAATGTTGTGGACAATTTTAAATTTTTAGGCATCATATTTGACAAGAAGTTGACTTTTCAACCGCATATTTTAAATCTACGCAAACGTTGTGAAAAAGCTCTTAACATCTTACGAGTTTTATCTAAGTTATCATGGGGATCTGACCGAGCTTGTCTTTTAAAAATATACAGAACTTTAATACGATCTAAATTAGATTACGGCTGCGTGGTGTATGGTTCAGCTAGAAAATCTGCTCTACTAACACTGAACACTATCCACCACACAGCTTTACGTTTATGTTCTGGGGCCTTTAGGACTTCACCCGTGAACAGCTTGTATGTAGACTCTTATGAACCTGCCCTGGACCTAAGGCGACAGTTGTTGTCCTTAGAATATTATTTTAGAATTTCCTCACTACCTCATCACCCATTGCATACCATTCATCACAGTCCATATTTGAAACGCCTTTATCAAGCAAAAACATCCTTCATCCCTACATTTCATTTAAGAATGCTGGATTTAATGGACGGATCCGAAATTTCTTCACTTGACGTCACCCAGAAAAAACTTTATTATTTCTCTCCTTGGTTTAATCATGATTTTGAATTTCAAAACCCATTCCAAAATTTCAATAAATCAGATACTTCTGATATTATCTACCAACAACTATTTCAAAAACACATAGAACAATACTCTAATTTTATTCAAATTTTCACGGATGGGTCTAAAAGGGCAAACTACGTTGGAGCTGCGTTCACTATTAATCACTCTGTTCACACTTTTAAACTTCATTCTTCATGTTCTGTTTTTACTTCTGAAATCATGGCCATATATAAAGCATTGGAATACATATCTGATCATTGTCATAAAAACTGTATCATTTTCACTGATTCATTAAGCGTTTTACAGTCATTGAAACATCCTGATCATGACAGTCATCCCATTGTTTTAGAGTCGCTGAAAAAAATGTATCATCTTTCATCCAAAAATTTTAACTTGTTATTTTGTTGGGTTCCATCTCATGTTGGAATATCTGGAAATGAATTAGTTGACAAAGCCGCCAAATCGGCTGAAAATAATTTTAATCATACCATTCCTTATCATGACCTAAAATCTATCATTTACACATTTTTACAAGAAAAATGGCAGAACCAATGGAATGATCAAACCGAAAACAAACTCCACCTTTTAAAACCAAATATAACTCAATGGCAGTCACCACCTTTAAGAAGACAGCAGGTAGTACTAACACGTCTCCGTATTGGACATACGCGGATAACACACAGACACCTCCTCCTCGGAGAAGATCATCCCATTTGTAACTACTGCATTTGTCCACTTACTGTGAAACACATTTTAATAGAGTGTTCTCATTTTAATTATCAACGTCTTAAATATTTTAATTCTTTTACCTTGACTTTAGAAGACATGGTTGGGGAGAATCCTCATCCAAATATTTTTAGCTTTTTACATGACATTGGTTTTATCCATCACATATAATTTCATATAGTATTTACTCATTATGTTTTGACTCATCTCATTTTATTATTATATTATGTATCTGATTTTTATCTTGAGTTTGGCATAATATGTCCCAAGAGGACTCAATGCCACAAAACTAAATCCAATCCAATCCAATCTGGTGTTCTCAAATAAATGGTGCTTCTGAACGAAATATATTTATGTTTTTAGAATAAAAAGCAATAAGGCTTTCCTTTGTTCAGCATGAAATTATATTATTTTCTATATCTTACTCATATTTCTTTCTTCCTCATCTGATTTTTCCATAATTTCTTGGATTATTGTAAAAATCATAGAAATGATAGTTTTTACGATTTGTGGCATATATCTTCAAAATTAAGAAAACTACAGGTTTCATTTAAGTACATGATTTTTGTAATTGGAAGTACAGAAGGTTAATACTGACTTTCCAATTTACTAAATAGCTGGAAAATGTTATCCCAAACTCAAATGCTAGACATTTAGGGTAAAGGCACATGGTATAGAATCCCTGCTGATTTTGAAAGACTGTCTAAAGTAAGGGGGAATAATTTGTTCAATGAAACTAATGGCAAATCCTGACATTAACTAAGATTCACATGTGAAGTGATAATTTAGCATTCTTTAAAATTTTTTATTTGGTCTAGAAAGTCAAACTTGCAGTTTGAAAATAATTGAAGTAAACTTACTTTATATAAATTTCTTTTACACATTAAAAAAGGTTCATAATATTTTCAATATGCCATTCTTACAATAAATCTTTCCTCCTCAAATCGAAAAATCTTATTCTTATTAATGTCAAATTGAACTGTTTTTGCATCTAAAGTCTCCGGCGATTCAAGTTTCCTATCTAATGGTGTATTTACCAGTTTTATTTTTGAATTTCCCTACCCAATGTTTTGCAGCAATACTTCATGTTTCATATTGAGTTCAATCAAGATGTTCCACATGTTGTGATGGAAAAGTTACACTTGCTTTTAAAAAAACACATAAATAAGAAAACACTTTCACAAACATAAATTTAACTGAAAACTAATATATTGAACTTTCACAAACATATTTTGTGATAAAGGGAACAATAAAAGTATTTAAAACTTATTTTCTCATAAATAATTTTTTTAATGTGACTGTAAAATGTTTTCAGTGCTTTGAGATACAAAAATGTTTGTTTTAAAAAAATAAATCCTCGACTTGCTCAAAACATAATGAGTAATTGCAGCACATTAGCATTTTGTGCAATACATTTTGATAATTCCCTTTGGAACAGTCTTCCATTATATGCACTGTTCCCTATTGTGTGCACTTATCCCAAATAAATATTCTGACTTTTCCTGAACGTTGTTTATAATTTCTCTTGGAGAATAATAATCTCAGACTGATCATTTTTTAAAAATTTTGGGAAGTTGCAATTTTTATTAATGAATGTATTAAAACTTCATAAACCCAGTTTTATCTATCTTTCTCATTATGTACATATTGATTTGTACAAAATAGGTCTTTGACCTAAATATACGATTTTCTATTTCAAATGGTTATAAGCACAAGATGGATTGATTATTCTTTGTTTCATTTCATAAATTTATCCTCTATTATTTTGAACATTGAATTATCCGATTCAAATAAAAATTGTATCCGTATTTAAAATTAATCACTTGTTAAAATCCTAGTTATTTAATATTTTTCGTCAATGTCAAAGGTAATGGTTAGACATGGCAAAACTGTCATTTTGCGATATTAGTTAATAATTTCTAATTTTTGAGAGCAATAATTAATTTCTAATGTTAACAGCCTTGTTAGCAGTTACTAGTAAATAAATTTTATGGTTAGTAACTGTTAGAAATAAGTGTTAATGGTTAATTTAAACAGTAATTGCTTAAGTTATAAGTAACTTCAGCTTTCATTCTTATCAAATGTTTAAAAATTTTTAATATTTTAAAATTTCACATATTAATTTTTGTTTCAAGTTTAGTTAGTTGAAAAGTTACTTTTTAGCATTAATTGACAACTGGTAATATTTTTAATAACAGTTGCTAACTTTTAATTTTTAATAACTTATTTTAACTGCTGTTGGAAAAATAGTTATCTCTAATAGTTGCTGATAAGACACCAACTTGGTGACTTCAGTGCATATTACAATTTAACATCACTTTAATTTGTTCCGCAGGCTCAATTTGATGCAGAGACAGACCCAACTTATGCACCGCGTGTACGTCAGTCCCCAGATCCTTGTCAAATGACCATGAGAGAACCTTCATCGAGTGATGAGGACAGCATTGACCTGGAAGTTTTCCCTCGTTCTTCAGATAGATTTCTTACAATGGTGGATCCATTTAGCATTATACCTACAGTGGTGACTCGCAGAGGTAGCTTTAGGGTGAGTTCTGTTTTGATGTATTTTTAACATTATATCACTCATTTGCTGCAATGTCGTAATACCTAAAAAACTCATGGGCTGTGTTATAACATGGCCGTTAAATAAGGCGTAGAATACGTCAGTGCCGCCACATGGAGAATTCAAGCCAACCGCCACTTCAGTATGTTGATTAATGAATTAAATTTCTCTTTATATCTACAGTGAATGCTCGATCATCGCTCAAATCACAGTAATGAAGTCATCACGATGTGTACATCGACTGGAAGATTTATAACCTGTATGTCTCACAATCGTATCTCCTTCATATAGCGTAGTGTACCATATGGTACTAGCCGACCCTTTTCCCTAACACGTGGACGCTGGAATGTTTCGGAATGCGAAAACAACTTTAGTCTTTGCACGTGCGGCTCCTTGGCGGCCCATTTGATCCATACACAGCTGGAGTTTCCGTCGGTTCCCCAATCTCAGGTCTGGGATCAAGTTTTTGCGGTGGGGGACTCAAGTCGGCATGACAGACGGTTTTCGCATCTGTGTGGGGGTGTTTCTGTTCTGGAGAGGACATAAACATCTCTAGAGGGCTCTGAATTCACCCCCCCTCTCGTTGTCAGCGGCGGTTCTGCGAAGCAAACGTGGTTTTTTGAGAGAGATTCGGACTCAAGCTTCGACGAGAGACAGACGTCTCTGTTTTGCCAATTTTGTTACTTTGGCTTCAGGCAGGTTTCGGTTGTCGATGGCTGTGCCCATAATTATCTTGTAAATATTTAATTTATGTAAATAAATAGTTTAATTTTAAACCAGCTGTCCGTCAAATTCTTACATGACGGTACAGCTTATTAATTTGGTGGCAGCGGGGTTGATAGATTAAAACAGCCTCAACAAGTAAATCGAACCTGCCGTTTTGCCTGAAAGAGAAGGCCGATAGAACTTCGTAACCAGAAGTTCGGATTGTCATTTCCGCTGTCGGATTGTCACTTTCGCTGAAACCATAGAACTTCGAAACCAGAAGTTCGGATTTTCGCTGGAGACCGTTTCCCTTGTCTTAGAGAAAGCGAGAAGGAGGTACCGGAGTCACCGACCCCATCCATCACCGAAACGGAAACTCGTCGCAAGAAGTTCTGGTTTTGGTTTCGAGTTGCCGGTCCTTTTCAACGGAGCGTGAGCGGAATCGACAGAAAGTTCGACAAGTCCTGTTCATCAGGGGAATAGTCCAGAGGTCATCTTGACCGTTTAATATAGGTTCATCGCGAACCGTTTTTTCGTCAGTGGCGCAGTGCTATTTGTGCGCGTTGTGGAAGAGGTCGAGACGACCTACACCCGTGGGCTTTCAGCCGAAGAGTGTGTTTGTGGGCTTTTTAGCCGAAGATAGTGCAGTGTTTCCACCCGTGGTCCAGCCTGTGGACAGTGGTGCCAAGTCAGCAGATACAGGTTAGTGCCATTTCCCTATTTTGTCACTGTGACTAAGTTTCAAGAATTGTGTAATAGCTAAAATTTTGTTAATATCAATTAGTGTGGTCACTCTAAAGGAAATTGATTTAGCTTAAGTATCTTGAATCTGTATTGTGTATATGAGAATTGCTAAATTATGGTATGGTATGTTGTATACTGTATGTCGTAAAAATTATTGAATTGGGTGTTGTGCAAGAAAAGTAGAGAAGTAATTTTGAATTCTTGAAATGGCGTACTTGGGCAAAGGTAGGAAACAAGATCTAGAGGAACTAGCTGAACTTTTGGGAGTAACGGTTACTCCGGGATTATTTGCACCCCAAATTAAGGATTTAATCATCTCGCACGATTCCTACGATGAGGAATGCACAAAAGTGGCGTTAGAAAGGGTTATACAAGAAAGAAAGGTTAGAGAAAGGATTATAGAGGAGAGAGAGGATATGGAACAAGAAAGACGGTATAACTTTGAGCTTGAAAAACTACGGATTGAGGCATCCCGACCAAAAGCCCAGGGAAGAACATTTTCCCCAGCGAAGGTAATGGAGGAGAATTACCCCCCCCCCCACTCGAGAGAGGAATGATTTTTTCCCGCCTAGTTCCCCGGGAGGGAAATTTGACACTTCTGACCGGAGACTTATGCCGCGGTGTTTTGAGTGCAACGCGAGCGACCATTTGAGGCCAAATTGTCCGAGGTTGGGGAAAATGGTGTTTGTAGAACCGATAAATCGACGACTCGGAGGGGAGGCCGAACATGCATTACTGATGCCGTATCTACAAAAGAGAGCTGAGCAAAGTCATACAGTTGAAACCCGCTTGCAGAAGTGTGGAGAAAATGTTGCGGCCCCGTTGGCGATAAATAAGACCGACGCGGAGTTGAGATCGGGTGAGCCTATTAGTCTTCCTATGACAGAGGCTAACGACCAGAAAAAAGAACTAAAGGGGCAGAGAGACGACAATGTTTACGGAGGGGAGAAAGTAAGTCCCCAAGTAGCCAAGTTATGCTCTCCGAGGGTGATAATCCAGACCGACACAAAGGTGCGATCGAAAGAACTGTTGGTTCTTCCAGTGGGGGTAGCAAGTGAAACGACGGGAATGATTTTCCTGGAAATACCGAATAGCAGTAAGGGAAAGATAACGGAAGGTGGCCCAGGGTTAGAAGAAGAATTAGAGGTGTCCGTTTCCGTTCAGGAGGAAACTTTTGAAATAGGTCACGTGGGCCAAAAGGGGAAAAGAAAAGAGTTGCTAGTGAGTGAAGGGGTGAAGCCAAGACCTTTAGCGTTAGGTTCCGGAGCTGGATCAGATTGGGACCCACAACTTACACCGTTAGTGTTTTCCACGGTACACGTGAGCAGCGTTTATGCCCCGGCAGAATTGCTGCACGGGAAGAGTATAAAAACCCCAGACACCTTGCGGTATGAGAAATGGTTAGGACCCCAGACAAAATTGTCACGAGATTGGCAGGAATGTGAAATCGGGAGGGTATTGATGATTTTGGCAATGCATCGACCAAAAAAATTGGAAATTCCGCGATCGAACACCGATCTGGGAAAGGAAAAAAAATTTTAATGCCGACAGTCTGAGTCGCGCTTTTCACGAAAATTCAAAGAGCTAAATAAAATGTAATTGAGGAAGATTTGTGTTGTATAGTGTAATATTATTGCGAATCATGTTTTGAGTTGAGTGAAATGGAGATTTTTGTAGTTATGGCATTTCACTTAAATGTTTCTTTTTTCTTTCTGGAGATTTTAAGTGCTAAAATTGTGAATCATATTTGCTCGGAGTGAAATTGGTAGCCTTGTAATTATGAAATATTCATTCAATGATTTCAGTATCTTTTGCTGAGGATTTTAAATGTTAAAAGTTTGTAAACTATGTTTTGCGTATGGTGGAATTGATTTCTTGTATCTATGTTCTTCATTCGAGTACTTTTCGCTGAAAGCTACGTGCAAATTTAAATTATGTTTTGTGTAGAGTGGAAATTAATTTTGTGTTTAGGATGTTTTCACTCTGTCATTCTAAACCACTGTCAAAGATTTGTAGTCTTAAAATTGCAACTCATGACGTGTGTTGAGTGAAACTTAGGAATTTGGTTTTCGCTTAACAAGATTGATATTTTATATATGTTTTGGTGTATTTTGGTTGGTTTAATGAAAGTATTATTATAGTTCGTATGGTTTGTTTATTCTGGGTTCGCTTAGCGAAAATATTAAATTTAGAAATATGCTTTGTTGTATTTTTGTCTGGTTAATGGAATTTGTATAGTTTGTATTGTGTATTGAAATTTTGGGTTTCGCTTAACGAAATTCTTATATGTGATGTGGTTAATGTGATTTGGTTTTAGTTTTAACGAATTTGGTATAAGTCTTAAAGTTTGGTGTTTATTTTGTTTTTATTTTAATTTGGTATTTGAGCCTTGAGTGACCATACTGTAAGGGAGTAGAAAGTTACTCCGGTATATGAATTTTAAATTGATTGGATTTAACTTGCCTTACACATATTCTTGAGTCACGGTTTCAGGATATGGTGGTGGTAAGTGATCTGTTATTCTGAATTGCCAGTGGGTGATTATCCGTGCGTCTGTGGATGTGTACGTTGAAAACTTTTCACCTTTGGGAAAAGTTTTTTCAGTAGTGGGGGCGGTTGTACCATATGGTACTAGCCGACCCTTTTCCCTAACACGTGGACGCTGGAATGTTTCGGAATGCGAAAACAACTTTAGTCTTAGCACGTGCGGCTCCTTGGCGGCCCATTTGATCCATACACAGCTGGAGTTTCCGTCGGTTCCCCAATCTCAGGTCTGGGATCAAGTTTTTGCGGTGGGGGACTCAAGTCGGCATGACAGACGGTTTTCGCATCTGTGTGGGGGTGTTTCTGTTCTGGAGAGGACATAAACATCTCTAGAGGGCTCGGAATTCACCCCCCCCCCTCTCGTTGTCAGCGGCGGTTCTGCGAAGCGAACGTGGTTGTTTGAGAGAGATTCGGACTCAAGCTTCGACGAGAGACAGACGTCTCTGTTTTGCCAATTTTGTTACTTTGGCTTCAGGCAGGTTTCGGTTGTCGATGGCTGTGCCCATAATTATCTTGTAAATATTTAATTTATGTAAATAAATAGTTTAATTTTAAACCAGCTGTCCGTCAAATTCTTACATGACGGTACAGTAGGGGTCGTTCCACATCAAATCAACCAATGGTCAAAACATGATGTCTTCAGATCTTTATGATTTTTTTACATGATATAGTATTAGCTTAGTAGATAAAAAATACCAAGTTTTAATTTTTGTGGACCTTTCGTTTTTGAGTTATACATTTTTGAAAAATACACCAGTTTTTAGGAACGTTTTGATATATTTAAAAGCACGTAACTCCAAAACCGTTTGTCCTAGAAAGCTCAAATTTATACCATTCTCTTTAGATTTACAAGGGCTTTAATTTAACATATAGCTTGGGTGTACCACATCAGTTTATATATATATATTTTTTTAACTAAAAAAATTTTTTTTTTGTAAAAAAACAAAAATTGGAATTTTTAATTTTGATGAAAGAAATATATTTTATTCTTAACCTCAATAGTAAGGTGTGTACAAAGTTTCATGATGGTATTCCGATGGTATCATATTAAAATAATTTTTTATCTGAATCAAGACGTGTGAAAATTCTGTTAATTCGTGACTTGTTACCCTAGATAAAAATTAATCTCTTAACCAACACTATTGTATTTAAATTTCATTTACCCTATGTTATTTAAACAACAAATTCAACTTACTTTACATTCAAGGAACAGATTTTTTCTTCTTTTAGCACTTGAAATTAGTAAATGTGAGTTCTCTTCTTTGTCAAAACTTGTGCTGCTTCGGCCATCTCATCTGCTGTAACTCGGTAGGTTCTACCTGTTGCAGTGGTTGGATGTCATGTGCACAAAATATTGCTCATCGGCAGTGCTAAGGTATCTGCTCTCCTAGGATTTGTGTATGATAGCAATGGCCGTTTTGGGTGAAGAAAGGACACAAGAATTTCCTTTTCAACATCGTCTTTTGAGTCAACATGCGCCAACCCTTAATTTTTTCGCAAGCACAAGCGACAAAATCCACAATTTCTTCAAATAGAATATCATCATCACCAGGCCCTGTGTGTTTCTGAGTCATCAAAAAATGAGTAGATTTTGGTTTTGACACTATTTAGATCTAGAAGAATGAAGGCATGAAATGTATGGGTCCCTGAGACTGCCACAGCTTTTTCAAATCATGGTTTTAGAATCTTTTCTTCATTTATATACTCTTCATCGGTTACATAAAAAAATGTGATGGATAACAAACTTTTCACACCCTGCTGAAAAAGTGTTAGAATTTGGTTATCTAATGGATTTTGGAGGCTGGCTTTGGCAGCAAGCCTTTTTGCTGTACCCCTTACTTCATCACAAACTCCCTTCTCATTTTCAAATTTGGAGTCAACACATACTGTCGTAGTTCATGCTTTTCAGAAAAGTCATAGTCCAGAAAGTTAATCCTGTCTGAGAAATTATAAGCCAAATCATTAGTTAGATATTTGAAAAAGTTGTACTATTTTCCAGATGGTTCAGCTGCACAGTGCATAATTCATAAGAATTTTCTGAACCTTTGCTATCACAAAGAGGACTTTGATGGACTTGAGGCTGTGGCACTTTTATGCCACATCATATGGGAAGCGAATTTGTGATGGAGTAGGGGATATGGTAAAAAGGCTTGCTGCTAAAGCCAGCCTCCAGAATTTATTACAAAAATAAATTCTAACACCTTTTCAGCTTTTTCAGTATGAATATTTGCCATCCATCACATTTTTTAATGTAACCGATGAAGAGTATATAAATAAAGACAAGATTCTAAAACCATTCTTTGAAAATGCTGTGGCAGTCTCAGGGACCCATACATTTCATGTCTTCATTCCTCTAGATCTAAATAGGGTCAAAACCAAAATCTACTCATTTTCTGATGACTCAGAAACACATAGGGCCTGGTGATGATAATATTCCATTTGAAGAAATTGTGGGTTTTGTCGCTTGTGCTTGCGATAAAGAGTGATGGTTGGCGCATGTTGACTCAAAAGACGATGTTGAAAAGGAAATTCTTGTGTCCTTTCTTCACCCAAAACAAAATAGGGTAAATGATATTTAAATACAATAGTGTTGGTTAAGAGATTAATTTTTATCTAGGGTAACAAGTCACGAATTAACAGAATTTTCACACGTCTTGATTCAGATAAAAAATTATTTTAATATGATACCATCATGAAACTTTGTACACACCTTACTATTGAGGTTAAGAATAAAATATATTTCTTTCATCAAAATTAAAAATTGCGATTTTTGTTTTTTTACAAAATTTTTTTTTTAGTTAAAAAAAATATATATAAACTGATGTGGTACACCCAAGCTATATGTTAAATTAAAGCCCTTGTAAATATAAAGAGAATGGTACAAATTTGAGCTTTCTAGGACAAATGGTTTTTGAGTTACGTGCTTTTAAATATATCAAAACGTTCCTAAAAACTGGTGTTTTTGAATTTTTCAAAAATGTATAACTCAAAAACGAAAGGTCCAAAAAAATTAAAACTTGGTATTTTTGGTCATATTGATGAGTAGAACACAATCACTAAATATGATACATTTTGAAAACCTTAAGGTTTAAAATAATTTTTTTATTGGTTGATTTGATGTGGAATGACCCGTAGTTGCATGAATGGTAGTTGCTGTAACATAAGTCGCTATGTGATCACTTCAAGTTATAGCAAATCTGGCTTTGGTGGATCATGAGTCAAGTTCTCAAAAGGTGGGAACAAGACACTTTCATAACTTTAAGCTTTGACAGCAAATGAAATTTTAATTCGTAAAGTTAATTTCTTTCTCAATGGTTTTTAGTTCTGTTCAGAGACAAGAATTAGTATTATTTATTGCAATAGTTTGGTGTTTATATCCTTAAAATTAAATTCTTTAGTTACAAATGTTGGATTTTGGACATGTATAATGTTAACTGATACAGTACATCACCAAGAAAATAAATTTTAATGTGTTTTCCATAATTGTAGAAAAAAATAATAAATGGAATAGAGTATAAAGATAGTTTGTTTACTATTTTGATCAGTAAATAGCATCATTAGTTTAAAATTTTGAAGAATTAACTAAGAAACAATACTAAAGCCATCCAGCATGTTTTGCGATGTCCAAAAGTAATGATCGAAATAGCTCCATACCTGAAGCAAAAAATATATTGGTAAGTACTTTAAATTGCATTTATTTGTCTTTAAAATAACTTTTTAAACGTTTTTATGTTTTTATTTTTCTGCATTTTCTTGGCCGTAAATATCTTTTTCTTATTTTTAAAAATGTGATGTCAAAATCACGTATTGATCGAGTTGCCATTTTTTTTGCCTATTTAATTTGTTACACAGGTGCTGTTGTCCCAAAACATAAAAAAAAAATATTAATTACAATCTCTTTTTATCAGATTAATAGTTTTTTATCGAAAAATAAAGTGAATTTAGCAGATACAATATTAACCCTTCAAGCGGCAAGCCCGAGATATCTCGGAAAACTTTTTGTACTGATAACGGCAAGCCCGAGTTAACTCGGGAACCAAAATGCAATCGTAAGTGTCAACCACGAGTATTCTTGCACAGTAGCTTTTCCTTCCCCTAGACCACCCGTGTCCTGTAATGGGAGGGCGTGACTGGAGCCCTTTGTGTGATGCGTCCTGATGGGAACTTACGATAAGGAACGTACAATGTGTGTATTTGCCTTCGGCGTGTTAGAAAGAGTAGCACAACATGTTTTTCTCTTTTAAGCTACAGCTTCTAACTTCTTTAGGAAAAAAAAGGTTGAATTGAAAATTTGGAACCACAATCTTGCGCTTCAAAACGATGTTTAAAAAACTACGATTAAAATTTACGAAGCAAACAAGAAAACATAAAGTAACGAAGTAACAAGAAGTCAGAGATATAGGTGGTATTTTTGCTGCATTCAAAACCACGTGAAATTCTTTTTAAACTACGCACAATTGTTCAATTTAATATATCAGTACGTATTGAACACTTGATGAAGTGCGATATTTGGCAGAGTTCGAATAGGTTTGGTGAAGTGGGCGACCTGTGAGCATCGATGCGATAAATAATTTGAAAACGGTACTTTGGTATTTTCTCTCAAATATTAATTATCATTACATAACCAACCCTTTCCAAATCATGATAAATCAAATTTGTTTTGCAAACAAAAAGAAATTATGGGTTAAGACCTTTCGTCGTATGAATGCAACTAGCACAAATCAAAGTTTTGTTTTTTAAAGGGTAATGTTTGTACTTGTATTTTTCTCCTGTAGAGCACCGCGTAAATATTCCACTATCAAATGGGATAATTTATTTAGTCGTAATATACCTAGAACAGGGGTCGGCAACCTATTGAAACGGAAGAGCCAAAAGTTGCAATTTACAAAATTTCCCAGTTTTTAAAGAGCCACTAAACATTTTCGTTTCAATATTATAGTATTTGCTTATATATATTTGATTTTTGATTTAAAATAAACGGCTTTAAATACGGAATAATATTTATTCATTAAAAACACAAATATAGATAGTTACATCAATGGGAACATTGGCTTTGCATGCCTTTTGAAAGTTTGATTAAATCTGGCTTATAACTTGTTGTTTTAAGATTCAAGCACGACTCTAGATTTTTATTTGTTAGTTGACTTCTTACTTTACTTTTTATTATATTCATGCAAGAGAACGCTTGCTCGCACGAATATGTCGACTCGAAGAACGTCAGCACTCCCTATGCCAACTCTTCATCTCACTGTAGTATTCTGGAAGACTATTCCATGCGCCGAATATGAGGGCCTCAACTCGCGTAATTTCTTTTAGAGCTGTCCACCTGTTCTGTGGGATGTGCATACATTTCTGGACCTCCAACTCTTCCAACTTGCTTTTGAGTTCTGTGAACTTGCCACTCCACAAGTCTTTGGTTTTCAAATCTAGCAATTGCATTTGAAGCGATCCAGCATCAATTCCAAATGGCAATGTTGATCTCATTTGTATTTGTGTTGAGAGGATTTACTATGAACGCGAGAGTAGTTTTGTTTGTTTTGAATTGCTCGAATCTCTCAGTGAATCCATCCTTCATATTTTTTAAAGCTATACTGAAGTAATTCGTGTTAATAGTTCTTTAAAGTTCAATAGTTGCATTGGTATCGCGACATTGCTTCAGTTTTTAAAATGAAGTAATTTACCGCTCTCCATGTCTTCAACAAAAAGTAATTTTTTTTCGAAACAAACTACTTCTTCAAGCAAGGAGTAGTCTGGGTTGTCCTTTCCTTGCAGTTTTAGATTTAGTTCATTTAGTTTTATTGTGGTATCTACCATGAAGTTGAATGTTTGCAGCCATTTGTCTTCTTCCAGTTCGGGATGGTCAATGCTTTTTTCATTGAAGATTGCAATACGATACCTCTGGACAGCCATCACACTTTATTGTGCAGAAGTAGGTCAGAAAACTGGCTATCTATTACTTCAAGGAACTCTTTAATTTGGCGATGGTAGAGTGCTTTTGACAAGATGCTGTTAATAATCTTAATTACCAAGTTCATGACCTCAACTATTTCTGCCGGAAATGTTTAGGCACAAAGCGCTTCTTGATGAATTATACATATATGAAACGTTATAATTTTGTGTTTATTTTATTCTGAAGAATTGATGTTACCCCTCTATGTATACCTGTCATACTTCTGGCTACAACAGTTGCTATAGAAGCGATTTTATTTATATCATTTCCATTGTCTTCCAGGCATTTTTGCACAGCTTTTGCTAGATATTCTCCACGAGTTTGCCCTGAGAGCGTTAGCAATCCTAGCAGTTCTTCTTTTGGATCTTGGGACTACATATACCTGACGAAAAGGGTAACTTGTGCCGTGTCTTTTATGTCGCAAGACTCATCTATATCAAGTGATAAGGCAGAAGCCAGTTGAATGTCTTCCACTTGCATATGTGTTACATTTGAAGACAGACATTTTAGCAGTTCTATCTTGTACTGTTTTAGCAGATAATGGCAAATCTTTGATTTTTTTCATGATTTCTGCTTTGTTTTTAAAATTACGAAACAGTTCTTCAGATGCACGTATAAAACAATCTTTGACGTACTCACCATCTGAGATCTCATCATCTAGACGTCTTGTCTACTCTAGGCGGTAGCTGTTTGGGTGAGACGGAAATGGAATGCAATTGACTGAAAGATAAACATGGCCACGGAGTCTCATCTCTAAGAACAAAACAATAGTTCAAATTTATCTCATTCCGGTCATGTTAAACATGGATATTTGTAATTTACGATTATGAAAGTAGAAGGTATTGAGAAATTAGGTACTTAAAAATATATTTTCTTATTTTTTAAGGGTTTTGATGATAAATTATTAATTTTTTCGTATGGAACTGGAGAGCCGCAACTTTACATCAAAAGAGCCGCATGCCGCTCGCGAGCCGCAGGTTGCCGACCCCTGACCTAGAACATCAATATACGGATCTTTTACCTTTTGAAGGCGATGAGACATCCCACCGACCTAAAATTGTAACCATTTACCAGTCTTGCACTGAATACATTTAGAAACTACTCTTAATTTATTGTTAAGAAACAAAATGCTCTATTAACTTACATTCTTGAATATCTTTAAAGGAAATTTAATCAAGTATTTAATCAGTGTCATACTGGAACTGGCGTCAGTGAGGGATCAAACCCAAATCAGAAAGATCCTAGGACAATACCACGTGATTTTGAATCATGGTCAGATGACAGGTTCTCTCTTGTGTTGACACATCACGCTAATGCGAGGACATATGAGGCCAAGACAGATTTAACGTGCACCGGCCCCTTTATAAACGACAGTGTTTGGTTAGATTCAAACTCGTAACCCTCCGGTTGCGAATCTGTAACTCTTCTAACCGGGCTACCGAGGAACACCATGTAAGTGTAGTTAATAATAAATTCGGTTGATGAGTTATTGTTATATTGGTGAATGTTATATTTATAATCCAATAAATGAATCGGAGTGATTGAACCAAAAAGTTAGCTCTTTAGTTCTTTAAAATTCTTTAACTCTACCATATTGGTAGCATGCCAGGCTAAATTTGTTTTTATCTGAATTTCCAAATCATCATAATTGTATAGCTTTTCTTATTTCATCTGTTAAACGATTAATTTAATTTTAAGAAAGAAATAAAATATATTTAATACACAACATAATATATAAAGGGGATACATAAATATAACATTAACTGACCCAACGTATTTGTCTTATTTTAAGAATAAAACGGGTCAATTTGATAACAAATAGAAGAATCATTCGTGTAGAAGTCAACCTTTTCGCTGATGTTTTGTAAATACAACATTTAGACATAGATCTAAAATATTTACCCTTAATATCCAATCCTCAGTTGAATTAAAAAATGCCGAATATCCTAGTCACTGTTTACTGTACTATGCTAAGTTTCATAAAAATATGTTTGCACATTTGGTCTCACAAACATTTATGAACCGTGTAACTATTAATTTTGGTATAAAATCATTTTCAATCAGTCCATTTCAATGAAAATCGAATTGGACATATATACTCCTTTTCAATATTCTTACTACATAGAAGATGTACCCTACAATTTAGATTATTGAAATATGTAACTTGCAAAATAATAAACTGTTAATCTTTTGTATCTGATCAATATTTGTTTATGGTAACTGGAAGGATATAATAGTTAATTTCGTTATTATGGCGAATCTTCTCTCAGACATTATTTGTCCCAAGTATGGCGTACACAATATTGGTTTTTGTGTCCAATACCATTTTTGCAGTGGCTTATGAATGATGCCCTGCAAAATGATTATTGCAAAAAGGACACAGATTTCGCTCGTACTTCCACTTCTGAGCCCTTGAGCTGGGTGTCAAATCGTTTTTTTCAATAAAATCTCCTGCAAAACGATTTGTTTCGCTAGCTATATAACTGACAATGTCGTCGTCGAAAAATGTTCCAAATAATTCTAATGGTGAATAATTATTCAGGGGTTCTTTAATTCCTAGATCTCCAGTGAATGGAAACCTCGGAGGAGAAGGTCCAAGATTCTCAGAGAGGGTCCAATCTACACCAGTCTCTTGCATCATCCAATGACCCATCAAAATCACTTTCAGAAGTGTCTGAATACGAGGAATCTGAATCTGAATACTCTTCAGAATTCATTTGGAAGTAGTTAGCAGACGAAATTAAAATTTAAAAACTTTGGTCTTGTCCTAGAATTATCAAATATGAGTACAAAGATTCAGCCTATAAAAGTTGAATTTTTAAAGAAAATTTAGTCTTGAAAAATACTTTTTTTGCTATTCTATCGACCTAGCTTCCTAACTAGCAATCTAGGTACTCCACAGGGTTGCTCGATAGATTTATAACAGCTTTTTTTTTTTTTCAAAAAATATGTGAACAACAGTTCGGATGCATGCACTTTAGACAATCGATTCACAAACTAACGTCTCAAATAGCAACTCCATGGTATATAGCGCCTCGATATGTCCCTAGGCTTTTTGCTCTTTTCAGCTTCTTCCCGCTTCTCAGAAGGGCAGATTTCTCCTACAGAAATTGGACGTAGGGGTCATGAATGACATTTTTGACCGACCACCTACCGAGACTAAAACATACCGTCCAGAGTAGTATTTTGAAAATAAAAAAGAAAAATGCTGTTTCTATAGTCAGAGAGACAACCATCAATTCCTTCTATAGTAAGATTACTATCGGCCTTTTTCCAATGATAAAAGAAGGTACAACACGTTCCCTTCTGCATACTCAGATGTTATCAGTTAACAAAAAGGACTACATTGGGGGTCATTATGATCGTTCAAGAAAAGGACATGTGTGACACTATCAGAGTACTTTTGTGTGAAGTTTTCAAGAGCTTCCCGCTTTGAATAGGGAGTAAGAAATATTTCCCACAAAGCGAGAGAAAATAGTTTAAATTCCTCTTCTTTTATTTTGTCAAACAGTCATAATGACTTAGTTTAAACGATCGATGTTGCTTTAGGTTTAAGAAATTCAAATACCGGCGCAGTAAAAGTGTTTCTGATAAACGCAGATAAAAGGCAGCCTTTTCGTTACTTCATATTGTATCACTCTTAAACCGGCTATCTTTTTGCACCAAAAGAACTGAGAACGACTAAAATCTTCGAAATGAAACTATGCGAGGGTTTTCTTATTCATTAACTTTTAGGTAGAAAATAGTACTATGCTAGTATTTTACTACAGATCTGTTATTCTGTCAATCGTACAACATAAAAGAATCTTGAATTTTGCTGGCAGTAATAATTGAACCTTATAATTCGTAGCTAATACTAGTACAGGGTGGATGAAAAGTGCATGACACATTTCGACAGTTAATATAAAATCCACCATTCAAATTGCCATAGAAGTTTTCGGTTTTCACTAAATTGCTTTACATGGCATCACGTTATTTTTTGCATAAGAAATACTTCAATTGTTTGAAAAATTAAAGACACAAAACACGCAAGTAAACAACACTGTTCCACAATACAAGTTAGCAAATACGTGGATTGAAATTGAGTATCGGTTTAATATCGCTCGGGCCACAAAGGGTGCTCACATTAAAATATGGTAGTATATAGTAACCAAAATGCTCTAATAAATTATAATATGTATTATAAATATTTGTGCACAATTTTTATAATGTTTTCCGGTAAATTTCTTTTCTGATAAATTTGCGTTTGTTCATAGATGTTAGTGTGAGTTGTTTTATAGTTCATACAGCCAACCAAACGGTTTAGTGGTTAAGGTGTTAGCCTCTAAATCGGAAGGTTCCTGGTTCGAATCTGGGTCCGTGCATGGATGTTTGTAAGCGTATGTTGTAGAGGCGGTTGGTGCACCTTAAATCTGTCGTGGCCGAAAGTCCTCACGTTGGGTTGGTGTGGAAGTTTGGAGAGTGGAGTGCCAGCTCAGGTGTTGCTTCGTCATCTGACCGTGGTTCAAAAGTACGAGGTGTCCTCGGATCTTTGCCTTAAGCGATTGATCCCGGACCGTCATCAAGAGCCCATTTTGTTGCTCTAGTTCGACGTTAATTAAAAAAATTGCTGTTACCCAAATTTAGGTTTTATTATAAAAAAACTATTTTAGGCTACATCAAACTATTATTGCTACCAATTTTATAAAATTATTTCAGAGGTTTATCATTAAATTTGTATTAAAAATAATCATTCGAAATACTGATCAAGATTCCAAACGTCCCATACTTCCGTTCTTTAAAAAGTTATTGGTATCAGTAACTCAGACGCAGTTTACCATATGTGAACTGTTTTATGTATACTCAATTCTTCACTGAAAGGTGAATACTCAAAACGTGAAATCTTTGAATAATATTCCCTATTGAATATTTTAACCTACGTTACATTATTGAAGCTAGTTTTGAACATTTGTGTTTTTATTTCTGCATTGTGTTAAGTTTTACACGTCTAACTCAACTGTGATAAATAATGTAATTGCTTTATTTATACAAATCAATGCTGTAAATCTGTGGTAAACTTGTGCGAAAGAAAATTAATGCTGGAATTTAACTTTTTTACAATTTGAAGAAAAACTACTTATTAGAAAAAATATATATAAAATAAATATTTCAAAGTTCCCCATTTTATGCAGTAAATATTTGGTTTCTTAAACGCGTGTAAGAAGTATCTTGTATCTTGACGCAATGTTTGAAACTCTCTCCAGTAATACCATTCAAAAGAATCGTCTCACCCTTCGGAACCTTAGAGTAGGAATAGTAGCTACTCAATGTTCGGAACCGGGTCGAAGCCCGTGGCGTTCCGATCTATCACTGTCATCGGTCTTTTTTGAAGATCCAGTTTAAATGGGCTACTGATCAGACCCATTGACAAAACGAGGGGAAAGCATTCCCTTTGTCCAAACCCTGACGCTTTTAAAGGGAACTCGTTTTCTAGGGGTGACGCTTTCGTCAACTCAACAGAGATTTGCCATGCCGCCAAGAGGGTTAATACCTTTACTAGGCACGTGTTCAGCAAATGTGTACGATTGATGTCAAATGGCAACACCATCGATCGTTTCTCAATTTTGGACGTGATGCAACAACAATCTCAATAAGATTGTAAATAATTTTTTTTAGATAATATTTTTTTTCGGCTTTATGGTTGTAATAATCATTTGAATAAATGTTTTTAGATGAAACTTAGATTTTTCGAATGTTTTTTTTTTCTTCTGATTAATTCTATAGGAGTTATAACTTTTCCAGGAGTTTTCAGTGATAAAATTATTTCTATTTTATGATCATGTTTTCCTTTTTGTATGTGTAAATATATATATTTTTAAAAGATCACAAAAATCAACCAAACCCAAAATTTTTGGAATTTGTAATAAAACTTTATAGAATTAAACAAATTCATGATTTGAAAATCTGGAAATATAAAATTCTTATTTTAAAATATTCAAATCTACTCTAACTTTAAAGCATTGACATTTTGTAACTAATTTATTATTAATCATTAGACCTGGGAAATGCCAAAGTTGTGTAACCTACAGGCCAGCAATGTATGAAATCTAACCTACAGGAAAGCTATGTCAAAAATCTGTAACCTACAGATCTTGTAATTAAATGTTTTAATTCGTAATTTTGTAGAACAGTTCCTGTCTAGTCTTTGAATGATTGTATATGGTTTTCTGATATTGTTGTTAAATTTTAAAAATTATTCATGATTAACATTTAGTGTTCCCACATTTTGAGAGTGTCCCAGGGACAAATGTCATTTTCTAGATTTGCATCTCCAGACTTTCAGTACAATAAAAAATTGAATGAAATAGTATGTGTTTTATTTCTGCAGACTAGAAGACCTGACCCCCGAAATCGAAGAAGATGGCCTGCAGAGGATTCCTGGAATATTTCTAGATTATTCCATACTACTCCTTTGGCAAACATATTCTCTTTTGAAAGTTCTGATGACAGTTATGAGGTATATTTTCTAATTTTTATGTTTTTAAATTCCTCACGGGTCAAGTGCTATATACCTCAGCTCTCTGACTATTAACTTGATTGCTGATAGTGTGCTTTTTTCAGTATTGGGTTATTCTTATTTATATTAAAGAAAATAGGTACATTTGGCTGAAGAAACACTCTAAACTTTAAACTAAGGATTCATTTATGCTTCCAGAAAATTTTTATGTTAAAATGCAATTAATAAAAAAAAATATTTACTGATAAGTTAAAATTTATTTTGTGCTATATTTTTTTGACAAAGTAAAGGGTGCTTAATTTTCATTTACAAAGAATCTTGACTTAATTTTGTTTTGGTTATAGAAGATGTAAGATGAGAGTCAGTAATAAAGGGGTCAACCTAATACTAAAGGAAATAGATATATAGATTAGTTATATATTAAATTAAGGGCATTGGACAATTCAGATCAATATCCACCAGCATATATAGTATGGCTCCAACTAGAAGTCAGTCTATGTTTGAAAAGGTGATGTGAAAGCTTGTTAGAAGAAAATTTCTAAACTTAGAACAATATTTGTTAATATTACTACCAGTTCCTTAATTAACTAATAGATTTGTTCAAAACCACTTGACATGACTGCCAATTCCCCAGAGCCAGACTCTACCTTTCTCTTGTATTTTCGTAACAAATTTCCCACTAAAACAAAGTTACGACTTTAAAAATTAATTGAAAAAGAATATTTAGGATCCCAAAAGTTCCCATTTGTGTTCAATTAATTACAGGGCTCGGCAAACCTCCTGTTTTGTCCGTTTCCCTTATTTTTTTCAACCTACTTCGTTTTATGATTTGGTTTCATTAATAACACCTTAGTTATATGTATTCTTATAACACAATTTTACTATTATGTTTTGCTGTAAAAAGATTGTTTTTAAATGCATGTATCAGTGTCTAACTTTGTTCCAATATTTTGTTTAGGCATTTTTGGGCTTAGCAGAACTTAATGGGGATGTTACACGTGGTCTCCAAAAAGCTGAAATTAATCGCCTTCCTACTAGAAAATATACCATTCCTAATGGTGCATCATCATCTAGTGGGGCTGAATTACCTCACAAACGAGCTGAACTAAATAAGGAATGCCAAGTGTGTCTGAGTGATTATGTAAACGGAGATGTATTGCGCATCCTTCCATGCTTTCATGAATTTCATACTCCATGTATTGATCCTTGGTTAAAGGTAATTGCTTTATGTTCTTCCAAATATTATCCATATTTCATTGTCATTTAATGTTAGTTCATACTTCATGTGAATGAGAGGGAAACTTTGAGTGTTTTTACTGGGCAAAACGACATTTATATCAAAGTTTTCCTGAATTGAAACAAATATATGCGGTTCATTTAAGATTTTATGACAATTCGGAATTTAAAAAAATTAATCCTGATTACATTTTGAATACAATCTAGCTATATTTTTGCGATTTCTGAAAATTAAAAAAAAACAAGAATTAAATCTACCAAAATTAAATATTCAGTTTTTATCCAAGACTGTTTTATCTTTTGTAAAAAGTGTCATTACAAAATTTATAAATTTCTACTATTATATATAGAAAAGGAAGTGTTTGTGGATGTGAGGTGTCCAGACGAATCTATAACATTTACAGTCTTGAAAATTGGAACACAGGTAGTCCAAAAAGTGACTAAATGGACTTTGAAGCCTGATTTTTAAAATTTTACCTTGGAACATTGAAAAATTAATTTATTAGCTTTCCCTCTATAGGGTTCTTTTGGACTCACAGCAAGTTTCTACCATGGTGCATGAAAAACGTCACTGGTCAAATAGTATTCAAAGTGTAATTTTGTTATTTTCCCCATGCAGTATTCCTTTGATTTCATTGATTTTTTATTTTTTCCCTTTCATTTTCTTAACAGATTTTCTTTCCACAGTCTCATCAGGTAATTTGGTTTTGTCTTAATCAGTGAGGTTTAGAATTAAGACTTTTTAAAAGCATAACTTACTTTTTGATTTGTATCATTTCTGCAATTTTATTGTTTCCTGCTTTTTTCTTCAGCTTTAAGAGTTTTTAAAAGTATAGTAATTTTTAATTTTTATCATTTAGCAATTGTTTGTTCATAACTGTTTAACTTGGTTTCGTCAGTATCGGTGAGGTTGACTTTTCATCAGTTTGTCATGGGCATTGCCTTGCTGATACTGCTAGTAGTTAAATATTTCTTACCAGATGAAATAAAAATTGGTCAGTCTTAATTTTTGATTCGATTTGTATACATTTGCAAATAATATTGCAGCTTTTACTGTTGTTTAACACATTGGCTATTAAAATGTTACAGTTAGAAATAAAATTTTGAGTTGTAGTCTTTTATCGCACATTGAACTCAAATGTCTTCATTATGTCCATCTGTATTGTAATTATTAGCTGTAATTTCATATGGGCTGTCCTATTTGTAGTAACCCAAATTGAAATTAACTGAAGTGTATTATCTTAATTTTTCAACTGAACAAATGAAAATAGCAATATGTGAAATGCTTAAATGAAATTAATGTAAATACATACAGAGTGACACTTTGATTAACATTCAGGGTCGGGACCCTGATGGTTAATCGAGTAGACTGATAACTAACCTTAAACCACGACCCTCCCCTACCAATTGCATATGAACAAATGATAAAAAAATTGCATATTTACGAAATCGAAATATATTGTAAATACATTATTTTTTATTTAACAGAAACAATATACCATTTACATTAAGTACACTGTAGTACATATGGTGACGTGAACTTACGCTCTAGACGTAAATACATATTGAAATAAAAAAAATAGTCTAATTTTCTGTGTGTATGTACTAATAATTTTTAATTAATTAATTTTTAATAATGGACTGCCGGTTAAAAGAGTGACAGTTAATTGAAGTTTCACTGTACCTGTTTTTTATAACAATATTAGACCCATCCCATAATAATCCTTCCCCAAACAACATTCTTTTCTAGTGTAAATATTCATATCAGTCCTTATCAATCATTTCAACAGAAAACTAGTAGTAATTTTATGTAGTAAATCCTGGTAAACAAAATAACAATAAGTATCCAGTTCTAAGAAATTGGAGTATTTCAAATTATGCCTTTAAACGAATTAGTTGATGGTATTGCTATATCAAGCCTTGTAAAAATATTTGTTTTCACCCCTTAAAACATATTTGCTGCCACATATCCTCTCATACACAAACATATTTATGCGAGGATTGTTTCAACAACCAGGTCAGATGCTATCAGCTATGAAGCACTTGAAAATCAAGATCTACTTTTAATTTTACTATATAAACTGGGGTCTTTACATGCCTGCCAAATGCTTGTGCAAAACAGCGTTAAAATTATGGATTGTCACTGTGGGTTTTCCATATAATAGCATGTAATTAAAAAAAAATTCAAACCATGTCATGCTGACTAGTTAACTTTTTATTCAAATCGAAATATCAATTTTTAAGATAAATACATAATTAAGTTATATCTTAGTTCGATATCCAAAATATTTAGGTTCAAAATTAAATATTTTCGAAGTTTGAAGCATTTTAAGGACTTGTAACTTTGAAGAGCAATTGTGAGATTGCTTAAAGTTGTATGTTTTAAGTTCTGTTTCCGAAAAACTACTTAACGTAGACAAACATGTTTTGCATTTTTACAATCGGTACAAAATTTTCTTTTTTTCACTTGGGCAACAACAATTTTAAACATTATATTTAATCTAAATTTGGTTGCAAAAAATGGAAAATTGTCAATTTTGACAAAATTAAAAACACTTCTATGATCTAAAAAATCTTTAAGACATCCTTTAAATTTATGTCAGTTACAGTGCTATGTATGGTAATATTACTAATAGAGTTTGGAAGTCGCATTTTAATTCTTTCATCTTCAAAATAGCTAACGAAAATAACAATTTTCTACTCTAAATAGGCATAAGAAATCAAATGAAGGACAGCTTTGACAAAACCAACATTTCACAGAAATACAGTTTAATATGTTTATTACTTGTAAAAAAATTCTGGATTGTAATGAGTAATTCTTGATTAATTAGTAATTCTGGATTGTAAGTCCTAAAGCAACAATAATAAAATCAAAATCACAACATTTGCTTCCTAGTTTATGCATATTACGAGAACTTCAATGATAACAGTGAAATTAAATACAGATAATGAAATCCTATATCAACAGAGAAATACCAAATCATTTTTAACTTAAAAAAAGTAAATTATAAAAGCCGAAAAAATCGGGGAAAAAATAATCTTAAAAATTTCAACTTAGTATTATAGACATAATTTTTAACTTCTTACCTTTTCAAATTCACTATGTGCTAAAAATTCCATGTTAAATTTTGCATCTTCTATAATTGAAACATGGTTATTTTGTGCTGCCGAATTCTTTTTAATTTCTTTACTTCTTTTGCTGGTGATTGTGATAAATATAAAACACGAATTTGTGACGTACAATTGGGATTAGGAATGTAGCAATGATAGTTACGCAATCCCGTCATGGCTGCCGTCACTTCATTTAGCCTTAGTTGAAGCTTAGACTCAATTTGAATAACATCAGTTGAAGGCACATAAAAGAACTTGATGTTTGAAATGGTTGAAGTACAGAAGGAGAATAGTTGTTTTGCATTTAAAATCTGACCGTTGTATGGTCTCTGTTTACTTGTAATTGCGACGAATCATTTGATAGTTCCACCGATTCCATCGCATGGGCTTTCGCCATGACTTCTGGATTGCCACTAAAACATTCGCAGGTGTTCGAAAGCTTTCGGTTCAGCAAATAATTGTCTGATTAGCAAATCCAGCATATTCATAACCATAATTCATTTAATAGTGTTTATTTATTCGATTATCGGTTCTTGAATGTAATAGCATCTCTTTCAAAGGCGGAAATAGATGTCTAACTGGCGTGTATGCAATCAAATAAAACGATAACTTCCATCTAGTTAAACATTTTCTTGGGACGAAATAAACAATTTACAATGATGAAAATTTTAGGGCAGGTAATATACATCTTGACACACAATACTGAAAATTTGTGACGTTTTCAGAGCTGTCCTTCACAATAAAATTTGCATTTAAAAAAATAGAAAAATCGCTGTTTTCAATTATTTTACTTTATTATTATTTTTTTCTTAACTAAAGAATAGAAACATAGTTACTAAATTATTCCACACTTTTAGATAGAAGTGCTTTGTTAAGAATAATTTTTGATACTGTCTTTCCCCACTTTTAGAGGTACTAGAACAATTTGAAATTTACATCAAATATGCAAAATCTCTATTTTTGCTGATCCCTGAGAATGAGCAGTGAAGTATATAAAACTATATTCTGACATTTTCTAAAAGACCTTTCACTGAAGAATGTAACAATATAAAAATTTTTAATTTGTGTCAATCATTTGTGTGACCTTGAACTTTTAAAATTCAATAAAAAATAAACTATACATTTTGGACATCTAATATTTGGCAGTTCCTTCTTACTATATGTGATCTATTTAAAAACTAATTTTCATTAAAATCAGTGATGTGTCAGCCACAGCCGATTTGCTCATTTTGCTTGGAATGTTTGCGTGTTGCTTATAAAGTATTTGTGGTAATTTGGGCGGTGTAGGGAGGTTGTTCCGTAGCTAGAAAAGAAAAAATGTGTGGCAACGAGCGCTCTTTGCACTGCAGGACATCCCAACTTATAAATGAAAAAAAAAAAAATCGGCCATAATTAATAAAAATTTGTTCTGCAACATAGGTTGCAGTTTTAAGCACTTTCTGCTCCTGGAGCCTGAGGATAAGTCTCATACACAAAAGCATGTGTGATGACTGTCAAAGTTTATGCTTCCCCAAATTGTAATTAATTGCTGATACTGGATGATAAATTCAGTTAAAAATCTACATTAACCCTTCTTTGCATAATGGTGGAAATTTCCATCATAACATTGAATGCCCAAAAATTATATAAAAGAACAAGTTCACTTTAAATTGATCGTGTCTGGATACCTTTTTAATGTCCATTGCATAAAAAAAAAACATAGCTGTCAAAAATAAGCAAGTGTCACTATCAGTAAAACGAGCTTGAAGTTGTCATTCCGCTGTTTGTTGTAGTTGCAATAAACGTATGATTTCGTTTTTAATTATGTTTTATTATATTTGAGTTTCTATTACTAAAAAAGTGAAAATGAGTGGAAGAAAGGTTTGTAACATGTGTTTCTGTTATTTTTAGAGCAATTTCTGAAAAAGTTTGCGTTTAATTTAAAAAATACCACATGATACCATCCTATTGTTTTTTGCTAAATTTATACTATAAATATATACTAAGATTTTTTAAAACTATTTTTCCTTTAATTTTGAACATGAATTATATCACCTTGATTTATTTCACCAATAAAGAAAAAATCATGCAAAGATGGGTTAAAGATAACAGTTTGGAGAACACTTGTTTCAATTTAGCCCTACTTTAAAAATCTGTTTTAATTTCCTCTTTTTTTTTTGTGGCTATATATATTAAAATTTCTGTACACAGTGTACTTTGATTAGATAAATATCAAAATGTACTCTAAACATTTCGAAATGAGAATTTATTGATTTATTTGTCTAAATTTTGCTAATGACTATTGATGTCTTTTTTGTAGAACTAAATCTTTTCAGACAAATTTTATCTTATATTCATACTTTTTGTAATTTTTTAGATCAATCACACCTGTCCTGTGTGTAGAGTAATTGTCGATTTAGGAGAATTTGAATAGGAAATTTTAAAGAATTAGGTTGATTCCTGTTTATGGACACAAGGAACAAGGACAGAAGGAACAAGGCAAATAAAAATGTAAAAGTTTGTTTAAAATTGTGAAATTAGTTTAAACTTTTTTTTTTGCCTAGATTCAAGATGCTTGCCATGGTGTGTCTCATTGGTGTGTTTGCTAAGCTGTAAATTTAATTTGAATGTTACAACAAAAATATTCTAAGATTATCTAATTTCCTTAAAATTTAGGTTTTAAAATTGTTTATTATATTTAAAAATTGGGAACAAAATTGACATTACACTTTTTAAATTAGTAATTGTTTTTCAATTGTAAATAAAATGTAGTTTTTTACGTATGTTTGTAAATGCCTTAGTTTATTGTATTCATATATTTTTATATAATTTATAACTTCTGAGAATGTTTTCATGAATTGGTGTTTGATGCATGGTTAATTTTATTTAGGTTTCAATTAAATTTTAAGCATTTCTACTAGGATTATATATATGCAACAATTTATAAGGCTTGTTTCTACATCATTTTTGAAGTCTTAGAACTTGCTTGTAACAAAATTTTATGCTGTTAATGTGATTTACAAATCATAGAATTGTATTAAATTATAAATTGTACACCAATGTAGTGAGCAATTGTTTTTTGCTAAAGGTTTACTGAACACAACAAAATTCCTTCTGTATATTAATTATTGTTACAGGTTTATATTAAAAGGCTATATCTTATAAAAATCCTTTAAATTCTTAAGATTACTCAATGCACTTCATAAATGATAGGGGGGGGGGTTCAAGAAGGGTTATTTTTGATGAATGTGAGGTTTTAACCAACTATTTCAGTATAAGGCCTGTAAAAAAAATTTATTTTTCTGTATCTTCAAACCCCAGTTCCTAACTAATGATTTGTTTGTGAGATTTTTAGGGTTCTAAATGTGAACAGTGTTGACAAATCTAGTTTGGATAGGTGTGCTGGAAATGAATTAACAGTGTAAATCTATTCTGTGTATAATCTACCATCAGTTCAAGTTTAAACTAGCTAACAAGTTACAATGAATTTTGTCGAGCATAGTTTTAAACTCTTGTCTATACCTAAAAAAAGTGATAATATTGAGTAACAGTGTAAAGAATGACTAAATCATGAATGCTATTTCTGTTGCTATGTACAGTATTTGTACATTTTCCCTTATGTGATCTGAAAAAATCTTTATTTGTATTGGTATTTTATTCAGTTGTACTAACAAGATAGCATAATTACTTTCATAAATCAAATATAGACACAAATAATCCTTTTTCACTGGAAAACAAAGCAATGCAAATACAATGAGCAATATCAGCTGGGATTAGATGAATTTGTGTGCTGTCAAGTGTTCCATTCATAACAAATGACAGTGTAATCCAAGGGGTTGGAAGCAAAACAGTGTAAAAAAAAGTGCAGTAAAAACAAACTTAAAATTTTTTCATTTCGAAAATTATTTCATCAAGATCTATCAGATTTATGTTGTAGAAAATGTGTAGTTGGTTATTTAAGTATAAGACATGAACTTTTAAGCACTTTTCCACTTACACCCATTTGCCTGGCACCTTTTTTACTTTCAACGTTTTGGATGAATATAATCCAAATCTGTGACAAGTGCAATAAAAATAGTTTGTGCTGCATTTGCTATGAGACCTGTTTGTGTTTTATTGGTAGTACTTGAAAGATTTAAGGAAATGATGCAAAGAATCCAGGTAATTCAGAAACTCCTGAGGATATGTATATAAGCTATTTAATAAGCACTGCCTAGTGATAAAGAAGCAGATTCAATAGATACCGAGAAAGGAAGTCTTTGTTTTTAGGCCCACCCTCGCAAACGACCTTGGAGTATTTTTGTATTGAAACGTGCATGAATTCCACAAGTCTTTATTAGAAAGAATTTCCCCTCTTTTTTTTGGTGTCCCTCAGGGCACATTTCTTAGATGTGTAAAATATTCACAGACCTGAGATACTCTAGTGATCTCTCTCTTCCCATGGAGGGTCCCGTTCTTGAAATGCCTCTTTTCACCCTTTCATGACATTTATTACTTGGCATAGTCTTGTTCTCTGCAGCCTGACCAAATATGGTTTTTGTGCCATACACATCAAAATAACCAACCAGCTCTTTCTTTGTGGATGTGGATGAACTTGTTGTCCTTTGTTTGATACCACATGTAGTTCACTCACACACCATGTGTATGCCAAGTATATGCTTAATAAATCTTTAATACCAATAATACCTCTTGGCTTATGGGTTGCATGTTAATTAAATACAAATCCGTATATGTGCCTGTGACCTTAATTGAAATTTAATGTTTTCATACCATATTTATTCAAATGGTGAATAAGGATTGGGGATCCATGTAATTTATACTGCCTTTTTTGTATGTATAAGGAAGTTTTCATCTTTAGACTCAAATTCCATGCTTATTTACGTTTTAAACAGGATTCCCAAGGGTCAGTAAAAACCAGAACTTGTCATAAAATTTAATTTTGTCCAAAAAAATCGGAAAATTACGAATTTTCATATAAAACCTGGAAAATTGTCTCAATGCCTGGAAAAGGATTGGTTATGACTTCTCAGACGCTTTGGAGAAAAGTAGCCAATAAGATTTGTACACAGTTTCGTATGACTTTATTTTAGGAATTGAATTTTTCAACCGATTTTATAAGAAACAGCTAATATTTAACAGGTTAGGTTAAGAATTTTGTTTCGTTCACTGGCTTAAATTGAAGAATCTCATGCTCTGATACATAAAATCACAAATTGATTTAAGTAAAATATGTTGGATTATTTAAAAAAGTTATTTAAATGCAAAATTACTTGTGCTTTGTGTTTTAATTTTTACAGTGTATGATTCTTAAATTGGTTTTTATTATTGGTTATTGAATGCTAAATTATTTCTTGGGGTTTTCACCTTAAAAATGTCGTGAATTGCTTTAAGTATGACCTGGAATCTTGTAAAAACTTATCTGGAAAACATAGAAAATTTGGAATTTTATTTCTGAAATAGAATGGGAACCCTGTTTAAAAATTATCTGCCCATGCTATCAAAGAAATGCTTCCAACTCCTATGTAGCAAAGTGTATCATCTACAAGGTTGCCATGGGTTTAAAAAATTATTTTTAATTTTAAGTGCATTTTTCATCAGGGACTTCAAAAGCCTAAGCAATTCTTCAAAATCCTGTTTCCCACAATGCAGGAGTGAAACTCTTCTGCTTTTTTTCTTCTTCTGAGAAGTGCCACTTTATTACAATTTTTTCTTTAGAATTAAATAATATAGAATTACAGCCAAAGCATAAATGTAAACAAATAAAAAGGAAAGTGAATATCCAAACAAACTATAAAGAATATGTTTGAAAAGATGCAAAAGAAAAATTGAATAAAGTGCTTTTGAATTTTAAAAGTACATGCTTGTCATAGATACATATTCCTGTACTAGTGATGCAGACATGGTGAAGGGGTTATGTGTTAAAGCCCCCTCCCTCTAAAGATAAATTTCATTGTGTATAGTGGACTTTCTAAAGCTAAATAATAGGCAAAAATACACACTTATCATAAAGCCTTATTCTATACTAGTGGCACAGCCATGGGAGGTTATGGGTTAACCTCTCAACTTCCAAAGACAAATTTTATTGGTTTTAGTGGATTTATAGGGCTTTATCAGATTAAATTTGCCTCCCCCTCGGGAAAACATTTCTGGCTGCACCACTGTTCTGTACACAAATGTACTATTCTTTGACCTGTATAGCTTGTAAGATTATGGAAAAAATGATTTTAAAGCGGCTAAATTTTCACTTGAACTCTCACGGCCTTCTTCCAAGGGAACAATTTGGCTTTAGAGAAGGACACAGTACAACAGACCAGGTACTCTATTTTTGTCAGAGGATTAAAGACGCCCACAACAAGAAGCCCACAAATCACACTATGGCGGCTTATCGTCAAGCTTTCTGAGACTTTTGGAATTGGTGGTAACGTCTTGCCTTGGATATATGACTTTTTAAGAAACCGACTCATAAAGGTGAGTTTTAACAACTCCCTGTCAAGATGCTTCAAACTATATCAAGGGGTTCCTCAGGGTTCAGTTCTAAGTCCAACCCTTTTTATGCTCTTTCTGTCAGGAATCGAGAAGGTGTGAAGTGGGACTTTTTGCAGACGATGTTGTCCTTTGGGACTCTGGCACCGATTTAAAGACATTGGAGGACAACTTAAATTTTACCCTTGATAACTTATCGAAATTCGCTAAAAACCACAAATTGAGTTTTGACCCAACAAAGTCTACGGTAAGTTTCTTTACGACCAATAGAAAGTTATATAACTATCAACCTGGTGTTATATTGGACCAAAAGCCTCTAACAGTGGACAAACACCCAAAATACTTGGGATTTGTTTTGGACCCAGAGATAACGTGCAATAAACACATTGACCATCTGGTGCTAAAAAGCAGGAAACGACTAAAAATTTTAAAAGTACATTTCAGGACGTGACTGGGGAGCTGATGCTGCTACTCTAAGATATACATACATCTCTCTTATTAGACCCATCTTGGAGTATGGATATCCAGTCTACTGTTGCGCATCTAACACCAATTTACAGAAACTAGAGAGAGTCCAACTTAGCGCAGCCCGAATTGTCACTGGACTTCGTAACTCTTGCCCCAATGACGTAGTGCTTTTCGAGGCTGACCTGCAACCTCTTAGCCTCAGAAGAAATGCATCTTTGGCGAAATGCTATGGCAAACTATGTAGTCTTGGAGAGGGAAATAGAACCTCTGCCTATCTGAGAGACTGGCGCAATGATCAAAGACTTAAGAGAAACAGTCCTTTTAGCATGGCGACTCAAGCTAAACTGTTTGAGAGTGACGTGGAACAACATCATCTGGTTCAAAGCGTAGATCCTTCTGACGGTCTTCCTAATGTATATTTCCACACAGACCTTCTTGTACGAGTGAACAAGCAGCATGACCTTCCTATTTATCTAATGCAACTGGCACTTGAAATAATCAACAACATTCCGGCTGACGCTACTAAGGTGTACACTGACGGCAGTAAAAACGAGAGGGGTGGAGCTGGCAGTGGAATCTATATAATTTCAGATGGTAACTACACAAAGATTCAGAGAAGGAATCCTGATGGCTGCTCTGTATTCCGTAGCGAGCTTATTACTATAAACGAAAGCCTTGACTATATTGCGACTGTCATTGCAAGAAAAGAAATCTGGATTCTAACTGATAGCAGGAGTTCTGTCCAGCACTTGGCTAATTGGTCTGGTGTTAGAGACAAGGTGGAAGTATCTATCCTCAATAAGCTAAGACAACTGTCTATAGATAATCAGATCCACATACAGTGGATCCCCTCTCATATCGAACTTGATGGGAATGAAATGGCAGATGAATTGGCCAAGGCGGGAGCTAGTGAAGTATTGGTTCCACTTGAGATTCTTACCTACACTGAGATTTATTCGCAGGCTAAGTTGAGGGGAAAAACAATATGGTCAACTCCCCCAGTGCATCAATGGTATCGGGGCGATCTACCCGGCGGCTCTTTGGCACTTAATTGTGACAGGCAGGGACAAACTGCAATTACCCGATTCCTAAGTGGACACCTCAGAACTATGACCTCAGATGGCTTGAGAACTTTCTACACATGCACCAAGTGCTCCTCTGAGCAGGCTTCTCCATCCCACATCCTGGAGTGCCTGGGACTTAACCATCAAGATCTCCTTGGAAGTCCATTGCTGGTCCTGGACTTCCTCAGGGTGTTTGGATTCATGGACCTAGTCTAGCCCCGCTGGACTTTGGGGATTAGCAACAACAACAACATTCTTATTCTGCTATTTTTGTAGTTCAATATAATGCTGCGTATAATTTCCTCTTTTTTACATTTTAACTGTTTTCACCCCTGTACAATGACATTGTACATATTCCACTTTCATTTGAAAATTAAAATCTGGATTTATTTGTCCAGTGATTTGGTTTTTAGGGATTGCTGAAAAGCTGGTATATGGGGAATTCTGAAAATTCTTGAGGTTCAAGCTGTTTTTGAGTGTGGAAATCATATTTCGCCACAGATAATTGCGAAGAAATGATTTACTATAGTATTACATTTTGCGAGTTGCATGCATTGCATTGTTGTATGATGCCTGTACAAATGCTGTGGGCTTTGTTCTTCCAGATGTTGTTGTGGTTTGCTTGCACAACTCTAAAGAGAAGTGATTGATTTTTTCGCAAACTAGCTACATAATTTCATTCTGCACTGAAATAAGTTGCACAAAATGGGAGGTTTCTATAAAGTCATTTCACATTTGAGGTTTATAATACTAATAGAGTGAGTTATATACAATGAGTTATATTTGTATAGCTCATACCTAAATAGAGTAATTACATTTGAAGGTGTTTTGGCTAGAGGTCATAACTCACACCAGTCCAAATTTTACAGAAGTTAAAAAAGTTTTAGCATAGTTGAATTTGTCTACTGCATTTAGTTGGTGTAGTTTTAAATCCTATCTCTGTAATCAATATTATTTATTGGTGTTTATCAACATTTACTTCAAACATTTCATTAAACCTTTACTTACAAACATTACATCAAAAGAAACAGTTTTGCAGAAACACAAGAACTTTCGTTGGGATTTACGACCTTTTGCCGTAACTCCGTCAATACTTAAGCATAGCTCTAGCATAATGTATGACCATCTATCCGGCATAGGACTTTGAATGTTCTGCCTTTAAGAAAACGCTAACATTTCAATTGATGAATCATTTCTTAGTTTTTAGTGGGGTATTTTACAAATAAAAAGCTAGCACTTGTCAAATTAACTGTTCATGATTCTACCCTTCATCTCTATCTGATCATTTTTATTTTTAAAATTCACTGGCCTGCTAATCTTGAATATGTACCAGACATTATGAACTATTTAAATAGGTAATGGATTAACCTTTAGATTACGGCCAGTACAGCAGCTGCACCTTGGTCATGTCAAGAAAGAATTTAGGCTACAGCCGGTACAGCAGTTGTACCTTGAAAGTTGTAAGAACTTCGTCAGTTATATCGAGCTTAGTCAAAAGGTTAATTGAATCAAAATGGGGTGTTTGCATGAAAGAGGATCACATAGTTAAATTTATCTCAAGTGGGCTTATAAAACATTTTAAAGCAGAATTGTTCATAAAGCTGCTCTACATTATAAAAGTTACTGATCTGAAAATGTGCTCCTAATCATACCTTAGTAGTTAGCAATAGTGTAGGAGCACCACTCGGTTTAATGCCAAGCCATAAGCTAGTTTTGATGGGAAGTAAAATCTTACTTCATTACAGCACCTGTGACCTCATAAAAGAACTGAAGAGACGCCATAGTATATTTTGCAGACGAGTGTTCAACTCTGCAAAACCAAGGGTTTGTGGAACCCAATGCGTGAGTTACTAACACTGATTAATAAATACAAAATTTACTTATGGGTCATTCCATGTCAAAGTATCAGATCTTTTCCGATTTCAATGAAATTTATATGAATAGCCTCAAGAAATGGAACTGTGCAAAATGTGAAATGCACGTATCAATTATTTTTCAAATTGCAGGTTTTTGAAAAAAGAAAAACGGCACAGTTTGAGTCATTAGGTAATGAATTTTGTAAGATCTCGAGTACCACTTGTGCTAGAAAGCTGAACTAAAAATGAAAAGAACGTACATCTTTTTACGATTCAAATAGACCAAACTTTCCCTTCGGGATTGAAATAGCCTGTTGTGTGATTGCTCCAGTGCGTCGTTAATTAAATACCTAGCTACGTGTACGTACTATTCGGTACTATTTGTCGCCAATAGTCCTTTATGTTGCTCCAGTTCGACGTAAATCAAGTAGACTTGGGTATTTGGTATTTTTCAATTAACATCACACTGGAGCAACGCTACAGGCTATTCTGTAGACTTGGGAATTCTCAAAACTATTTCTTTATTATTTCGATATCGAAAGGTCACTGGCTTCGGATCACTAAAGGCTAAGGTAGGAAGGTAGTTAAATTGACGTCACACTGGAGCAAAACAATGTGTATTGGCGACGGACCATTATGTACAAGGGACTGGTGCACGTTAAGTTTGTCACTGCTTCAAATGTTCTCACATGTGGAGGAAGTTTGAGGAGGGGGGGGGTGTCACCTCCTGACAGTGGTTAAAAATTACTGTCTTTGATCTTTCCCTTTGAGCTTGATCTCGGACCGCCGCAAATAGCCTCGTTGTGTTTCTCCAATGTGACCTTAATTAAAATACATACTATCCCGAGGGCAACACCATCATCTTGAACCACGGTCAGATGACGAGTTCAACACCCAAGCTGGCACCTTCCTTCCTTCGAATGGAAGCAGACCCCTCCGTACCGAGTTACTGAAAACCCACAGCGGATTAGCCGAAGCTAGGGAAAGCCTCAATGAGAAATTTTAGAAGTGGACCTAGTGACACGCCGTCCGAAAAACCCTTATCTGCCCAGAATGAACACGATAGGGCGTGGACGTGGTCGACCCCGGAATGTGTGCGCTGAAGATATGTGGTCCGGCTCAATGATATCAGTCAACCTTAGGTCCGTTTTGAGCCGGAAAAGTTTTCTTCATAGATTCCCAAGCTGGCACCCCACTGTCCAAACCTCCACACCAATTTGGTAATTTCTAATTAACGTCCTACCAGAGCAACACAACGGGCTATTGACGACGGTCCGGGATCAATCCCTTAAGGGAAAGACCAGAGGTAATTGGTAATTTTAGTTAACGTCGTACTAAAGCAACACAACGGGCTATTGACGACGGTCCGGGATCAGTCCCTTAAGGGAAAGATCCGAGGACAACACTTCGTAATATTGAACCACGGTCAGATGACGAGGCAACACCTGAGCTGGCACCCCACTCTCCAAACTTTCACACCAGGCCAACGTGAGGACTTTCGGCCACGACAGATTTAAGGTGCTCCAGCCGCCTCTACACCATACGCTTTCATACATTCATACCCGGATTCGAACCAGGAACCTTCCTATCTAGAGGCTAACACCTTAATTACTATGCCGGTTTGTCGGCCATTCTTTGAAATATTTATTAGTAATGGTAATTTTAGTTAACGTCGTACTAGAGCAACACAACGGGCTATTGACGACGGTCCGGGATAAGCCCCTTAAGGTAAAGATCCTAGGACAACACTTCGTAATTTTGAACCACGGTCAGATGACGAAGCAACACCTGAGCTGGCACCCCACTCTCCAAACTTCCACGCCAACCCAACGCCAGATATCTCGTTCCACAGTTGCTGTAAACGCGCCTCTAGTTCGACCAAACTCGTAGGGTGTGCGCCTCTGGATATCGAGCAGGCCAGGGAAGGGTAGTAATGTGGCGGAGGCAGTCGTGTGACATCCTTGCTCTGTGTGGCCTAGTATAGTCTTGTTGAAAAATGTCTCCTGGGAGCCCTGCCATGAGTGGCATCACATGTGGCTGAAGGATGTCATGGACGTACCGCTGTGCTGTCATTGTGTCATGGATCAATATTAGGGTTGACTGTGTATCGTAAGCAATGGCACCCCATACCATCACACCAGATGTGGGAGAGGTGTGTCCTTCACCACGGGGCCTCCACACACGAACACGATTGTCATCACTGCTCAAATTGAATCTAGATTCGTCGCTGAAGACGACCTGGTTCCATTCCGTTGCAGTCCAATCCCGTCGTGCTCGACACCACTCCAAACGGAGGCGCCAGTGGGTGGTGTCATTGGCAGCACACGTAATGGGCGCCGCAATACCAGATGTCCTTCAGCCAGGCGCCTTGCGATGGTTCGGGAAGACACAGGGGCCCGTAGTGAAGGTGCTGCATGTGTCTGGATAGTGGCTAATAAGGCAGTTGGCTCTTCGCGTGTGTTTCGTATGATGTGACGGTCTTCTCGACGACTGGTCTGTCGAGGGCGTCCTGAGCCTGGTCGCCGTGTAAATGATGTCTCTTCTGTCCACTGGTCCCAACACCTCATAGTAAAATCAGAACGGCCTACTTGACGAGCTGACCACCCAGCTTCCATCATCCCGATGATTCTTCCCCTCTCGAACTCTGACAGCTGCTCATATTGTCTTCGATGGCGGCGTAACGACATGTCTACCTCAGCGTTTCCTTTGCAAAAGATTAAGTACACTCAAACAAGCTCTGCTTACCTGTTATCCAAGGAGAACGAAGTTCAACGCCCTCTAGTGGAATTACGCAATGCGCAATAACGCTGCATTCCTAATCATTTGCATATCTGGCCGACATGTACCTTCATGCCAAGTTTCGTTATGATCGCACAATTATTTCTTGGTGCCCAAATTTTATGGCAATGAGTGTAGTAAAGATTTCCGTGAGAAAGTTGTTTTTAGTTCTTGGAGAAGATATGCTCGTTTTCTAAAAGAAATCCGAAAAAAGAAAAGACGAAAATGAACTTTCTGGTTCTCCATTCTTAGCACTGCAGCGAAACAAAAATTATGCCACAACACCCGCTATAATTGTGCAGTGTAAGCAGAAAAGATCGAATTTAAACACCTGCTTCAATCAAGGTCACTCCTTACCAGCGGTAGCAAAATAATAATAATAAAGCTAGCTTCGATTTGAAAACGCGCAGAATTTTCCGGATGACCAAATACATATGCGTGGTGTGAATAATTTTATTACTATCTATGTGCCGTCTCTTGGTTCAAAATTACGTGGTGTTACTAGGATCTTTCCCTTCCGGATAAATCCCAGACCATTGCCAATAGCACATTGTGTTGCTCCAGTGAGACGTTAATTAACTACCCCCTCCCTATGCTGTATCTATTAATTAAACAATTTATAATTCTTTCAAGATTTTTGAAGGTAGAATACAAAACTATTCCACACTGGTTGCAAACACATTCTAACTGGTTTTCGGAATTTTTCTGATAATTTCTCATTAAATCCAGTCTGATTGCATGTAGTGTCTGAAAATGATAGAAAAAAAAAAGAATTCAATTTGAGCAAGTTACAATCTAGAAGATTTTTTATACCGCTTCCTATTGAGTAAGTTTCGAATGGTAAAATTTTCTCTGTACATTCATCAATTAAAAATAATTTCATCTTTTCCCGTTAAGTTGTTTGCATTGTTATCAAAGGTTATTAAGACAAAAAGTGGTATGTGATTTTTTATTGGCCTATTTATTCATACCTTTTACTTCCTAAAAATTGATACTTTTCTAGTGCACTTTAGGAGCTATTCACAAAATATTGCACTTATAACATTTCTTTATTGTTAAACCATAAACTAAGGACATGACACGCATTCTTACGTTTACTCAAAATGTCCACACCTTCGACACAAAAATCAATAGTGGAAATCGCCTAAGGGCTTTTTTGTTCAATCCGGCAGTTTATTTTGTGACATCACGTCATGCCTCTTAAATTCATCGGCAAAGGTCTGATAGGTCTATTGGCGGTGCAAGGTAAATATCCCTATGTAAGAGATCCCATAACTGAAATCCCTAGAGGTCGATTCAAGAGGAAAATTGACCAATCCTTAGCGAATTAAACCAACTGACAAGAAACAATCTAACCATTTATTGGCCTTTAAAGCGAAGTTTGACTCCAGCGCAACCACGAGGGTAGGGGGGGGATTTCGGGTACTAGAAATGTGGAAAGCTTTCTCAGCTATCTGTTTCGTAACTTTTAAATTTTAATAAATTAAATATCTATATATACTATAATGCATTCTGTGTCACAACCCCCCGCCGTAAAAAAAATCGAAACACTCCCGAAGCCAGTGTTTGATTGGCATGTATAATGAAGAGATAATTTATCTTTACACTTATTCTCACCGCTCAAACAAATATTATACAATCTAGGGAACTCTTTACTGTAAAATTATAAATTATATTGGTCATAATTTAGTAAGTTGTAAATCCCCTCTGACACATGCTAATATACTGCGTGGCGTTCAAATGGTAATTTTTTTTTATTAACGTCGTACTAGAGCAACACAACGGGCTATTGACGACGGTCCGGGATCAATCCCCTATGGGAAAGATCCGAGGACACCACCACGTAATTTTGAACCGCGGTCAGATGACGATGCAACACCAGAGCTGGCACCCTACTCTCCAAACTTCCACACCAACACAACGTGAGGAAGGCATTCAAATGGAGTCCTCACGAATTACATATAAGGGCTGTGGAAATATATTCCAAGCATTCTGTAACTACTGCTCCAAACCTCTTATAATCCGGGAGTGGTGCGAGTGAATGCCCAGCATATCCAAGGCATACTCAATGGAAGACAAATCTGGGGATCTCTAGCAAACGAATGTGTTGAAAGACAGTGAAACTTTGTCTACCAAAAAATACTTCACAGAGGAATTGGTACACATTGTTATACGTATATACTATTGTATTGTAACTTAACGTGTAATGTTACCACAATATCCGTCCTCCAGAATAGTTATCAGAGTGGCTTATTTCGATAGATGCTACCACTAATTGAAAGATTGCCAATTGCGTGAGAGCTGTATTGTGATCAAGGGTGCACTTCTGTATGCATGGTCAAGCAGTAGGATTGTGACCGTTTACTGTCCCGTCTGAATGCAGCTTGTTTAAATGAGCCTGATCAGTAACGATAACGGTAATTGAAACTGTGATAGCTGTTTCACAGGGCTTGAGACAGTTACTAGTAGTAATTAGCATCGCATTGGCAATTCAACTACTCGTCGCGGACTATCCACCGAAGTGTTTACCGAATGAGACGAGCGCCATCTGGAATTTCTCATAAACTAAATCTAGTTTTGTATTTCGCTTGCGATCGAGTCCGCGTTTTTATAGTCACGTCCGGGTTACCAATATAGCAAGACGCGTGTGAAAGACATTGCCCGTTTTGTACCAAAAACTACTTCATGGTGGAGTATGGTTGCACACAGCTACATATTCTATGTATTGTATTATAGCTTAATGTTTCGAGTGATGACTAAATTCACCACAGGTTCAACACCACGGAGGCATTCCTGGAAGAGGCGAGCCTTGTTTGACCTGACGTTATCGTACTGTGTAAATTGGGCGCGTGGGATGAAAAGTAAAAAAAAATTAGATATACGATTTACCGGATTGTATCTTGGTGTGCGAACTACCTCCTTCCTCTCGTAGAAGGGACCAGCTATTGTAGGTGATGGCTCCTCAAATCAATTACACTAGAGGTTACAGCGATACGCTGCGGGACAGTAAGCTGAGAATGGCTACGAAACATCATCGGTTATGTCTGGAATGGTGCAAGAGTGGTATAAATGCATGAAATACCGAATGATTTTATTTGATAATTTTTTAACTTTGATTGAACTAGCCTCTTCTGATCAATAGTTGTCTTTCAAACCTGATGTAAAGTGTTTAAAACAAATTTTCAATACTGAAATTTATATGCCATTAGTACTATATTTGTTCAAAGTAATATCAGCGCTACTGTCACATACGGGTATAATTTAGTTGAATTTACGTTGCAACGGAGGAACACAACGGGCTTATTAAGACAATACGTTAACTATCCGGAGGGGAATGATCCGCGTAATTCTGAACCACGGTTAGATAACGAGGTTTAATACCTGAGCTGGCACTCCACTCTCTTCAAACTTCCGCACCACGGCAATGTGAGGATATTTAAGATCAGGACAGATTTAATGTTCACTAGCCCTCACGTACACGTTGGATTTTGGTTAAATCGAGTTTTGAACTCACCGATGGGCTCTGCCCTCCGGTGGCTAAGCCACGACGCTCCGATTATTCCTGCCCAAACATTGATAAAAAAGCGCCGTTGATGAGCATGTGAATAAGTGACATGTGTATTTACATCCGCTCAAACATGTTGACTGTGGGTGTTAAATGACAGGCGCCTCAATCCCATGATAGTACTTTACGCAAGTCCAACTTGATTGGCTAATAGGATCACATGACCTAGATACGTATGTCATCAAGGTTTATAGTTGTTGGCGATTTATCTCTTCCTTTCTGCTTTCTTCTTTTCTTTTCAGATCCATGGCTATGGGTGGGTAGAGGTGGGAGCCGAAAATTGTATCCTTTCTATATAAGTTAATAATTATATAAGTTAGTGTTTTATGTATGCTTTTTGTTACATCAGAATGGTCCTAAGCCAGCGGTGGATACGAAACCATCATCCTAAAGCAAAGGGAACGGCAGAGGGGAGGAAAAATATCAGCTGGTAGTGAGTTCAGGAGTGGTTCTTAGATTATTTATGTAAAATCAACGGAAGCTTGGAACAATATAAAAAGGGTATTAAAAATTAGGAAAAGTAAATTAGAATAAAAAGGAATTAAATTGGAATTTTTTAAAAATAATTTGGAGGATCTAAAAATTTAACCGCCAGCTGGGTTCGATCTCGGGAAGTCTTCCTCCGGTGCCGACGCTAATCTGTAGGTAGGTGACTTTAGCCATTAGGCCATCGTTGCTTCACGAAAAGAAGCTCTTTAAAGTATAAGTACCCTTAATATAAGTTGGCAAGAAATACTACTAACAACAACCATACAACATATATATGAGGAGCAAATCAGTCAACTTGTCGGACACGTACGCTCAGTGTATGTATTGCATTTCTACGAAACAACGCGCATATTCAAAATCAAATGGTTACTGCAACAATCAGATTGGCGAGATATCCAAGTGAAGCCAAGCCCGTGAAACTAGCCAATCAAGTTGGACTTGCGTAAAGTACTATCATGGGATTGAGCCGCTTCTGTTAAATGCACCTTCACGTATAAATGTACATTCATCTATGAAAAACACAGTTGCCACAAAATCTGGATTTACTGCGCTCTTCTGCAGAAACCAGCGAGCGAATTCCACACGACGAGGATAATCGTTTTGAGTCAGTTCCTGAACTAGTTGAACATGGTAAGGATGCAAACGTTCAGCCTTCAGTACTCGCCACGTCGTGGATTGTGATACATGTAACTGCCTAGCCACTGCTCGGGTACTTGTACTTGGCTGATCAGCCACCATACCAGAATGGCTTCTTCCACGACTGACGTTCTGTCCGTCTTTGCACGACCTGCATCCGACCGGGAAACGAGAAAGGATCCCGCATCGCGCAACTGTTTGGTGCAAGCGCTCAAATGTTTTACGGTCGGGCAACCTCCTGTTGGGAAACCTCTCTTCGTACAATCGTTGAGCCTCTGAGCCATCTCCAAGTCCGTAGATAAAATGCATATCAGCCTTATCCTTATTAGTGAAGGGCAACATCTTCCGATATGTTCCTACCGCGATTGACAGTTGCACACTCGGATCAGCGGCTTTTATGTATTAATCGAGGCGAAAATTTGCATGCGAGTTCTTCTTTTCCCCCCAAATTACATTTGCATGCTATTACTGTCATTCTTCTACCAATAACTCGCAACAAGAATGGAGCTTTAACATTTGCAAGGATCAAGTTTTCAAATATGCCAGCACCTTTGCGTTTTGTTTCCGACTATGCATTCTTTGATGAAAGTTGTTTGTTCGGATGTGTACTATCACCTTATAAAATCGGTCATTGAGTATTAAGATCAGCAGACGCTACTCGCATGTGAGACGAACTATGTAACTAACTTATTATTGTTTATTAAAGTTTTTGTTACTGTTCCCGAACTGTATTCTATTTGCAAACCATATACCGATCCCAACAACCTCTTAAAGTTTTGCCCATCTTTTATGAATCACCCTGTATATAAAGAAAAATTAAATAACTTTTGATGATATTCGCTTATTACACGACCAGGTCAATATTTTTACATAAATTCTTTTGTAGAGTATTATTTTTTTTACTGTAACTAATTATTGACTTAAAGCTATTGACAAAGTAAGGCTTTGTTAATAGCTTTGTTAAATAGCTCGCTCTGTTTTGTGTTTAGCCAACCAAATGTTTCTGAGAAGAAAATTTTTCTTTTCTGGTGGATGGTAATACAACTGCAGGGACTACATGAAAGTTGCTTTTCAGTGTTATATTCAAAAGTAGCGCATAAATCCTTCACTCGTTATGAATAGTATTGAAAAAGGTTCTCTACTATTATAATAGGAAGGGTGTTTGTGTGTGTGTGGGGGGGGTCTGGAGTCTTCAGACGAATTTATACCACTTACAGTCCGGAAATTTTGCACACAGGTAGTCCTAAAGGTAATTGAATGCACCTCGAAGCCCGAATTTTAAAATTTAATCTAGAACATTTTTTAGTTCATTTATTATTTTTTTCCCCATCGTTTCTTCACTTGCGAAGCTGACGTCACAGCTCCTCCTTGAAGAAAGCAAAGGATTTTGAGTTTTTCGTCCTTCGGAACTGTGCCAAGTTATGACGTCACTCGCGGAGCTGACGTCACCGCTCCTCAATTGAAGAAAGTGTGTTTCGATTTACGTTGTTGATTTGCATAACTTAGAGTAAAAATTTCAACGCAATTGAAATCTGCGAAAAATTTTACACCAGATCGATACCTTAAATGTGATTTTTTAAAAAGATAAATAATTTTTCAATTGTAACCCGTGTCATGGCCGGAGGATGTGGGACTCATTCTTAAAATTATTGTTTTTTTTTTGTTTATGTTTCATTATCTTTTTTTCTTTTTAGTATCAGTAAGGACACGAAAATAACTGTCACGGACAACGCAGTGCTGGCCTGCTACTTTGTGATAAGGACAAAATTGTGTGGTTGAAGTTATGCAAACAATTTTCTTTCTATTATAAAAGAAAAATTTTCAGTCTTTTTCCGCTTTGTGATTGGTAGATAGTGAGTCACGTAATAGCGAGTCTTGTGATTCAACGAGCTAATGAATTTGGAGCACGCGCAGACGATAAACATTGTTATATTTTAAAATTAATTTATTCATTCACTAGCAAAAATACCCGGCTTTGCTCGGGTTGAATTAATAACATGTTGATTGAAAGTCATCATCAATTCTTTTTCATAAAAGAATGTTAGCATCATTTAAGTGTACGGGTGGGGGTGGGGGGGGGAGATGTAATACCAATTTAACTTCTCTATCGCTTCTACAATTTACTTCGGACGCAAATATGCATATATGTTGTATCCAACCATATACACCATTTCATATTCGTCACACTTCTGCTGAAGTTGATTTTAAGTTTTCAAGTGATTACGAATATTCCCGTGCATTCAATTTCAGAAAAAATGGCGGAATTTCGGTGGATAGTCTTGCATTTAGTTTTCCTATGAATATGTTTTAATTGTGTCATTCTTTCACCTAGTATGCGATATTTTCGAATTTCATCATCAATATGAGAAGATGGTCAGTTAAATTATTACAGCATTCGTTACTAATTTAGTTTGAAGCAAAAGCAATTTTTCTTGAAAATTCCATTCAGCGGCAGGTGACAACGGAACTTCTGTTAGATATATTATAAAGCAGAGTTGACGTGTATCTGTTCTCTACACTAATCCACCTTTTGATCAATTCACATATTTGGTACACTTATATTTTAAAACCCTGTGGATATGATAGGCTACATATTAACCCGCGTTCGATTTGTTCAAGGGGGCTAAAAATTTACTACGTGACTAATTTAATTTGAAGCAAACACACTTTTCCCAGAAAATTCCATTCATTGGCATGTGGAATAACAGAGCTTTTGTTATAAATACATGCCATCAGAGTAGACAAATTAAACCCAATCGATAACAATTTTTTAATAAACAGAAGGTTGATTTTACAGCGCTTTTACAAAAAGAAAATCACTTTCAACGAACGATTCACATGCATTTAAGTTGCGTAAGAAAGCTTCAAAAAATAGAGTTAGCAACCTCAACTTTCTGTCTCCTAAGACATAAAATTCAAAATTTTCAAAATTAATTAATCTGATATTATTCCAAGATCAACAAAGTTTTGTTAAAAATTCCCCTTTCTCCAACACACATACAGTTTTAAATTGAACCCTTATGGTGCTTTTTAAGATCAGAAATTTGGTTTCTAAATGGAAAGCACGTATCTATTTAGAATGATAGATGTAGTTACTTGACTATGGAGTACAGCTTTCAATAACACCCATGAAACACGAAAAACAAATGAAATTTACTTTATTTTAATCATCTTTCAATGAAAAGCAATATCAAAATTTTGAAATATATTCTAAACTACAAAGTATGACTACCAGTTTTAATTTAACGTAACCCATCTTGTTTTAAAGTTATTTTTGAAATGTTTCATGTCATTTTAAAATAACAAATTACACACTTAAAAAATATTTTGATTCGTAAATTTTTTTTTGTCTACACACTATTACGTATTGAACCAAAGATTTAAAGAAATTTGGTGGAAATATACATCTACCACCACGAAAGTACCCATGTCTAGTGATATTTTGCAGGAAATAAATAAATAAAATCCAACTCCTAAATAATATTTCTGGTATAGGTAATATACCGGAACACAATGCAAAAACAGAAACAATATTCCGATCCCTAAAAAAGGTAGAATTCTGAAAAAAATATCTGTTCTAGCGTGTTGAATTTCGACTTCTTGAATGTATTCTGAAGTAAAACAATTCGACAAAAAACTTGAACAATATTGATGAAGACAATGATTTATAAGCAAAAAAGAACACATATTTATAATACTTGGGAATTCTCAAATATTATCGCAACCATATCGTTTTCAACTCAAATAACCTAAAAAGGAACTATAGATCAAATTTAAAAAATTAAACATTAATTCTGAGTTTGCCAGATACCGAAAAGCAAAATTACGATTTTATGATCAATGAGTTTATCGTTTGGGCTTTTCGTACTCCATGATAAAATTTAAGTAAATATGAAATGAAATGTTCTAAATATTCTTTCTTCATCAATCAAATATTTATAAATATTATTTTCATTATGGGAAGAAGTAAAAATTCAGTTAAAACATGAACATTATAATTTAATTTGTTTTAAGAAAATTGTTTTTCGATCAACACTGGTAAAGCAATCTGAAATGCGTATAGCAATCGTTTTATACTCAATGTATTTCTATGGCGATTTCAAATTGACTATGGCTTAGTCCTTAGGTCAATTTTAGGCCTCTTAGGATTTGAATTTTTCAAAATCCTTTCTTAGTGCACCCCTACGGTATAAGAAGAATCACCCTGCAAAATTTCAGCTTCCTAGGACTTGTAGTTCTTGAGATACAGTGATGAGTCAGTGAGTGAGTGAGTGGTATTTGAATTTTATATCTATATATATAATTCTCTTACGTGGCACGCAAAAAAGACGTTATTTGTTATCGCGTTTTGGCAACACTGTACGATTGTTTGTTTATCACGAAGTCTCGCGCATCGATTGAATTTATAGCGTTATCGGATGAAATTTTATTGGAAAAAAAAAGGAAATTTTAATGAGCTGTTGCAGTTAGTTTATAATAGAAATCAAAGAAAGCGGAGGATCTTTTCAGGGACATTTAAAAAACGGTCCTTTTCAGGGCAAACAATTATACTTCAACAAGACGCTTGCACTACAACTTTCGGCAACAAACTCAATAAAAAAGTGTGGGTCGTTTGAGTGCTGGGGAGATGTACACGCAAACAACATGCTGGGTATTCAATTTCCAAAGCAACACTCACATTTCGAGTCAAAAATCGAGTTTACATTTGAATTCTGATTTTAGAGTTACTGTATATATTTTTTCTGTAATACAGCAAATTTAGATTTGAAAAACATTTTTTTGGTAGCATATTTTGTAAACAATCCCTTCTGCTAGGACACATGTCTTCATTGAGGCGAGCGAAGCGAGCATAGGTTCGCGCAGCGAACCAATGAGGATTGCGAAGCAATCCTCCGGGGGTTGGCGAGCGTTAGCGAGCAGGGGGCAGGCCCCCTAGTATATAGATAAAATTCGTGAGTACGTGCTAGAAAGTTTGCAATGTTTTCAGAAGAGCCAGAAAATTCAGTCGCCGTTTCCATAGCAAAGTCGAATATGAAAATCTTAAAAAGTACTATTACAACACGGATCTGCTAAAAAACTTTTATAATTCTGATGAGATTTTCTCTGAATTTTAACAATATGTTAATTATTTAACAATTTCCTTTTTAATGTGGAAATTAAATGTTTTGTTCTTGACATTTTTCAAAATATTTTATTTTTATCTATCGTATATTTCCGTGTATAAGCCGAGAATTTTTGGAACGTTTTTAAAGCTAAGTATGGGTGTCGGATTTTATACGGATCCGCTAGTCTCACAAAGAAAGGCAATTTTCCGTTACTCGGGCGCATGGGATAAATATCGCATTGGTAAGGGAAGGGAACCTTCAGTTAACGTCGTACTAGAGGTCCGGGATCAATCCAGCAGCGATCCAAATGGGGATGGATTGTGAAGCAATCCTCCCCCCCCCTCATTGTTGAAAAGTTTGCTAGCGAACTAAATATGATTGCATAGCAATCATCGGGGGTTGACGAACGATTGCGAGCAGGGGTCGGAAGAAAAAAAGTCGTAGCCCTAGTCGAAGAAAAAAAAAACCTTTTTATTACATGTTGGTTATTTCTAGAAAAATAGCAATCGCGTGCCAGGAGGGAACCAACAGACTTGATGTTCTTTTTTTACACTTTGAATAAATAGTTGCTGAGAGTCCATTGGCGCAATTGGCAACGTGCCAGTTGTTCAGTTTGCTACAATTTTTATAATAAGTCATGATCGCTGCTCACCCTTAGCTATGCTTCTGTAAGCAGAGTAGAATGAAATTGATTCAAGTTTTACCAAATACGTGGAGCAAAAAATGATTATGCATTTAAAGTAGTCTAAGGTGTAAGGCAAAAAGAGTAAAAATCTTTTAGACATTGATTTTCATATTTTTGTTTAACTCTTGTGCTCTTTGCAGAAGGTGGTCGAACACTACTTTTGTGTGCTTGATTTATAAGTTGTTACACATTTAAAATATTTTGAACCATACATTTGTTCCTAATAATGCTGTTATTTCGATGGGAAATTAACATAGGTAGATTTAAGTATATGAAAATAGTCGCAAAAATGCGAGGTGGCTGAATACTTTTGACTCACTGCATATAATTTTTAAAAATTCTCCCCAACTTTAAGAAGTTGTAGCTATTTTTGTAAAACTGGTCCTTAATGTGTCGAGGTGCAACTGGACTCAAAATATGAGGGGAGCTGATTTATTGGAAGTATTGTCTGATTTTTTTCTGAGACCTTTTTTATATACGTTTAAGTTTTTATCGTTATGTATTTTCTTTTTGAATATTAATCGCGAACACAACCTAAATTTGGAAGAGAATAAATTGTTATGTTTACATAAATCACTCAGCTTATTGTTAGCCGAATGAAAATGTGCAACAAATGCTCGCTCCTTGTTATTGGTTCGAGGATTTGGGTCATTTGTGGATTACTGACAGAAATCGTTTGGTGCTTGTATTGGCCATTAGGATTTTCCCGACTGTAGGAGCTTAACTGTTTTCGAATCCATTCGAAATACGTGTTAGCGAAGGTTTCGATTAAATAATAGACATATTAAGATTTTAATGTATTATATACACATACATGGTTTTCAGTGGTGGTTTTCAGTTATTTACCCATTAAAGACTTAATGAAAATTATTTGATATTAAAATGTTATGCAGTTTTAGCCCCTTGAAGTGTTTCATCTCATCGAAGAAGTAGAGAAAACTATCCCATACAAAAATGCACGAAATTTGTGGTTGAAATGTCTAATGGAATATTTCTGTAGCAGATTTCATCAATAGTATGTTCTAAAACTAGACTCTAAGCGATAGAAGACTACTCTTCACTTATAAGTTTTCAGTTATGTGATTGAAGTATTTTTATTTCCAAACATGTGATCTATAGTCACTACAAAGTTTCTGTGTAACATAATTGCGCTTTTGTACTATTAATATTATCATATCTCAAAAATAATACAAATCGTTATAAACCAAGAGTTGTGTTGTTAAAAGATGCCTCTCAGCAACAATTTTACAATATTTCTTTCATAAAAAAATATAAGAATTAATTAAATAAATTAAAAAAAACATCAATTGATGACTAATAAACGAATTCACAAGTCAAAGTAAAGGCCTATGGCATTTAGGTAGGTAAACAATCCCACTGGTGTTACTTAAAATTTATTTTAGAACGAGCAAACTTATTCGACCTTACTCGGGTTACCATTGTAGAGGTAAAATAATTCTACCATTGAAGTTATTCGTATGAACTTGCAGTTTGCCTGCAAAAAATTCGTTGAAAACAGTGTTTTCATCTTTTTAGAAGCGATTTCAAGCTTTACGATTTGTTTTTGAAAAATGATGTTACCATTGCTTTGACAGTACTGTCTAATTTTTTTATTACATCAAAATATTCTTCAATTCTTTAGCTTTCAAACAATACCAAGATCTTGCAAGTTTTCTAGTTAGAAGGGTTTTCGTTAGGTACTGTCAGCATGAACAGACATGTTTCTACAACTTCAAACTCAATTTCTGAAGAAACAAGTTTTTGCAATAAGATACTTTGTTCAAACATGGATAACTCAATTGGAATTATTTTTGTATCATTATAATGTATATAATACAGTGGATGTTTTGACCCTCAATAAGAGTTATTAGTTAAGAAATAAATTTTTAATGGATTTTCAAATCCTAAATATCCAGAAAAAAATCTTGAGTTTTTTATGCATCCTTGGGCGAAAAAAGTTGTAACAGAAAAACTTTTCTCTCTATCAACTTGAATGAGGGTCAAAACACGAAGAATAATATTAGAAATAATTTCCAACTAGAATTGTCTTTCTAGACAAATTAGAATTTGAGGTATCATTGTTCAAAAAACTTGTTACTTAGTTCATTATATCTTAATTAACTAATTAATAGTTTAGTTAAATATGATTTTTCTCATTGAAATGGTTTTAAGCGTAAACCAATGACCTACTGTGAAAAAACTGGATTTTTAAAGTTAAAATTAAAAAAAAAAACTTCTAATGTGTACGTACACCTTAGAGAAATTAATCATGCATATCGAATCAAATTAATTTGTCCTCCGTTCCTTAGTGGTGAATATTCTGAAATATCGTATCCCATATGCAAGAACTATCACTGGACTATTCCCAACAGATTCGCCAATTTTACAGACGAACTTACGAAGGCTCATTCAAGTCAATCCTAACCTCACGATCGACTTAGAACTTACTTCGTTTACCTAGTGAATTGTAGTTATCTGCAACATCAAGTTGAGACGTATGTGAAATGGATTGTCAGTGGGAATTGGGGAATTCATAAACAAAGAACCAGCCTTGTTGGGCTTGAGCCTGTAGCTGGTCGTCAATATTTGTATTTGTATATAGCATGTATACGTATTTGCGTCCGAAGTAAATAGTAGAAATTATAAAAATGTCAAAACGGAGTAAAAATACTTTTTTTGGGCAGTTGATATTTAGTTAAGTTGATATTTGCAGAGTCTGTATATAGAAAAGTGATTATATATTCTGTGATCAGTTTTCTAATCACAGTTAACCAATTCAACCCAAGCAACGCCAGTGATTCTGCTAGCACCTGATATACGTAATCATATAGTATGTTTCGACATAGATTTCCATTAGTGCTCTATTAGCTGGATGACACATTAATATAATACTATATTCAGGATTCCTTGACAGAATTATATATGAAATCCACGGAGCCCTAATTTTCTACGCACATATTCAGTTTCTGATCCAGAACCACATTACATGCTAAGAAGCAAACCGTCGTTATAATGTCTGTATAGCATCATACTTCAATTTATGTCGTTTACCTAGTGAATAGATTTTAATAAAACGCAAGTTCTTAAAACGCTTAAGAGAGAAACGCCACTTTTATTGGTCTTATTTAATAGGTTCTTAACAACACAATATGCATTTATAATATCCACGAATTATCAATGTATTAACAGCAAAATATTACTCTTGCTTAACTTTCATTATAATTAAATAGAATATTTTTTTTTGTGTGTGTGTTCATACAATACTCAACACAAACCTTATTTTCATATCTGTTTGATTTTTAAATGTTTTTCATATGACAAATATTCATTTGCCTTAACGGATTGTATTTTATTCTTTTTGGAATCAACATTTTCAATATCAAACACTGTGTATATACAAGTATGTACACACAAATGCTCCATGAAAGCTTTGCAGGAAAGTAGGTTAGGTAGTAGTTGAATTTGCTCGCACTGGAGCAACACAACGGGCCATTGGCGCTGTCTGGGATCAATACCGAAGAGGAAGAACCGAGGACAACCTTTTGTAATTTAGAATCTCGGTCAGAGGACGAAGTCAACACCTGAGCTGTCACTCTACTTACCAAACTTCCACACCACGGCAACGTGAGGAGATTTTAGGTCACGACAGATTAACGTGAACCAGTCCCCATGACTGTTTTTGGTTGGCTCGATTTTCAAACTCTCAAACTCCGGTTGTTAACCTGACTCTACCAATTGGACTATCGTGACCTTGAAAGCCTTGAACAAAAGCCAGTGTTTGGCTATACATAATTTTTTAAGTATTTTTTCAACTTTTGCTTTTGCAGACAAATATATTTCCTTACAAAAGACGGGCCGTGGTAGCTTGGCTGTATGAGTAACGGATTAGCATTGGGAGGGTTGCGAGTACGTAACTAGGTCCAACCAAAGACCGCAGTGTAGTTAGGGACCGGTCCGCGTTAAAACTATCGCGCCCAAAATGTGATCACGTTGGCGTGGTGTGGAAGTTTAGCGAGGTGGAGTGCCAGCTCAGATGTTGACCTCCTCATCTGACCGTGGTTCCAAGTTGTCCTCGAATCTGGTCCTTCCGTACCTTCGCTAATAGCCCGTTGTGTTGCTCCAGTGTGACGTTAATTCATTACCATTACCACCGTTACAAAAGACAATAATTAAACTCGTTTAGAAAACATTAAAAAAAAATAGATAATCTGATATTTTATTAACAGAAACTTCAGAATCCATTAGTGAAAAAACCCTATGACTAATCACATTTTGACTTTCGCTTGTAAAAGTGTGCATATTACAATAAACCAGGCCTCGTAGTAGATTTTTTTTTCAGGTGTACCTTGTGCACTTAAGTTTTTAAATTAGGTTCACAGGTTATATTTAAGGAGCAATTTAAAAAACGTAATACAAGAGCATTAACGTAATATAAACTACATTTTTAGTTGGGTATGTTTAGATAGGTTAGTTGTAGATGGCAAATAAAAATATATAAACATCTAAATTCCCCGGCTGTCACAACAGTCGCTTCAACAGAGCCACCTGGAAAATGTTTCGATCATCGGAAAGTTCTGGTGGAAAAGCACAATTAAACCTTTCTCCTGTATAAACCCGTTACGGCCCCGTGATTTTGATTTCGCATTGTGTGTATTTGGGAATTTTAATTACGTTCCTTTAGAGCGAGAGAGGTAGATACTAAAAATTTGTTCAAACATCAAAATAACATAAAACACGTTCCCCACCTTATTTTTTTAACGGTGCACCTAGCGTAAAAAGATTAGGTGCACAATCTAATTTTCATGTGCACAGTGCACCCGGGTATTTCGAGCCCAGCAATAAACAGATCATTCTTTTTCAATCACGTAGCCCCTTTTAAAATCCCCATGATGGTCTAGGTGCAGTTCATTTTGCGTTGATAACACTCATACAAAGTGATCACTTTTTCTTTCTGCCTCTCACAGTTAATACAAGTTAGTGTGTCTTCTCATCTACAATCTTGCTTTATATCTCGATATTTTGAGATAAAACACCAGGATTTTATTGAATTAGGGAAGAGCATTTAGCTTTCGCACCTAGCGACTCGCCAGGGTTTTCGAGAGCGATAAAACGCTGCAGCCCACAAGTTACAGCCGTAGTTGAATGAAAGAGAAAAGCGTAAATTATGATATCATGGAGCTGCGTCTGGGAATCGTTCTTGCTGTCCTCAAATACCTCATAAAAGTACCCTTCTCTCTCTTTTGGTATATTAGAGATTAATCTTTATCTATTTTTAGAATGTGGTGTGACTCGCTTTTCTAACTCCAGGCTGTAATTGCTTACAGAAGCCTTGACTTTACTTTTACGAGTATAGAAAGACACCCCTTCCGGAAAATATAGCTGTTTTTATTTTAAAAATCATTCAATAGTGGAGCTGAGTGGATGATTGTTAGATAGAAAGCACAAGATATATAATCCATATCTGTACCCTAGAGTTAAACAATCGTAACTCGAATTTTGTCAATTTATTTATGTCTATATTTAGAGAGAGACTGAGAAAATTGGATTGGATTTTGATCTTTATTGCACAGGACATGAGAAAATTGAAGCTACATATCTGTACCCTAAAGGGTAAACACTCGTTACTCTAATGTTGTCAAGCTCTCTCCCTCTATATTTATTAATAGAGATCGACAAAAATGGTTTTGTGACTGTTTGCCTCTAGGGTACTGACATGTAGATTTTATTAACATATTTTGTCATCGAAATGGGTGTCATTTGTATTTGGGCGAATGACAACAAATAGATGCAAACAGTATAAAATCTACCGTGAGATTGAGCTCCCAATTTTCTAAAAAATTTAAATATGCTTTATTTATTATTATTTTTTTTAAATTAATTAATTTATTATTATTATTATTAGAATTATTATTATTATTACTTTTTTTTTTTTTTGGGGGGGGTACCTCGGAGTTTTATAATATTCCTAGAACTGCACGTGGAGAAGAGCTCTTGACATTGTAATAAAAATGAGAACGAACGCGAAAACAGGTTGAGACAAGGAAAAAAAAATACCAGATTGCCTTTGAACAAACTAATGGGATACAACGAAGAGGGCTGGGTACAGCTACAATCTACGTTTATAGCTGTGGCAGTAGCCGTGGCGATTTTTTTTGACGCACCTCTAGTAGCGAGTTACGGAAGGTTAAGGCAACCCATCTGTATTTACGTTTATTGTGGTTTTCGTGGCAACCTCGGCAAACGGAAACTAAATTTTCACTTTGATTATTCTACAAAGTTCTTTCAAAATCCTATAAAGTCGTTTGATTTCATTAGTTTGTTTGAAATTTTTTCTTTGATTCCATTGGTTACTTTAATTTTAAATATCCTTTGATTGCATTGGTCCTTTTAAAATTTTTTTCTTTGATTTCATTGATTCATTTAAAGGTTTTTCTTCAGTTGTGGAATTTATTTTATTATAATTGTTTTCACGGTAGAGTTTTTACATTTATTTGCTTTTCGCCATTTGTGGAATTTCTTTTTTGATAATTTTTTTCCTGGAACACACACACACAGTTCTGACGTATCAAGTTGTATTATTTCTTGCTTTTTTTTTCTTTTAAAAATCTTCTTTTTCAACTTACCCACTGTATTTAGTGTAATTGATAAGTTTCAGAGTATATTCTTATCCAACATTCGCAACTTAGTTTTTCTGATGGTTCACAAATGTGTTTTGAAATGTGTTCAAGCTTATTACTTTTTGAGAAATTTAAAAAAAAATATACTTTTTAAAACGTTTTTGAATTTGTTTTCAAGCTTTCTTTTTCCATTGTAAAAAGGAAAAGATTTTTTAAATAATTCTTTCCTTGGCAACGTTAGAAGCAAAAAAAAAAAAAAAAAAAAAAAAAATCTCCAAGACTGTTGCTACCGCTATGAACATAGACTGTAGCTGTACCGAGGGCTGTTTTAAGTAATTGGTATCATAATTTCATAATTAAGGTGTACACTTTTATCCATATGTACTAATTGTTTGTTTATTGTAAAGTATTAATACCATTAAGAAGTACAGCGAAATGTTGTTTTAGATTTTGATTAATTTTAACTAATATGGCAAATCGCTTACACTCATTATAAATGGATTTAAATTAAGAGATCATATGTTATAACGACAATGCCATAAAAAGTTATAAATAATGAAGAACCTTTAAGGCATATGATATGTTAGCGAGAAGCTAGTGAGGAAAAGAAATGAAATCTGTACATACGGTTGGTATTGCAAAAAACTAATTGACAACACTCTTCGGTCACTGAAACCAGAATTCCCAAACAATGACCTGTTCCACAGCTGATAACTAACCTTTGCACTTTTCGACAAATCGCTCAAGAAATTAAATTTCTTATATATTATACAATAGAAGAGATACATACGTATACTTTCATAATTTTAATGTAAAAGACTTCAATGGGAGATAGGTAGTTAATTAACGTCGCATAGTGCACCGCAATAACAATGTATAACAAAGCATTTTTCCAAAATCGGCTGAGTGAAAGTAGGTAAAAAGGATATTCCAAATTGACGAACAAAACGTTAGCATTAGAAAATCAACTTTATTAATAATTATCCATAGGCAGAAATCAATCACCTACAAATAATAATAGTAACTATTAGTACTACTACTAGTAAGTATTAAACCATTGATGTTGATCAGTCTCACTAGTTTCCACACCAAAAAATATCAGTTTATTTTATACGTAGTACTTTTCTATTTATCTAAAATTAAGTAGTCTCAATCTCTAATGTCGTTGAGCAAATGACATATAAATCGTACCTAACCTTGTCTCATACTAACATAAAAATATAATCTTTGGCAGTTTTTGGTCTACATAACAAACAAAGAATCTCTTAATTCTTCTTAATTGCTTTTATCGAAATTATATTGTAATGAAAATTACTTTTGAGTCTGAAAGAATCATCTAAGGAAACAAATCGTATTAATTGTGTCGTCCTCCAACCTACTTCTCAATGAATTGCAAATACAACCAGCGGCCGAGAAGGCATTCTCAGCTTCGACACTAATTGATTTAACCGTCATTAAGTAGTCGTACATAAGAGACAAATATTTTTCTTAGACTCCATTTCATATATGAAGTCATTTCTTTCTTCGGTATATTCTCAAAATCTGTTTATTTTCTAAAGTTTGTCTTTTTGCAATCGTCTTCCTTTTCTTGCAGAATTTGCTTTTCTAATTCCTCTTATTTAAAAAAATATGATTAATAATTTAATTTATTATTATTTTACTAGAATTCTCCAAACTGATGATTGAAAAATATAAAATCGATTAACTCACAGTCGATTGTTTAATAAACGATTTTGCGACTATAAAGTTGGGTTCGAACAATCGATTATTTAATTAAAACACAATTCGGGTTTTCGGATCCGAACCGGATCCGATAGATTTTGCTGGATCCGGTAGGTAGCTATATGATGCCGGATCCGCCGGATCGAATTGCAATCCCTATATGTGACCCTTGTATTACTTTCGTCTGTGGGAGGATACGAACATTCATCCTCTGATTGGTCCAAGGGACGGGAGAATCCATTGATTTATCATCTGATTGGTCAGTGTGAAGTAGACTTCGGCATTTTTACAATTTTTGTCGCTTCCCCAGATATGTGCATTTTTACATCTTACCTGTCATAATCTCTACTATTATAAAAGAATGTGTTTGTCTGTTTCTTGCCGCAAAATCCTGACGATTCTATGGCACTTACAGCAATGAGATTTGGCACACAGGTAGTCCGAATTATTTGCAATTTTTGGGTCATTGCAAAATTTAAAATTCAATCTAGAAGATTTTAAAATGAATTTAATAGTTTTATTCTCTACGTGGGGTCCTTCTTCGTACGATAGAAGAACAGCTCCAATCTTGACTTTTCTCCCCACGTGACCTTGGATCTATGCCAAGCATTTTTACAATTTTTGTTGCAACCCCAGATATGCGCATTTTCACATCTTACCTGTCATAATATATTATATCGCCGAATGAAGCGATAAAATGTTAATCGGCCAACCAAGTCAATTTTCTTCATAGCATTCACGTGACTACTAGTCTACTTGTTGATTACACTTTTAAGCTCTCAATAACAAGCTCAGTCTACTTATATTTCATGCTTTTTATATGTATATCGAAAAGATAACTTACATTAAATAACAGTTTCTTTTGTGCCCAGGTGCAAGGAACTCTGAGCAAGTAATTCACAACATCTTTTTACTAGTAGTTATACCTCCTTTATTTGCGTACATCTCATTTGACAGACGGCTTCTATAAAACGTATTAATAGGAAACAAATGCTGATTTCAATCAGCATATTTACTGTTAAAATTTTTGTTATCAGAAACGAAAGGTGGCCCATGGGATTAAAAACAATATAATAACAATGTAACAATAAACAATGTAACAATAAACAATGTAACAATAAACAATGTAACAATAAACAATGTAACAATGTAACAAAGACGAACATATCATGTTGTGTAACACGCGGCTCATAAAGATGGCCTAATTTGTCTAGAAATGATTTGATCTCAATAGGCTCCTCTGCCTAATAAAATTTGTAGACAGAAAGTAACAGTGGATGCCCGATTAGTCCAGTTTTAAATGGTATTTTACTGTAATTGATTGGTGTTTGTAATGCGCAATGCGTTCCTTCAGCAGCAGACCCCTTCCCATAATTTCGATTGAGGCTAGCATCCAAGTCGAAATAAAATGCACAGTTGGTCCATGCGCATGGTCTATCCTTTTCTTCTCATTTTTCTGTCTGTAAAAAATTACCATCAAGTTTTAAAGCCGATTTTGTATAATCTATGCCGAGTGGTTAAGATTGAGCCCCTTTTTAATTCAAGACTAAGAATGATTTGTCTTGAATTGTCTGTGCAGAAAAGAAACAACAGCGAATTGAGTTGATTTACAAGGTTGTGTATAGATAGATATAATATTTTTTTGCTTTCGTACAATATCGGCATCCTCAGTTATAAATATTACGCTCCACGTCTGTAAAATAAAACGATCCTTTTCATCGAACGCTTGACAAAAGTAATGCATGAGTGGTTTCAAATCCCTATTTTAAAAATCACTTTAACGTGTACTGTTGAGTATAATTAGCATAAAGAACGGAGGCGTAATCAATGAGCATATGAATCATTAGAAGAAAAAGAAAGTGCGAGTAGCATCAGACGCAATCGATGAAGACGTTGACGTCAAACTCGAGATTTGTTTGAACTTTGCGATGCATCTAATGTGAATGAGAAAGAAAGAAGTTTTTATAAATTTCTACTGTGATGGAAACGTTCTTCCGAAGATATAGTCCGACTCCAGTGGCATCTAAATCATGTGGTTTGAACGAGTCGATAATTTAAATTAGACGATAGGTTGGAACATAAACCACTGGTGTCTTTAGCACGAATTTTGGTTCTAAGTTCATCATTCGCCGTGATCGAATTATTTTCCGATAATATAGTCCGACTACAGCCAGTAGGCATTTTGTAGTCTTGAATGATTTTATTTAAATTAGACGGGTTGGGACATAGACCCTGGAGTCCTTAACGGGAATTCTGGTTCTAAAGTTGAACATTCGCTGTGATGGAAATATTCTTCCGAAAATATAGTCATGCGATTTGAACGAGTCAATTCTTTAAATTAGACGACAAGTTGGATCATAAACCACTGGCGTCTTTAGCATGATTTCTGGTTCTAAGTTCATCGTTCGCTGTGATGAAATAATTTTTCCGATAGTATAGTCCGACTCTCCAGCGAGTCGGCATTTTGTGGCTTTGAAAGATTCTATTTAAATTAGACGGGTTGGGACATAGACCCTGGCGTCCTTAACGGGAATTCTGGTTCTAAGTTGAACATTCGTTGTGATGGAAATATTCTTCCGAAAATATAGTCATGTGATTTGAACGAGTCAATTCTTTAAATTAGACGATAAGTTGGATCATAAACCACTGGTGTCTTTTACATGATTTCTGGTTCTAAGTTCATCGTTCGCTGTGATGGAATAATTTTTCCGATAATATAGTCCGACTCTCCAGCGAGTCGGCATTTTGTGGCTTTGAAAGATTCTATTTAAATTAGACGGGTTGGGACGTAGACTCTGACATCCTTTACGGGAATTCGGGTTCTAAGTTGAACATTCGCTGTGATGGAAATATTCTTCCGAAAATATAGTCGACAGAGAGTTGGCATTTGAATCCTGTGGTTCTGAAAGAGTCTACTCAAAAAATTTAGACGATAGGTTAGAACATAAATCACAGGCGTCTTCAACGCGAATTATGGTTCGTTTATAGTTCGGTGCCCAAAGCGATAGCAGTTATAACGAGATGGGTGTGGGGGGTAAATCACCTGTGGGGATCACCATTCACAATTTTGAGTATGATGATCATCTACTTACGAGCTTTCATACTCTTTCAGAAATCGACTGTCGCAAGGTCGATTGCTTTCTCGTTGGAGATATCGGATTTTCTTTGTGTTTTAATGCATTCATTCGACACGATATATCTTTACTGTACATCGAGGACTATGATGCTGCTGTCGCTCTTAACTCTAGGGGTTCCGAAAAGAAGATACCTTCCAAGGTCAGGCCGTGCTATTCCTGTGATGGGATGCACCTCAAGCCCCGAAGTCTTGGATTGTGTTTTTCAAAGAAGTCTTAAATGTGCAGTCGATAAATTTATTTTTGAACGCATTATATAATGTTCTTTGGAAATTAGTGCCCATAGCGTTCCACCTTTCGGCAGACAAAAAGAGCTGAGGGCGAAACTCCCAAGGAAACAATAAAAACTATTTTTTGAAATGGAAATAACTTTTTACAAACACCGGCAAATGTAGAATGCGATCCTTGAGCCTATTTTCAGCCACACAGTTTTTAATTGATTCCATACTTACTCTCCTGTCCCTCTCATCTTCCATAAACAATGTTTCATTTCAGGCACCCAAAATCTGGAAAACGGATTTAAGAATTCAAGGAATAGAACTTTGTTTGGATTTTTGAAACAAGATTACATTTAAGACTCCCTCTTCAATTTGCATCATCAGGCATTAACTGTAAAAAACGCGTTTTATGACACTATTTAGTTTTAAAATTCCCTTAACTTTGGGGTTTTGGCAGTTTTGGAAATTTGATTTAGGTTTATTTCTAAGGAAAATGATCTCGTGGAACAGAAGAATTCCTATTTATATTTTTACCGTGGATTAAGTTAAGTACTTAAGTATGGCTTTAAAAGAAATAAAGAGAAAAATAATTCCAACCCTGTAGGTTCGAACGTTTGTCACAAAGCAGTTGAAAGATTTTAAAATGGTACTTTCCTTTCATATTATATTACCTTTATACCTTGAAAATAAGTGATATATGAGATTTACGAGATAATTCACAGAAAAGAAATTTTACATCCCTAGGTAAGTATATTCTTGAATAAAGCTTTGCCTTCGTACGTAAAGTTTACATAAATAATTCAAGTTAACTTTCCAAAATGTTCGTTTCATTGATTGCATAAATGTATTTCCGTAGCCAATTCTGATTTTCAATTCACAAGAGAAATTCTAATATTTGTATTTTAAGCTAAATGTTCAAGAGGGTACAAATTTTTTCAGACTACCAAATTGTAGCTTCGTATAAAATCCGTGTTTTAAAAATTTCCTATTCGACACGAAATTTGACTTCCTGAATAAATGAGAAGAATTGACTTTCGTGTCTCCTTGGTTACGAACACTAATTGGTCTTGTCAAATGTAATATTAGCAGCAATCAACTCTAGAAAGAAAAAATATCGTAGAATCTACAAACACTCCATCACTGTGAAGAAAAGCAAATAAAACTTCTATACATCTTACTCAACAAAGTAGGTGACAGGACTGCGAAATATCGGTAAAGTGCACACGTGTATAGAACTTCTTGAACTTTTTCTTCAGACGATTGAATCCATGTCGCTGAAAGTTTGAACATAATTTTTCCCCAGGATAGAATCGTATGAAGAACATTTAGAAGTAGAATGGTAGGTAGATTTCTCGATAGATGGCCTATTTTTTTAATGTTAACTTTTTTTATTTATATGAGAGGAATTTTCAACGTAAAGAAGCAAACCAGTGAGAAGGAAAACGTTGATTTTGCTTCCTGTTACCCAAGTGCTCTTGCATGATACCTATCGGGGTTACTTTAAAATTTAGTTTATCATCGCTTTTGCGAGGTTTGACGTTTAACCCTTTAGTTACTGCTAAGGCCCGGTGCACACATTCGGTTTTCAACGTGCGGCACCACTGCGGCACCGAAGCCCAACTATGCATACATAATATAATGACGCACGAACTCATTTCGCGCCATTTGTAATAAATATTCTATCGAAGAAAACGTGTTTTTTTCGCTTACTTGGTGTAAAAAAGTATATTTTGAAACAAAATAGACGTTACTGGATACAACCATTTATTAATTATTATTTATATTTCATTTGTTTATGAAAACAAGGTACTTCAGAACGGAGACGCATGTACGGCGCCGTGGGGAACTGCGGTACACATTGCACGCAAGTTGGACGTGCGTCGCCTCAGCGGCGCTGGAGGCATGTGTGCACTGCTCCATTGGATCTAAGGTATATCAGATCGCACTTGCGTTGCGGCAGCGGCGCCGCACGTTGAAAAACCGGATGTGTGCACCGAGCCTAATTGGAACAAACGACGGAGATTTCCCCCTTTTTTCGCTTCGGGAGGGTCTGATTGCTGGAAACCTCGAATTTTGACGAAACAGCCCGAATCCATTTATGTTTCCTCGTCTCCGATGACAGGTGATCGGGTACTGTCGGGGTCTGTGTCCATACTAATCGTTTCTCCTGGAGTTACTAGGTCTCTTCACAAATGATTCGTGTATATATCTATCTGTGCAAACGGCCCGAAGACTATTCAAAGGCTGTTTGAGCTTAAAGGGCCCGGTGGTGAAGAGTCATGTAAACCGCTTCAGTGGCTTTGAAAGTATCATACCTTTCCATACAAAACCCGAGGCCTCAACGAAGATAATGTCACAATGGCGACACAAATTCTCACGTATTCTAGGGGAAAGCACGGGGATACGGCCGCCTGGTCCGTTTCAATAACTAGGTGACAAAACGCTGTTTCGACGTTTCGTATACTGGGGGGTTAATCTGTTTGGCTTGATCCAATGAACAATCATGAATCAATTGGGTATTCAGTCTTTCAAATTTTTTCTGGCGAAGTACAGAAATCGTGTTCTACGAATAAGCCAGGTGACGTTATTTCAGGAATGCGTACATGAAGGACATTCTGCCACGAAACACTAACGCCACCTACAATTAGTACTAGAAATAACCTCTTTTACACATTTTAAAACTTTTCAGCGAACATCTTTGAGATTTTTCTGCCAATTTCTGTAAAATAGATGAAGGGGTGAAATGGCCCAAGAGCCATTACAGAAAGGAAACCACTAGCTGGCTATTTCTTGCGTGATAGGACGGTATTATTTATATTTCATTTGTTTATGAAAACAAGGTACTTCAGAACGGAGACGCAGGATAGGACGTAGAGGAAACAGGTAGGACGGTGCATGATGTGTTATCAAGAGTGTCACTAAAATCTATAAGTTGGACCAGATAAGAGACACTTTTCGTCGCAGGGCATGATCCTTTCTCATCCTACCTAACGAGGTTTAAGAAAATCAAGTATGAAAATTGCTCCTGTAGTGATATTGGCACACCTCTACATTACATCACAGTTTGCCCCCTTACAGTCTCATGGCATATGGGAACACCTGCCGTCCACCTTAAAATTGCATGGCTCAGGAACATTGCATGTAACAAGGGCTCGAGAGTTAAAAATATTAACATGGTGAGATTCATTGAAAATCATCATGACTTGATTATCCTAAGAGACTAAGAAAAACAAACTTTTTTTCTCACCTCTTGAAGGTTGTACATATATATTTACAATGTAACCGAGTATAATGATTTAATGTAATTACTGTATCGATATAATGATGTATAAATGCATTTTGTGCTCTAACATTCTGGGTAGACATGTCACCTCGGTGGCATGCTCCACTCATCCATCCACAATTATTTAAACTGGTACAGTGTCTCATGACACTAAGCACGGTAGTGTGTGTTGGTGGTAGTTAGTAAAGCTATCGTAAGTAATTTCTGCGTAGGAACGTGTTTCCTTTGCGTATTCCGAACATGACGTCACTTGGTTAGTTTTGGATGCGATTTCAGAACCTAATCAGTAAAACTTCCAACGAATGAATTCCGAAACGAAAAGTAACAGTTGATTGGTTGAAGCCAGTTAAATGCCGACAAAACAACGATAAACTACATTTTAAGATAACCCCGATATGTATCATGCGAAAACATTTGGGAAGTGAAATAGCTTTCCGTCTGATTTGTTTGCGCTGAAAATCCCTTTCATATCTTCATTTATCATTTTTCAAGTTTTCCTTGAGAATATCGATAGTTTCCAAACTTTAATTGCAGATGAGTAACAACAGTAAAACTAAGAAGAAATTAGGGAACATTTGTTGAATCGGTCGCTGTTACATTAAAGTAACTGTTGACAGAATCCGATCAAAGCAGTTTAAAGCATTAAGACAGTTCTTGGAAAATGGCTCTACCATTTAAGAATGATTCGCAATTTGCATTAGCCGATTTCTGCTAATGGTTGTTGAGATATCGAGGGATTCGAGAACAATGTTTGCGTGAACCTGGAGTGTCTCAATCAGGAATGAGTTCTCCTTTTACTACGTGAAAGTCCATTAGTTCACTTAATTCTTATATTGCATAAATTCTTTGAGTTAAAATGTTACTGAAATGCTACCCTTACTCAATTGACGTTTGAAATTTTTAGATATAATACAGATGAATTAAAATTCCTTTATATAGCTGCGATTAACTTGTTCGAAGATAAGCCCCTAAATATGTTAAGATGAACTATATTCACTGTGTAACCTAGAAAGCAATCATGCAGTTGTTCGAACATGACTCTTTATTAATGAAAGTAAAATTCCTTATTTTTTCTAATAGAATTCAGCAAATCAAGAGAATCTCGTTTTCATTAACCACCATTGATATTGGATACCAAACGTATAGAAAATTCTGTATGCGCATGTCAGGTATCTAAATTATATAGGTACTAGTTGAATTAACATTGACAGAGGAACATTAACATTAACATTAACAGAGGACAACATCTCGTAATTTTGATCCATGGTTATGTGATGAGGTCAACACTTGAGCTCACATCCCATTCTCCAAACTTCCACACCACACTAATGTGAAGGAAGACTTATCTTTAGAACTGAAAATGATAATGACTGATATTACAGTTTGGAACTTTTCTCATTCACCGGTACTCCTTAGAATTGGGTACCACGGTATCGGCCACCCTCTATTAGGGATGCGACATCGATGTCAATGTTTTCTAAAAATCGATGTTTTTGATGTATTTACCATCGATGTATTGGGATCGATGTTTTTGTAACATTTATGTTTATACTTGTCGATGTTTTTACGTTGTCGATGTTTTATTTTTAAATGAAAAAGGTACCGTTATAAAAATTTAAAAAATAACCAAGTAGCATAATTTTCATAATTAGCAAATTGAACAAACTTTTAGACCAAAGGTGAAGGGTCTGAAAAGTAGGGATACGACGTTAATGTTTTCAAAACATTGATGTTTTATAAAAAAAACATCGATGTATTGGAGCCGATGGCACATCACTAGTTGCTAAACCAGTTTTAAGAAATGGGGGAAAAAGTTTAAATACACTGAATTTTAAAAACATCGATGTTTTTGGAACGATGTATTATCAACATCGATGTTTTAATTTTGAACATCGATGTTTTGCTGTCGATGTCGCATCCCTACCCTTTATTCGAGGGCCTTAACTCTGGTTTCTAGCGTAGTGAAATTTACAGTTCTCGCACAATTTTTGTAAAATAGATGAAAAAGGAATCCAGGGAAAGCGTTCTCTAAACTGGTGTCCTTAACACTTTTATAAATAGCCCACACTTGTACGGATGACTAAGATGAATGAATTTTCACTTACTGGTATATTCGGTTGTTCTAAACAAGGGAGCGGGGAAAAAATTGAAGACACTCTTACTCACATCGTGGCCTTGGCTTCCATTTCTTTTGTAAACCGAGACAAGTCATACTGGCGCCACGCCCTTGTTGTGATCCGGGATTTTCTAATCCAGACAGATTTATTCGGGGCGTGAGAAAATTTATCATGCATTTCTCCATCCCACTGAGTAACCAGTGACCTTAAGGAATCTTGTCCCGAGAAAATCTTGGAGCGGAAACGTGTACAGGATTATTTCCAGTACAAAGCTCTGCAATAATTCCGTAAAATATGCTGAAGAGTGAGGTATTGGGGTAACATCTATATATATAATTCTCTTACGTGGCACGCAAAAAAGACGTTATTAGTTATCGCGTTTTGGCAACATTATACGATTGTTTGTTTATCAAGAAGCCTCGCGCTTCAATTGAATTTATAGCGTTATCGGATGAAATTTTATTGGAAAAAAAAAGAATTTTAGTCGAGCTGTGCAGTTAATAATAGAAATCAAATAAAGCGGAGGATCTTTTCAGGGACATTTAAAAAAAGGTCCTTTTCATGGTCAACAATTATAGTTCAACAAGACGCTTGCACTACAACTTTCGACTACAAACTCAATGAAAAAGCGTGGGTGGATCAAGTTCAGGGGTAAATGTACATACAAACAACATGCTGGGTATTCAATTTCCAAATCAGCGCTCACATTTCGAGTCAAAATTTGCTGAAAGTTTTCATTTGAATTCTGATTTTAGAGGTACTGTATATATCTTTTCTGAAAAACAGCAAAAAATTTACATTTGAAAAGTATTTTTTTGGAATATCATATTTTGTAAACAATTCCTTCTGCTAGGACACATGTCTTCATTGATGCGAGCGAAGCGAGCTTTGGTTCGCACAGCTATCCAATGCTCCTTCGAAGCAATCCTCCGGGGGTTGGCGAGCGTTAGCGAGCAGGGGGCGGGCCCCCTAGTTATATATGAAATGCATATTATTTATACTCTATACGGACAAAAGTAGTTGGACACTGCATGTTTTTCAGAAAAAGTGCTTTATTATTCTATTTAGTAACGTGTAGGCCCTCCTTTTTCTTGTATTACAGCTGAAACACGTCGAGGCATACTTTCCACAAGTTCTCTGTAAGACTGGGAAGGAATAGCTCGCCATGCCTCTTGCAAGGCTGTGAGAAGAGATTGTTGTGAAGATGGGCGTGCGTGTCAGTGTCGTCTAGTTTATCCCACAAGTGCTCGATCGGGTTAAGATCGGGGCTCTGAACAGGCAGGGTCACATTTCTGATTTTCAGGGTAAAAAACAAACCTGATGGAAAGAACGATCTTATTTTCGATACCCAAATGCTCTCTCCCGAATGTTACTTGTCTATTGGAAGAGGCCTTATTATTAAATTAACCTTTAAACTATGGCCGGTGCAACAATTGTACCATGTTCTCGCCTAGAAAGAATTTAGACAACGGTTGTACCTCGAAAGTTATAAGAATCGTGCCAAGAAAGAATTGCGCTTGTTATATCCATAGCCGTAGTCAAAAGGTTAAAATGCAGCTTATCGCCGTTTATGCGACATTTGGCTCTTGATCTAATTAGCATTGACCAATTAGCTCATATATGCGGCGTTCAGAACTAGAGTGGATCAAGTCCATTTTATAATATTTTGAGTTAACTTGAGATGTAGTTAAATTTTCTTCTCTTGTGTGCTATCTCTATTCTCCGGTCTATTCTTCTGCCATCTCTGTCAGGAACCAAAGCAACTAGGGATTTGATTCAAAGGTGCGCTAAAAAGATTCAATTTAAAGTAGTTCGGGTGTGTGATTATCAGAGTTTGACCAGAAAGGACCAATTCCGAAACCAATCTAATTTTTATTCACGAAGCGCTGAAAATCGTTTCAAAAGCCTCTCATAGTTATCAAAGCGATTGTCAGTCACCCACTAGGTCTCGGGGTTCGAATCTCGGTTTGTAAGCGTATTGATGTCAGTGAATTGTCTTGTAACGAGTAACAACGGCCTACCCACTGGCTGCTCCTTCATAAAATAGACACGAGTTAGCTCCTTGTAGTGCCGAAAGCCGAAGACGTCAGTGGTTGGGGTATTGTAATTAATGAAAACAAATGTACTAAAATTAAATCAAAGAAAGTTTGCAACTATATCAATTCAAACACTATCTCAGAAACTGGTATTTAGTGTTTTAAATTATTGTATAGCCGATATACCATGTGTATGATATTTGAGGTACGTTTTATAGTAAGGTGTGTGTTCCTTACAAACCAAAACGCTTTAAAAAGAAAATACGGGTAGATATGGATAATTTCCATAATCTGTGCGAATATATACCAGAAGTCTGCTGAGAGGGGTTATTAAAAAAAGAGAAAGGTTTATGTAAGCAATTGAATGATGGGTCTTATGGATTCATAATAAATGTAATTTGATCACTTTTATTGAGTCATGTTATGATATAAAATGCATCAAATTCTTTGGATAATTGATTTGATGACAGAATGTACATTCCAACTATTGTCAAAATCTAGTCAAAACAGAATGTAAGCACTAGAAAAATATTTCACTTGATTAACGATGAAGATGACAGGGTTAAAAAGAGAAGGATTTCATCGAAGAATAAATAACCACCCGAATCTAACAATAGCAACAGAATAAAAACAAACTGCTCTTTTAATAAATGGATACATGCAACAAACTATGAGGAGGAGTGTTGTACAATGATAAAGAATAATAAGGTGGATCGTATTTGAGAGTAATTGATACTTTCTTGATTCGATAGGATTTGTAATACCTCTTCTAGTAAGTGCTCATTTCTTGGCTTAGTATGATTGATAACTTTATCAGCTGTGGGTTTGCAGAGAAATTATCATAAATCTAAGTATAAAAGTTACCTTCCTGTCTTGGCATTTGAAAGTCGAGCATAATATGTAGTTGTATGAGTAAGTGACCGGATGGCTTGAAAAGCTAAAGCTGTATTTTGAAGTCTTTTGAATTGCATGGCATTGGACGACAATAGTTGCTTTGAAATATATTACTGGGGAGCCATGAAGTATCTAAAATGATCACAATACATATTTAAAACAAAGTGAATAAGATTTTAAAAGACTGCAGTGGTTATACTAGTTATAGCACTACTGTTATACACGCATAGTTTCTCCTCGAGCAACAAACAGGTAATATTATTGGGGAAACTGTTCTTCAGTACATCCCTTTAATTCAGATAAGTTAATTGTTGTTTAAACACATTGAAGATCATACTTAAATAAGCTTATGTTTAAAATAAAAACCTTTAGTTGGTTGCTACAATGTTGCCGTGTTTCGAATGACGCAGACAGTTACTCAACTCCGATATTTCTCCCAATTCATGTAAGGCCATTTCTTTGTTATTTTTAGCATGATTCATATATGCAAATGTAGTATTAAGTTACAAGAAGTCCCCAAACAAAAAATTGCAATAGGAATATATTTTGGTGTATGTGTTCAACGAACAAACAGAGCTGTTAAAATATTTTTCAAGTAATAAGCGTTTAGGGTTACTGAAATTAAACATTATTTCGCAGTGGACCTAGAACCTAACATACTCTAACAACTAATGTCTTCTGAAGGCGTGGAATTTCCATAGCTGCACACAAAGAGAAACATTTAAGAAAACAACTGTATAATCTCGGTCAAGCGGTTAGAAGTAGACACGTCCGGAATTTAAAATCCAGCTTAATCTCTATTAAACTGTCAGTGAAAAGCGTTGAAGACGAGACTCCGTTGAAATAGGGTGTTGTATTTCACCGAAGCCGTAGGAACAGCTTATACACGTAGCGAAACGGAAAAGTTAATGAAGTACAATTTTTACATTTAAATAAGCCGAATGCAGAAAACTCAGCAGGAATAAAACGTAAAGCGTGAATTTTGTAAGTTATAAATAAGAAAGTAGAGTCGAAGTTTAGACACATTCATGATTTGTGTGAGTGTAGATCAGGCAAGAGAACTTTTATGTCATTTTCTTACCTTCCGCTAAAATATTTAGCTATTCTTAAACTCTTTGAGCTATGATATAAGTGTACCCTTATAAAATTTAAGTGATCAATCCAGCTTTTCATCACGACTTGAATGCCGACCAACCGGTATAGTGGTTAAGGTGTTAGCCTCTAGATCGGAAGGTCCCCGGTTCGAATCCGGGTTCGGGCATGGATGTTTGTAAGCGTATACCAGCTCAGGTGTTGCTTCGTCATCTGAACATGGTGCAAAGTTACGAAGTAATTGTTAGGAGCAATGATGGTCCTCCCACTGGGTGCTCCTTCACAAGTGGCCATCACTTCCGGCCTTGTAGTGGCCAATGACTTCGGTCAAATGTGCCCGCCATTAGAAAAAAAAATCACGACTTGAATTGCAGTACATTTAATTACATCAGAAACAAGATCCAACAAATTAGTTTGATGAAGTAAATTGTTTTATTTAGTATAAAGGGGTCAAATTTTTACAGATGTAAATTGCTTTAAATTACTTTCTCGAAACTTTAAGTTTAATATTGTAATTTGGATTGATTTGAAATGGAAATTCTTCACTTGAATGTACCTTGTGACTGTTTGAAATGTTTAGTTTCTTTGCACATGGTGACAAATTTTGATATAAATGTAGAGGGTAGATAGTTGAATTTAGGTAGCACTGGAGCAACACAACGAGCTGTTGGTGACTGACGGGATCAATCACGAAAGGAAAGATAATTATATTTCAGAGTCTTAGTTGATAAACTTTCAGAATCTTTTTAATACTTGCTCTACTAAAATATTTGAAAAGTGACTTATGACCATGTTCCCCAGAAACCTTCAATTTGAAATGCATAAATGACCCTTTCTGCGATTAATATCGTAAGAATTTTAAAAGTTCAGTCAAACGAGCTGATTAGATATTTTTTATACATAAAACATAAAAATATGTCAGTAGTATTTCGTTGAATCTCCTTTTTCCCTGATAAAAGCTGCGCTCTGTGCGGCTTTGGCTCGATCGTATTATGGAGGATTTATTCAGATGCTACAAAGTATAATTAGATTGTGTAATTGCCTTTTAGCTTGATGTTTACTATTAGAAACTTTCCTCCTTACTTCTAACGCCGACCAACCGGTATAGTGGTTAAGGTGTTAGCCTCTAGATCGGAAGGTTCCTGGTTCGAATCCGGGTGCGGGCATGGATGTTTGTAAGCGTATGGTGTAGAGGCGGCTGGTGCACCTTAAATCTGTCGGGGCCGAAAGTCCTCACGTTGGGTTGGCGTGGAAGTTTGGAGAGTGGGGTGCCAGCTCAGGTGTTGCTTCGTCAACTGACCGTGGTTCAAAATTACGAAGTGTTGTCCTCGGATCTTTCCCTCAAGGGACTGATCCCGGACCGTCGTCAATAGCCCGTTGTGTTGCTCTAGTACGACGTTAACTAAAATTACCATTACCTTACTTCTAACCTGTAATTTTTTGATTTTGTCAAGGTTGGAGCTATTTCAATGCTAAGTAACGCTTTTCTTTACTCTCTTCGAGATAATTTTGCACCTGAAAGTTAGAAAGATTGGCTGAGTTAGCTTATAGAGCATGTAGTTAAGGCCGTAATTTATTGATCTGTGTGAGCTTAACAAACGACATAAAATAATAAACAGCATTGGTTATCTAATGTAATAAACAAAGCAAGTGATTTTCTGGCTGTTTCTTCCGATCGCTTGAAGCTATATGATTACTTCGAGGCTTGTTGCATCAGGTTTTTGTATGTGCATAAGACAAGATAATTCAATTTTATTAACATTTTGTTTCATATTCTTGGCGATATCTCAGTTAATTTAAAAATTATGGCTTCTTTACTGCGATCTGTATGATCGTTACTTGACTTCCCAACTCTAGTCTGTATTATTTTATATATTTAAGCAGTAAAATTAAAAATTCATAGCTTGTGGCGGAACGGGACACTTAATACGTCTTCAAACCAACTCTTAAAAACATAATTTTATGTGTAAGAAGGTTCATGGTATTATACTCAGTAAAAAATAGTCATTACTATACGGGGTTAAAACCATTTTTGAAAGCGCTATAACCAGAATAACCAGCATGAGAGTTTAAATCTCTTATCTCATAATTATCTCAAAAGAACATGTTGCCATTTGACTTTATGAGCCATGCGACAAGACAGATAAAGTGTTGCAGATGTAATTTTATAAAGTTCACGAAGTTGAGTAATTTTTTTTCTTCAAAATATCTCTTAATTGATGACAACACAATTTGAAAAATTAAGTGGTAGATCGATATTTCCTTTAAACGGCTCATAAATGGTCACATACCATGAGTTTACCTTATGACAGCTGGGCTAATACAAACTCACGCAACCTTCTAATCCATCGTATTGCAGATATGCACTATTTAAATGAGCAATATACAGCTCTGTGTCTTGTTTCGATACTATCCAAAACAATCCATGTTGCATAGCAGATTCGAATCCCACCTATTCATCTGTAAAACATATTAAACGCATGAGAGTTTTGTAATCTAATTTATAATCAATTTTGAACATCACTTCTCGTTTCACGAGTCGATCTTATGTGTTCAATCCAACTCTGCAGCATTCTCTGCCCCTTTCCCCAACTTTATACAATCTTTCTACATTTTAGTGAGCGGAGTAGGCATGAAAATAGATTTTTGAAGTAATCATAATTTGTTAAAAGTCGCGGATGTAAAACACAAGGGAAAGCAGAGAGAGCGCCTTTAAGTTCTGATGCTTTGGTATGATGCATATTTAGAGTAACTTTTCGTATGATGTATGTCTTAGACGAATCTATAATAAGATAAGAACAATCCATATAAAAGCCGTCAACGAAAACTGTATCCAATTTTGGAGGAATGGAAAACTCAAGACCAGTAAATGCATTTGCTCACTAAATGCTTTAAGCATCAGGGAATAATTATTTTAAAATGCAATTACAAATATTGACGACCAGCTACAGGCTCAAGCCCAACATGGCTGGTACTTTGTTTATGAATTCCCCAATTCCCACTGATCCAATTGTATCTTAAATTCGTACACTCCTTTGAATTAACTATCTTTTCTGACAACGCGTTCCAACTGTCTATTACCCTATTAAAGTAGTAATTTTTCCTTAAATCCCGATTCAAATGTGTCTTATTCAATTTATACCCATGGCCCCTTGTTCTGTTATCCCTATTGAAATTTAAGCCCTCCGTGTCCCCTTGTTTTACCAACTTGAAAAGCTGAATCAAATCCCCCCTTCTTCTTCTCCTTTCCAGTGTATACATGTTTACCTTACTTAAACGTTCATTATAGTCTAGATTTGCTATCCCCTTTATTATTTTTGTAGCTCTCTGCAGAACCCTTTCAATTAATTCTATATCGTTTATCATATATGGAGCCCAGAATTGTACAGCATATTCTATATGTGGTCTTACTAAGCCCTTATATAACGGCAAGATTATATTCTTATTCCTTGAAGTTACAGTCTTTTTAATATACCCCAAAAACCTATTAGCCTTTTAACCCGCAGCTGAACATTGGTGACCCATTTTAAAATCTCTGTGAATTATCACCCCAAGATCCTTGACTGTTTCTCCCTCCTTTACCTTTACTCCCTGCAGACAGTACTCGGCTCCACTGTTCCTGTAACCCATATGCAGAACTTGACATTTCCCTACATTAAATGACATACCCCATTTTACAGCCCATTCGGATATCTTATCAAAATCTCCTTGTAAATTCCCTATCTGTAACTTGGTATCCACTGTCCCCCATATTTTTAAGTCATCTGCAAACATACTGATTCTATTTGAATCCCTTGACCTATATCATCTATGAAAATTATAAATAAAATTGGTTCCAAAACTGATCCCTGAGGCACCCCACTTATAACTTCTGTCCACTGTGAATAATTTCCTTTTGCCTGCACTCTCTGCTTTCAACCCAATAACCAATTCTTTATCCATATCAATGTTTTCCCCTGAATCCCCAGCCTTTCCAATTTAAACAGTAATGCTTCATGAGGTACTTTATCAAAAGCCTTTTGAAAATCTATGCACACGATATCTACACTGCTCTTATTATCCAGCTCCTCGGTAATTTTTTCGTAGAACTTTTATTTCCACTATTTATTTAATTCAAAAATCACGCATAAGAAATATACGATCGAGAACTTCTATAACTTTAATGCTTAATCCTGAAGGAGAGATATCATAAAAGCTTCTTTCATTTTCATGTTGCCATTTCTAACAAATAAGTGGGGCTTACGTAAAATAAATAAGAATAAAAATTTGATGTAATTAATCCTGCTCTGATGTATTTCAAACAATATCTCTTTCAAACTTTCAAGTGTCCTTGCTTTCCATCTCAGATCAATACATGAAGTGCTTTTAGTGAGCTTAAAATATCTTGAAAATATTATATGTAGGATTGTTTTCTCTTAGTTATCACAATAGCTTCCATACGATCATGTCAATATATTTTAATTCTCTATTTTTCAAAAGTAGTGTCAGTTGCTCTCTTCCAGAAATTTGAACGAAGCTCAGTGGGTGTAGTATTCTAGTCGTGTCTATAGCCGTATTTGGTCGACGGATATGATACATGGGATCATATTAGTCTCAGATTATAGTATTAGTGGTATTAAAACTTTATGTACCTACGCATTTTTACGCCGTACAGCAACCCTCCTCCAATTTTGATAACAATCCATAGCTTCGTACATTGTTTCTTAACCCCTTGGGTACATTTGGCGACTGAGACTCGTCATGCACTTGTCCAGAAAATGTGCATAATTATCATATTTTTTCTTACTGCGGTATTACGCTGGCTGCTGTGAAGGTATTTAAACAGATTTGAATATCACATTGTAATTAAACGAAGTGGGTTGTCGTTGCAGGTTGAGCAGGGAAAATTGATGCATTTAAGAAGTGTGGAAAATCAAATAGAGAAATAGCTTTACTTTTAAACAGATCGCATAATGTTGTAAACAGTTTTTTGCGACTTAGAATCGCTTATGGCAATTAAAAAATTTCTGGTCGGCCTATCAAAAGTGACACCACGACAAAGAAGGACTATAGTAAAGGAGTTAAAATCTGGAAATACGAGCTTATCCACTTTGGCCAGATAACAAAACCCTCCAATATCAAAATATATGATCCATAGAGTGGTAAAGAAGTTCTAAAATTTAGTTTACTGGAAGAGGAAAGTGGCTCCGAAATTTAGAAAACTCTGCACAAAGAAAAGCGATTGAAATTCGTACAGGAAGTGATGAAGGGAAGAAAACTGGCATCAAGTGATATTCAATGGTGAAAAAAAATTAATCCTGGATGGTCCAGATGGCTGGCAGTATTACTGGAACGGTCTGCGTAGGGATAGAAAGATGGTCTCGAAGAGGCAAGCTGGCAGTGGTTCCGTTATGGTATGGGCGGATTCGGACCTGCAGGAAAAACTGATGTAGCATTTGTAGACAATCGTTTGAATGCTGCAAGTTATCAACAGCAGTTTGAACAATATTTTCTTCCACAATCAGAGCACACTGAAGGCCCGTTCTTCATGTTCCAACAGGACAATGCTCCTTTGCATACTGCAAAGTCTACTTTTGAATGGTTTCTGGATGATGGTGTACATATTATCGATTGGCCACCTTGCAGCTCCGACCTGAATACGGTTGAAAAGATGTGGGACATACTGTCAAGAGCAGTCAGTGTATGCATGAGGAAGGCATTACAACTGTACAACAGACTTGATAAAAGCTATTTCCTCCGAATGGGCAAAAATCGAGACAAACTGTTTGTAAAAACTTGTAGAAACCACACACATGCCGAATAGGATTTATGAGCTCATTTAAAAAAACGGTGGAAAAATGTCGTATTAATTGAACACTAATATGATGTTTGGTTCAGTGAACCTATCTTTTGGAAACAGCTGTTTCACATAATATTTGTTTTCCAATTTTCCAATGTAGTTTATAAAATAGTACTTTGTACACAATATAAAACTTTTTTTCTCAATATAACTTTCGTTTTTACTGGTGGACCTATCATTTTAATACACACTGTACACGGCTGCGTTATCGGACATTCTTTTTTGGAATAAACTCAGAAATCAGAAGCTGTGCGATCTCTCTCATACTGTTGCCATTCTTATCAAACGGAATTATACGAAAATATAACAGTAACTAGCGTGCAAACGATAATACGAAAATATAATAGTAATTAGTGTACAGACGAAAAAAAATATCAGTAACTAATGTGTAAACGATAATCCGAACTACTTTTTTTCAAATAAATCTGTACCAAGGGGTTAAATAGTAAAGAGCCTGTTGCGTTGATCCAGTGCGATTATATTAAAATTACTACCTACCATCTTAAATAATGTACGAAGACTGCGGTGGCCCTGTTGGAAGCGTAACGGATTAGGAACTCGGTCAAACCAAAGACCATCGTGTATACCGGTGGCTGGTGCACATTAAATCTGTCACTACTTCAAATCTTCTCCCGTTGGCGTAGTGCGGAAGTTTGGAGAGTGGTTAAGTTTACGCGTTGATCTTGTCATCTGACTGTGGTTAAAAATTACGAAACGTTGTTCACGGGATCCTTCCTTTCGGGATTGATCTCGGATCGTCGCCAGTAGCCCGTTCAATTGCTCGAAAGTACGACATTAATTAAATATCCAACTACTTACCTTAAAGCATGGTTTGTTCACTAAAATAAAACAAAAATCTTTGGCAATTATGTGAAAATGCGAAATTTTTCAGAGAGGCTTTTTCCGTCAAGCTGAATGTAGATGGAAGTTGTATTTTTGTGACATCATTGTTTTTAGAAAACGATTTCTTCCCATCACCAATAAATTTGTACTTAACTCTTAAATTTTATACATTTCTGTATTCAACTGAAAACATGCCGAATACATTGAATGATAAGGATTGGAAAATAATTTGATAACGAAAATTCCAAAAACTGAGTAAAGAATTGATGAATAACAGTTAATTGGTCAATGCGATTTAGATTAAAAGCCAAATATCAACACAACGGCTCTAAAAAACATTTTAAGGTTTTGAAAATTAGTATAATGCGCGTTAGCATTTGGGTAACTGGAAGTAAAACTATCATATTCATTTGGTTTTATTTTGCACTGAACATTTCTCTTAGACTATAAAAATACAGCTTTCTTCTACTTTATCTGCTGGACAAGTGTTTTTGAAATTACAAAACACAACAAGAATATTATTTTGCAAATTTACTATCGACACTCTAGTTTTATAAGCGCAGCGACTTTATTTTCTTGTATCGAGCTTGTATTTTAGGATCGTCACTTAAAATATCCAGTTTTTCATAAGTATCTTCCCTATACGCTTTGTTGAGATGAAGTTTTGTGTCATAAAGCAAGTTTGCTTTACATTTATTATCATGCCTGAGAAACATGGTGATTTTTCTTTTAACTATAACACTTCTTTTCAAAGTACTTTAGCTATAGAAATCCAGACAGAGAAACACTGCAGAAGATTTCTAAATTCTAAAACAACATCGAAAAATTTGGCAAAGAGCCTTCCTTTTACTAGGATGTTCTTAACATAATTAATTACTATTGCAACACTTGCAATAGATGTAACTTGTCACTCATATTCTATAAATTAGTAACTAACATTTTTGCCATCGAACGCGAGTTTGTGATTAAGCAGAAAAAATTGTATCTTAAAAAGCTCTATTGTATGCTTTATAAGTTAGAGAATTTAAAAATACTAAATCACCCAATAGCCATTATGAATGTAAGAAAATCAGTAGAAACATGCTATGCTGTTGACAAATTTCTAAAAGCTTTATGCCTTATATGGATAAACAGTTGTTAGCTAGATTAAAAAGAAAACCAAAGAACTTGTTTATCTTGCATCCCTTTAGTAACAGTTTTTCTATGCATGTTTCTATAATAACGTTATTCTTGGTAACCACTTACTTTCCAATGGCTTCGTCTATCCAAAACATCTGTTAACATGGCATCCTTCCTACTAGAGAACTGCAGATAAGTACGATGACCCTGCACTAGAAAACATCTACGACTTCAACTTCAAATAGAAAGATAGCGTATGCAGTAATAAGCCGAATAGAATATTTTATTTCCATGGAAAAATGTACCGACGGAAAAGTTTTCAGACATACTACTTTTGGTAACAGCTAGAAAACATCTACAACCTCAATCTCAAATAGTAAGACTGCGTTTGCAGGAATAAGATGTGAATTGAATTTTGTTTACATGGAAAAATGTATCTACGAAAAGGTTTTCAAAAATATTACTTTTGGTAATAACTGTGCACCCAGAGCTCATGCACATTTTGAAAAATGCTGCCCTAAACAGGAAACCCACTACAAATTATCGTTACTGTCGACTTCTTTACCACTCTTGAGCCCGGCGGTAACTCATTACGAACTGTCGGTTCTATAAGGCTCAGCACAAACCACCATGATTCAGTTCGATTAATGATTATAATGGGACAGTTTAAATTTGATTTTGTACATATGTCCTTATATTGTTGTTTCTCATGTCTACACTGGCAGACCAGAGGAGTGCCAGGCCCATCGAAGACGGCAAGAGGCGAGGGGGGTGCGCCTTCCATGTTATTGAGCCCCATTGGGAGGAAGTCCGACTTTGCTCGACATACATGACACATCCGTTTTACAGGAAGGTCCCTTTCATACTCACATTCACTCACACATATCATAATTTAGATCCCAATCAGAGGCCGATAACCCCCTGATCAGGTACCCCCAGAGGTATTGATTTGGTTTGGGAACATGGGGGACTTTGTGACCACGACCTATTTAACGTGCCCCAGTCACCATTAGTGAACACGGCGGTCTTTAGCCAGGTCGAAGCGCCGATCTCGCAATCATCAGAATTGCAGGCTTCGCCGAGGACAGAACCCACAACCCTGCTGACGCGAGCCCGACGCTCTATTGACTCAGCTACCGCGGCTCATGTCCTTATATAAAGGCAGCTTATCGAAGTTGCAATGGAGAGCTCATAAGAAGAGTTGTTAATGATGGTGACTGCTGCTTGTGCAGACGAAAATTAGAAAAATAATTATCAGATTTGGGTACTTGAGATATTTTTGAGGAGGGAAGAATACAGTGAATTTAATCATGTTACCTGACCTGTTGAAAGATGAGTCAAAAATTTACTTCTAGTATCAAATGTCCCTTAAAAAAGTTTTGTACCCGCCCATTCGACATCCAAAGTAAAGCATCTGTCACTGTAAGTATTTGGGAGGATAACCACTTGAGTGCGGTTTTCGATCGAGGGTGTGTTATGAAATTTTGTCACCGTTGATTAATTAAGCTATCTAGTCAAGTGTATTTTGTTCAAATTGTTTTATTAAGGTATTCTAATTTTTACGATTTTCTCTTTATATGATGAGATGAGCTTCATCTCCGCTTTAGTGTTCTGTAAGTGATTAGTCTAGTTCAGTCAAATAGTTTTATTAGCTATTAGTCACTGCGTGGACAATACGGCGTTTGCCCGTAACAGTTCTTTTCGTGGGGTTAGGTGTGACCACTGCTCGAAAATCAAATGTAAATTCGTAGCCTATTGGATAACAGCCATAACGGTGTTGCCCGTGGTGTTGGTTTGCTCCACGGGCAACGCTCATTGTCAAATGCGGCCAAATTCGAATTACGAAGAGATCCAATCGGCATGACGTCACAATCTCTTGCGAAGATATAAATATTTAATTGAAAAATTATTTATTAAAAGAAAATCAAATGTATAAGGTATCTATCTGGTGTACAATTTCATGCAGATTTCAAATCCGTTGAAATTTTCAATCTATCTTTAACGATCCCGATTTTACAAAAAAAGAACAAAACAATGCCAGTCAAAATGTTTTTTTATTTGTTTTGCTTTCTTTCGCAGTGGAATCGTTTGAGCGCAGGAAATGGAATCTGTGATTTATTAATCTCGAATCAAAAACGAAGTTCATTATTCGCAAAGGCGTTTGTATTATAAAAAATATAAAAGTTGGAATTTAAAAGTTATTTATTTAAAGAAAATCATATTTTTAAGTAACGATCTAATGTGATTTTTTACGTAGATTTCAAATCCGTTGAAATTTTTACTCTATCTTTAACGATCTAGGAGATGGATAAAGAATTACATAACTCCAGGAATGCATAACTTTTGTTAAGAATTGCATAACTTTTGTTAAGAATTACATAACTTTTTATTTGCTTTGTTCTTCGGCTGAAAGCGTTCAAACGGAAACCTGCTATATTTTTATATGTTGCCATTCTAAGGAAAACATTAATAATTAAATTCCTTTAAATTCATTTCAAAATGTTCTAGATTGAATTTTAAAATTAGGACCGTCTCAAAAAATGGAAAAAATTTTGGACTACCTGTGTACCAAATCAAATTACTAAGTGCCATAGATTCGTTAGGTGCGTACATATATACAAACAAACTCTTCCTTTTATAGTACTACGCTTGCTTCTAAAATTCGCTAGATTGGCCAAAATTATGCTTTATAATCTGCTCATCCCCCATTCCAATACAGAGTGCGAGAGAATCTTCAGCCTCGTCAGAAAGAACCGAACTGAATACGGTTCTCTCATTTCTAACAATTTTCTAACTCTCATTTCTAACAATTTTTCTAACTCTCATTTCTAACAATTTTTCTAACTCTCATTTCTAACAATTTTTCTAACTCTCATTTCTACTATTATATAATTCTACTACTATTATTTCTCTTCTACTACTATTATTATACATTTAGCTACTACCTTTTTCAGACAATATTCGCCATTTAGAGACAAGTCATAATTTTTGTCAAACAAAATAATGGTTCTGAAATTGAAAATTCTAATTTGCTTTACTGTACATAAAATTTTGAAATTTCTATCGTTTTTTAAATTTAAATTATGAAATAAAAAATCCTCAGAAAAAGGAATAATATTAACTGTTTTATTAAAATTTGTCTTGCATGGAATTTTACTGAAAATAATGAAAAGTAAATGCAGCTCACGAAATTTTGTCGTATAATCTACAAATATGAACGAATCATTAAAAAATATACACTATGAAATTTTTTCCAGTGTTTTCTTTGAATTACGCCTAGTTAAAAAATAATAATAAAATCTTAAAAAAAAAAAATATATATATATATATATATATATATATATAATAATAATAATAATAATAAAAAAAATATAACTAAAATAAAAATCAGATATTTTTAACCTACTGATTGATATAAAGTGCTGTTTTCCCATTTTGAAAACACTTTTGGGGTAGGTGATGGAGACGCGTACGTAAGATATTTAAAATTTCGTACTATACATATGTATGTCCTAATAGAAATGACACAAAACAATAAATTAAAATTAAAGATGTGATTTAAATGGACCGTATCAAATTCTAAATGAGTAAACGGGAAAATAACATTATAAAGTATAAAATAGCTTAGATTCTTGACAAGTGAAGCAAAATGCAGTGTTTGATACCATTTAAATGAGTTGTGTTGAGGTTAATGTTGAATTCTATTTATGTATATTGGTTTCATGAAGGAATCTAATAAAGAATCGAGACCCATCATTTAACTTGGTTTTAGAGCTCACAGTGGAAGGGATCGGTTGAAATGTATTTCAGGAGACCAGGACGAAATTCTTTCTTACACGTCAAACTTTAACTTCTGTGAATTCCAACTTTGAAACAAATTCTGCATCTCTTCTGATTCATTTCATGAGCGCACATTATACAGTTGCTTTCCTATGTTCGTCATTTTCGAAACAATAATGTAGTAATATAGATAAAGAGCATGGCAAGAAGTGCACAATTCTGTCAGATTCCCGCAATTCTGTTCTTGCATGTCAGAAAGATTTTCGCTTGAGGCACGCTGAGCCCTCGTCGAGCTCTCCGTTCATAACATTGCTTAGCAGTTTCATTCGCACGACGATCTCTATCTGCAGCAGTTCTTGTAAATCTCCGTTTAAACGACTGTTCAACTCTTTCATTATCGCGGTGAGTTCTTTTTTGTGCATTTCTAAACTGAAACTCTATTTTGCATAGAAATTGACCTCGGCTATTTGAAAACAGAAAGAGTGCAAAAAATCTGGGTTATTTTATTTACGCTGATTGTTGTCATTCGACGATACACAAATGACGTCGATTTCGGGTCTACGTACGTACGTTTGTGTTATATATATACAGGGTGGTCCCGAATTCATGGTACAAACTTTAATGGTAGGTACAGGACATTGTAACAATGATTTATTGTATAGGAATGTATAGTCGCAAGTGACACGGTGAGGCGTAAACAGGGGAAATAAAAGGAAAGATAAATGGAGTGATCGGTTGGTATCATTGCCGGTAGAGGGCAGTAGATGTCTAGCCGCTGTTGAACATGATGCATCGCAGTAGGGAAAAGCGCCATTCACAATTGTGCTGCCGTAGACGATGGGTGACTTTACGTATGCAGAAAAAGCAGACATGCATTACATGTACGGCCGTGCATTCGTAACCGCATGTGGTTTCAGCACGATGGGGCGCCAGCACACTTCAGCATTGATGTACGGAATTACCTGAATGCCACGTTTGGTACTCGATGGATTGGGCGTGGTGGACCAGTCCCTTGGCCACCCCGATCTCCCGATTTTTCGAGCCTCGATTACTTTTTATGGGGACATCTAAAGCATCTTGTTTATGAGACTCCAGTTGACTCAGATGAGGATCTCGTCGCTCGCTTATCTGTAGCTGCTGCAGGTGTGCGTGAAATACCAGGCATCTTTGAACGTGTACGCCAATCGCTCCACCGACGCTGTCAAGCATGTATCGATACTGGTGGACGCAATTTTGAACAATTACTGTAAACATGACACTTGTCAACAACGCTTTCAATAAAATCTTTGTTTTTCCTTTCGGCCGTTATTTCCCCTGTTTTCGCCTCACCGCGTCACTTGCGACTATACATTCCTATACAATAAATCATTGTTACAATGTCCTGTACCTACCATTAAAGTTTGTACCATGAATTCGGGACCACCCTGTATATTATACGTGATTTACAGAACATTGAACTGATATTTACCAAAACCAGAGCACTTATTCCGAAACATAGGAAGGAGATAGCCTAAAAAAATCTACAGCTGAACATTTAAACATATTTAGTTAAGCATAACAAAACAGAACGGAACAATACAAATACGAAGCCGCATAAAAAACAAAGGGTTATAAAACACGTCTACATCGAAAAAGAGAGTTTTTTAGATTACATATTTCGAAGATCAAATACAAATACAAATATTGACGACCAGCTACAGGCTCAAACCCAACAAGGCTGGTCCTTTGTTTATGAATTCCCCAATTCCCACTGACTATCCAATTGTATCTTAAATTCGTACACTCCCCTTGAATTAACTATATTTTCTGGCAACGCGTTCCATTTGTCTATTACCCTATTAAAGTAGTAGTTTTTCCTTAAATCCCGATTCAAATGTGTCTTATTCAATTTATACTCATGGCCCCTTGTTCTGTTATCCCTATTGAAATTTAACTGTGTCCCCTTGTTTTACCAACTTGAAAAGCTGAATCAAATCCCCCCTCCTTCTTCTTCTTTCCAGTGTATACATGTTTAGCTTACTTAAACGTTCATTATAGTCGAAATTTGCTAGCCCCTTTATTACATTCATACAGATTACATTCTTTTTACCCCTCGTATTGGATTTGGAGATTCAGAGGATTTGGGGCAAGTCTGTGCGGTGTTGCCATTTCCACAAAACAAAATTCTAGAAGGGAATGCGTTAATCTTGCAGGTATTGATTACAACTTTTTCCATGCTACGAAAGACCGTCATGTACACGGCGCTGGTGCACGTTAAATCTATCGTGACCTCAAATGTCCTCATGTTAATACAGTGTGGAAGTTTGGAGAGTGGGGTACCAGCTTAGGTGTTGACCTGATCATCCAACCATGATTCAAAATTACGAGGTGCTATCCTCCAATTTTCTGGAACCTGGACCGTCGTCAATAGCTCGGTGTGGTGCTCCAGTAAGGTTAATTCAACTTCCTACCTCAACGATGGATTTAGCTGACATAAAAGTTAAATAGTTCTAAGTACATGGATTTCCCTTAAAACTCTTTTTTTTTCAGTTAAAAAGGCTTCTCTTTCATTCAAAGTTCTAGTAGGAAATCAAATGTGAGATGGCGAAATGACAATAATGAACATTCATTTGAATTTTCGCGAGGTCTTTCTTATACACAGTCCAGTCATATTAATGTGACCACAGCCTACTTTCGACGTCAACGTGAAATAACCAATCATAAAAGGCAGGTGGCAGCACATTGCAGTGGTGTGTATATAAAGGACGTCCTAGGGCATCGGAAAGCATTTAAATCGTTGGCGTAATGCAGAAACGTAGCGATTAATCCGACGTCCAAATGGGCATGATTATTGGCTTTCGGGCCAAGGGTGGAAGCATTTTGGAAACGGATAATTTTGTGAACTGTTCGCGTGCCGCCGTGGTAAAAGTATACCGTGCATTGCAAAATGGCACTATCGAAAATCAGCGGCGTGGCACATGTGGTGCACCACGGGCTATAGATGACAGAGGCGAACGAAGGCTACGGAGATGCGTTCGGGCAAATAGACGTGAAACTGTTGAACAACTGACCGCCCAGATGAATAAAGGGACTACAAAGAGTGTATCCTCAACAACGGTTCAGCGAAAGTTGCTGCGCATGGGCCGACGCAGCAGACGCCTGGTTAATGCACCTATGATGACTACTGTTCATCGGCGACGAAGGCTGGAATTTGCACGCCAGTACCTCAATTGGACGTCCACAGAGTGGCGACAGGTGGCTTTTTCTGATGAATCACGTTTTATGCCCCATCGGATAGATGGACGTTGGCGTATACGGCGTGAAACGTCTGACAGCAAACACCTTGCAACAACTGCCATGGATCCTCAACCGCGTAATCTAGCGCAGCTGGCCACGGCACTGGAGTCGGCCTGGCTCAACATCCCAGTGAACACCTTCAGAAATCTAATTGACTCTCTTTCTACACGTCTAGCAGCAGTCCGCTCTGCCAAAGGTGGTTATTCTGGCTTTTGACAGGTGGTCACATTAATGTGACTGGACTGAGTATAAAGAAAACTAGAGAATCACGCACTTCGGTGTTTAAGTTTCATAGCCATATTATGTAGATCCTTTGCATATTCAAACTAAGCCGTAAACGTAGCGAATGAATCCCGCAGCGGTTGATTTTATGTTGCTTATATCTGTTGGTAGCCATTCGCCAAAACACAAATAATGTCGATTTCTGAGCCATGTACATTTGTGAAACATCATCGGCTTAGAGCAGAGACACATTAAGTCACATTTTCCCAGACACGCTAAATGCTTGTGTTCCTGATAATAAAAGGACAGGGTCAGTCTGTAAACTGTTTGAAAGATATATCTTTCATGTGAGGGCAAAAGGGATTTAATCTGACTTTTGATGGGTTCAAAGGAGACAAATACATCATCATCATTAAAAAAATAATATAATATGCTTAAAATCTAATGAATCTTCGAATTTAAATTACTATTATTTGTATCATGGCGTTATTCTTTTCCTTCATGAAAATTTAAGAGAAAGAGTGCATATATATATAATTCAACTTAAGATTCTGAGAAGGAAGCATTTTGACTCGACCCTTTTTGCCCCGACACGGAAGATATAACACTATCAAAATGTTTATAGATATTATTTTTTCTCCTGGAATTTTTAAAAATGATTTTTGTCACTTAAGGAGTTTTTGCTATAAGCCAACGATATGTATACAAATTGTTGTGCAATTCAAAACCATCTGATGAGAATTTATTGGTGGGAACGGACTACTAACTAACTAATACCAACACACACTCCCGTGCCTAGTGTCGTGAGACACTGTAACAGTTTAAATAAGTGTGATTGGATGAGTAGAGCATGCTACCGAGGTGAAATGTCAACCCAAAATGTTAGAGCACATTACATATATACATCCTTACATCTATACAGTATATACATTAAATCATTATACTAGGTTACATTATTAATATATATATATATATATATATATATACTAGGGGGCTCCGCCCCCTGCTCGCTTACGCTCGCCAATCGCATTTGGTTTGCTTCGCAAACCAACATTCCTTTCGCAGAGTGAAACTATCAGAATAATTTGTATTATCCTGATTTCTTTACGGTCCATGACGTCACAGCGAGGGCTTCGCCCCCTGCTCGCTTACACTCGCCGACTCCCGGGGATTGCTACGCATTTCCCGTTTGGTTTGCTTCGCAAACCAATACCTCTAACGCAAGTGATTTCACTCTTTTTTACTTTAACACTTAATGCACCCTAAACTAATAGCCGCATGAGTAAAAAATCTTCTGCATCTTATTCCCTGTACAATTTAAAGTAAACCCTGTTAATCTCCAAACTTTTCGATGTGTACTTTGTACTTTATCGGTAAACCGTCTGAGAACAGAGGGAAAAAAGCGAGCATTTTTCCTCGCTAAATAAAAAGAAATCGTTTTTATGGCAATTGTTGCTACGATAAATTTGATATCTGGCAAACCCGATAGTCAAAAATACAACCCTCCGCGAATACAATGCTCCGCGAATTTTCTCCGCGAACTGAAAAATACGAAATTTGTGTCACCAACTTTTGATTGCATCGAATTTATTTATGAACCAATTTTAAAAATAATGGTACCGTAAGAAAGAGTATAGTCTGAGGTATACTGTGCTATTTTCAAAATAAAAAACTAATAGTAATACGATATAGATATGACAGTTTTAGTTGACGGTTGTATAACAAAAAGTAGCGAAAATATCCAGATTCCGAATTTTGTATGACCAACTTTTGATCGCATCCAATTAAATTATTAACCGATTTCAAAAATAATAGTATCGTAAGAAAGAGTACATTCTGAGGTATACTGCGATATTTTAAAAATTAAAAAGTAATAGTAATAAGATATAGATACGGCAGTTTAAAAAAAAGTAACAAAAATGTCCCGATTTTTCCTGAATTTCAAAAAAATATTATCAAGAACCAAATTGAAATTAAAAAAAAAAACTCGACGAGCTGCAAAAATTTACGTTGAGAGGTACTCTTAAAAAAAAACTGACGACTCAAAACTGAAAATTAGAATGTGTTTTGCTCACTCGCGGAAGAAATTTCGCTTCTTCAATTTTGACACTGAATAAACCCTAAACTAATAGCCGCATCGGAAAAAATACTTAATAAATGTCCAGGAAATACAATGAAGAACAAACCATGTTAATTTGGTTTTTTCCGATCAGTACTTTCTCGGGAAACCGTCTAAGAATCGAGCTAAACAACACAGTTTTCAATCCTGCGGCGTCGGCGTCGGTAACATTTTTTTAATATAGAGAGATATATATACATCATGCAAGGTGAGAAAAAAGTTCGCTTTTCTTAGTCTCCTAGGATAATCAAGTCCTGATGATTTTCAATGAATCTCACCTCAAAATTTTACTACTCCAGTCCTTGTTAACGCAATGTTCCTGACATGCAATGTTCCTGAGCCATGCAATGTTAAGGTGGTGGGCAAGTGTTCTTGTATGCCATGAGACTGTAAGGGGGCAAACTGTGATGTAATGTAGAGATTTGCCAATTTCACAACAGGAGCAGTTTTCGGACTTGATTTTCTTAAACCTTGTTAGGTAGGATGGGAATGGGCCGTGTTCTGTGAAGAAGAGTGTCTCTTTCCTGGTCCAACTTGTTGATTGGGAAAAGACAACGGTAGCCCAGTTGGTAGGGCAACGGATTAGCAACCGGAGGGTTGCGAGTTTGATACTCGACCCAACCAAAGACCGTCGTGTACGTGGTGTACGTTAAATATTTCGTGCCCTCAAATGTCCTCAAGTTGGTAAGGTGTCGAAGTTTGGAGAGCGGGTGCCAGTACAGTTGTTCTCGTCATCTGAACTTGGTTCAAAATTACGAGTCATTGTCCTTGTATCTTTCTCTTTTGGCTGGATCCCGGAGAGTCGCCGATGGCCTGTTGTGTTACTCCAGAGTGACGTTAACTAACTACCTACCTTATTGTTGGGTATTAATATTGTGACCTCTACCATATATTAGAACTAATTTGAAAAGAAAAGTGTAGTTAAAAGAAAAATCATTATATTCTGTGAGTTCCTGAGGTTCCACTACCTACACAGGGAGGAATGATTCTCGGGGGGAACGGGACATCCTCTAGAGACGTTGGCGGGGATGTAGTTAAAATGTCACCCGGGCCAGGAGGAATAAAAAAGGGGAGAGAGGGAAGAAAAAAGGATTCAACCAGCGGAGATGGCAGAAGACGGAAGGATGAGGGACTCTCTGCTGCTACTGTAACTGCTTCTGTAACATATATACTTATAAACAAGAATGTACAATAAATGTATGTAAATCCATCCATGAAGTCGTGGCCCTCTCCCAGAAGACAAAACGAACCACACACACTCACCAGATATAGAGGAAAGACTATTTTCATTAAGACTATTTTTGGTTCATTGACTTCAATAGCTTTTGATAAGCAATGCAGAGAAACACCCGGGAGACATATACACTGCCAAGCCAAACATTATCACCATCCCCACATTTTTCAATGAACTCGTCTGGATGACGTGGAGGGCACGTAATTAAGTGAGAATGGTATTTAACTGCTACTAGTAATAGTAGGTAATCATTCTTGCACTTACTTTTGCGAGTGACGGGAAAGGCTGATAATCTAAGCGAATTTAATAGAGGGCAGATCGAAATGGCCCGAAGACTCGGAACGAGTATCACCGAAACTTACACGACTGGTAGGTTGTTCACGATCTGCCTTTTTTAGTATGCAAAGTAGATAAATGACGGTGACACCAGCAGTAGGCGCCAAGGTGTTGGTCGTCCACGCGTCATCAAAGAAAAAGGACGTCGGAGACTGTTCCGCTTGGTAAAGCAAAATCGGCGCGAGACAGTGGCTCAGCTGACAGCCCAATACAATACAGGTCCAAGCGCAAGTGTTTCGGAACACGCAGTTCAGCGGGCACTGTTGGATATGGGACTGTACAGCAGACGTCCCACTCGTGTGCATGTGTTGACCAAGCGTCATCGTCAACTACGCCTACAGTGGGCCCGGGAACATCGAGACTGGACTATGGATCAGTGGAGGTGAGTTGCCTGGTCAGATGAATCCCGATTTCTCATTCATCACGTCGATGGTCGTGTCAGGGTACGCCGTCTGCCAGGCGAACTGTTGCTCCCCTCTTGTACAGCAGGTCATACACAGGCTGGTGGTGGCGGTATTATGCTTTGGGGGGCGTTCTCATGGGCAACTATGGTTGTGGTAGAACAGGTCACGAACTATCTGAACATCATTGCGGATTAGTTGCACCCGTACATGGCGTCTGTCTTCCCAACTGGAAATGGAATCCTCCAGCAGGACAACGCCCCATGTCACAAGCCTCGGATTGTGTTGGAGTGGTTCAAGGAGCATACTGATGAATTCCACTTAATGTCCTGGCCACCTAACTCGCCAGATCTTAATCCGGAAGAGCACATTTGGGGTGTTATGGAGCTTCAGCTCAGAGCTCAAATACCACCATGTCCGAATATCTCGACTTTGCGTGACCGCTGCTTAGACATTTCGTACAACCTGTCTCCAGTCATGTACCAAGAAAATGCGGCATTTATGCCTAGGCGAGTTGCAGCTGTTTTGCAGCCCGAAGGAGGCACAACGCGTTATTAAGTAGGTGGTCATAATGTTTTGGTTCTTCAGTGTATATAAATACTTTATATCGATTCCAGTATTCATATCGCCCAGAAAATTCTTCCAGTCTTTCGACTTGAACTTCCACTTCCATTCTCAGGCATATGCCGTGCCTAAAATACTGTTTTCTTCGTCTCCTCCAAGATTGTGCGCGTACCAGATGAATGCAAAAAAGTCACGTGACTTTAAAACTAAACATTTTATAGCTTTGCAGCATTGAAAATCCAATTTCACCAGCACTTTCAAAATATTTTGAATCTATTTCCCCAGCATTTTGAATAAAGCAGTGGTTTTCTATTTGAAGTCTTAGTTTTACAGCCTGCTGCTATGCATTTTAGGAAAAGTCAATTTTTTAAAAAAGATTTGTCAGACTGTACGAAGACTACAATCATTTGTTACTTGATACACCAGCGTATATGAATGCAAACAGGTGTAAATTAATTCTGTATCTCAAAACTTTAAGACTTCGAAAAACTCCTCGAATATTGCACAGTTATGTAAATCAATCGAGAACAAATAATAACTTATCGAGGGTGCCTTGTTATTCCTCTCAATCTATTACATTTAAGATAGGTAGGTAGCTGAATTAATGTCGCACTGGAGCAACACAACGTGCTATTGGAATAAATCCCGAAAGATCCGAGGACAACACCTCGTAATTCTGAACCGAGGTCATAATCCGTTAATCTTCCAACTGAGCCATCAAACCCGCATTACATTTAAGTTACCATGTATTGGTTGATAGAAATCGAGTTTGAACTAATTTTTTCTCGTTTTTAAGCTTTAACGCTTCTACCAATATTTTGATTTATTTCAAGCTGCATAATTTTTTTTCTTGTAATTTTAAAATGTGCAGGAAACTATATATTCTTTAACTTTTGCAAAACTCTACTTTTTAAAATAGAAAACAACAAAAGACTACAAAAATTGTTTTTCGTGTTTTCTCGACTGTAAATTATAAATAGGTAATATTTATAATCTACAGTCGACAAAATACGAAAAACATTTTTTTTTGCAGTCTTGTTGTTTTCTATTTTAAAGAGTAGAGTTTTGCAGAAGTTAAAGAATATTTAGTTTCCTAAACTACACGAGTTTTCATAGTAAAGCTATGAAAAGTCGTGTAGTTTCATACATATTTTATGATTTCTTTGCATTTTAAATATCGCAAACACTGCAAAAGTTTAAAAAACAAGTTAAACATAAAAAAACTTGTTTAAAGGTTATGTAAAGGTATAAAAAAAGTACCGTAATATTTCTCCCAACAAATTGGGTTACATTTTACGTAAGAACATTTATGCATTAAACTTATTCATGCACATAATTCATTTCAACTTTTCTCCGGAAAAATATATTCATTCTTATCTTTTATTTAAATCCTTCTCTCTTTTCGAAGAAAAACGTTATCGGGTTTTTATCATTTTAAAATTTCAGTGTTATTTTCAAAGATGTCTCAACTTACCTCCAATTTCCACTCCATTTTTTGTTTCTGCTCCTGCAACCTTCCAGTAGCTCCCTGAAACTTGAGGATATCAGTATTAAATAACTTACGAGGAAACTGAAATACAAAAGGTAAACAGACAACTGATGCTTTATTAAAATTTTAAAGCAATTATATTCACAAATTATCATAATTGGTAGAAAAACCCTGAATAATTTATAAAAAAGTTATATTAGTTATAGCCGCAGTAAACCTTGATGATTTACTTTGGCTATAGCTGAAAAAATTCTTCTTCAAGTGAATTATTTCCAAGTTTTGAAGGAAAAAATTAAAAATATCTTAAAAAAATTGAAGAAAAAAAACCTGTATCTGAACAATTATAATTTTTTTTTGTGCAAGACATTTTGTTTCAGTGTTTGATTTTTTCTCTGATTAACCCTAAAAGATTTTTGTCAAGATATCTCGTGCATCAAGATCCGATCAATTTTGCTAATGGCGAGAAATCTAGTCATCAAGACATACACTACTGTTGTGAAAATTGTTACACCATGGAGGAATCTTGCAAATTAAATGAAACTTACAGAAAATGCAAAACAGGTTAGGATATGCAAATGTATATAATTTCAAAAAGATCACGCATGTGTGATCACTTCATCCACATGGCGGTGACGGACCGTACATAGTCCTCTCGTGTGTCTGCTGCGCCATGGACTACGTCCAATGATTCCTCTGCGCAGGTTTCCCTTGACGCTGAACCACCGACGTCTGCTACTACAATGGGCTCACCAACACAGCCAATGGCATGCCGAACGGCAACAAGTCTTCTTCTTAGATGAATCCGGCAACAATCTGGATTATAACGATGGACGCTTATTTGTCAGACGCTATAGAGGTGAACGCCTTCTCCTGGAGTGTCTTATTCAGTGTCATTCTGGACAAACGCCTGGCGTTATGTTCTGAGGCGCTATTGGATATCATGGGCGAGATCCCGCCAAATTGTGGGAACCCTGAACAGTGGGCGCTACATCAGGAAAGTTGAGAAACCCGTGGTCCTACCCCTCCTGCAAACGCATTCCCGGAGCTGTATTTCAGTAAGACAATGCCCGTCCACATGTTGCTTGGAATGTACAAGGCTTTTTTTTTCAATCCACGACGGGTTCCACTTTCTGTATGGCCTGCACGTTCCAAAGATATGGGAGCATATATGGGATCACATCGGTCGGGGACTCCTCTTACCGCTCGACGATCAGAGATAAGCTGAACTCTGGAATCATATAGAGGCCATCTAAAATGCCATTCAGAATCTATGATTCGATGCCACGACATGTACAGTCTCTCATCGCTGCGCGTGAAGGCTGCACAGTCTATTAATTTTCGGCATTATTTTTGTTTTATTGCTCTGTAAATATGATCGTATATTTAAATCACTATAAGTAATACGTAGAATGGATTTCGTTGATTTCTGATGATTCTTTTATATAGTTTAGCAATTTTCATGAACAGTAGTGGGTATTGACGATTTTTTTACTATAACGAGATCAAGATTTGGCCATTTTCTTTTGATGACGAGATATCATGTACATAAAATTCTGGTCTCTTTTGCTAATGACAAATTACCTCGCAGAAACAAACACCAGAAGAGTTAAATACAATTAAATGAAATACATCGCAAATTTGGAGGCATAGTTATTCTCTTTCATAATCATCTATTTCATGAAATAGATGATAATACAATTGAAATCAGTTTATAAGTACATTTTTCTGAGTATCTTCTGTAGAAATATTTGGTTATACATTTTTAAATGGATTTTAAAACGAAACGAAACAATTTATGTACTTTGTTGCATGATTTAATTTGAAACTTGCTCTTTTCTGAGACAAACAGCAGTTTAAAGGCAGTTCTGACATTTTTTCATCTGAGTGCTGCTCTAAAAGTGAGCTCTATTCAGTGCTTTTCTGTCAACGAGAACGTATTTGCATGGGAATAGAGTGATAAGTTTTATTGCACATGCCTTCTCCCCCAATCGCGTGTTTGATAAAGAAATAAAGAACTTTTTTTCTCCAAGAGAGTTCCGAATCTTCAGCCCATTCATTCTAAGAATATAAATATATCCGAAGCGGCAACCTCCTCCGGCTCACCAGGATGGACGAGTTATCGCTATATCTGTCACCATAGTAACGCAGCATCCCCGCTATTTTCCACGTTGTCTCTTCGCTTCAGTTGACACGAAGATCTCCGCTCAGGAAGGACCGACAATAAACAAGTTATAGAAATCGTCATTTTTTTTACGGATGCGGTTTAAAAATATGTTTTACTTAATTTGATAACATACCTTCATTCTTTGAATTTGAAATGTTTTGAAAGAGAGACTTTTTTTAAAAAATTGAGCATCATTTATTGCAATTTAAAAAATGTTAAACGATTTTACAGCTGCGACTAAAAGCATCAATTACAGCTGGTAAAAAAAATTCGATTTTGTTCATTTTCGCCATTCTTTTATAATTTTGTAGTTATTTATCGTTTGCTAAAAATGCACGCTGATGTCATGAAGAAAGAGACGTTTCACATAATTCGGTACGACAGAGGATTGTCAATTAAAATTCACAGATATAGTTTCTTTTCAATTATTTTTGATCTCTCATTTCAGTTTCTTGAGATATAATCTAGTCAGTTTGTAATATTTAAATTGACCGGTGTTTGTTAGATAATTGTTTAAAGAAAACTATTGATACTCGTCATGTATGGACTGATTTTGGAAAATTTGAGTCAGTACATAATTTCTGTCTATGGTGAGGCAAAATGGAGCGAAATTAGAAGATTGGCCAACGTCGATCATACTACTTTCAGTACTCATCACGTCTATTCGGACACCTTGATTCCAAGACTAACTTCTAAAGCATGCAAGGTGAGTTCCTTTGTTATTTTCATTGTGACTAGACAACTAATTCATAAACGATCAAGAAGCATATTTTTGAAAATTTTTAATAGATTGTAATTATTCTCAAATGAGTTCAAAGTTTGTGTAAGTTTTAAATACATCTCCAAATAAAACATACTCAGAAAATATAACTATGAGAAAACGGAGGGGAAACTTATAATTTAAAGTAATGCGAAAATTGTATTTTATAATATCAACAATTATTTATTGCACTTTGTATTTACTCAATTTATCAATTATATGGAGAAGGATACTTTCATTATTATTACATATTGCCCTAACAACTTATTAATAATTAATAATATAGTATATTTATTAATTTCTTTGTGTGTTTCTGCAAAGAAACACTGATTTCATTGACTTCATCAGATCATTTCAATCTGTTCTAACGAAACTAAACTCATATTTGAAATTTCTCCTTTCAACTTGCAAGTCGACTTAAACCGATGTATTGTATTGTCCTTTGTAGATATGTTTCTTTACATTTTAATTATAGCACGATTAAATTTTTATTGGTTTAGCTAACAAATAAAGATTAAATGCACATATACCGGAACATTGGAATAAAACATATGTTACTATAATGCATAGTAATAAATGTATAGAAGTTTTCTAAAAGACTTGAAAGTGGCATTAGAGTGACATTAAACTTTACTGAGTGGGACTTTTTGTATGGATGGTATGATTTTGATGAATTTTAATCGAGATGGAAAATGATTTTGTTTTCGAGGCAAAAACTTAGATTGATTATAAAAAGATATCAGCTGGTTTCAAAGATCATAGTTATAAAATATAAAATTGTCAATAGTCGATGGAATGATTAAAAGCTGATTTTGTTTGCAGGGCACAACCAAAATTACATTTGATAGTAAACAAGATATCAGCTGTCTTTCGAGCTCATAGTCTTAAAATCTATATAAATAAGAATGGAGTGTTTGTTTGTACATTCAATATTTTCGACCCATTTCAAGTTTTCTATCCGTTTTGGACCCTTCTGATGCCGAATCCGTCTTTTTCTCGTTTGGTGTCTGTCTGTCTGTCTGTCTGTATGTATGTTGTGCCCTATACACATCCACGCGGTTTAAGATATTTTCATGGAAATTTGCATGCAGTGAGTACTTATCTTCATTTAGTGAGTGGCATTTGTTGCGAAAGTCTGTCTGTCCGTCTTTCTGTTCTATGCTCGATTTTGTGTTAGTGTGTTTGTGTAGACATCACATGAATTGTATTCCAGATATTTGATTGCATTGTATTTTATTTTATACATTATTTATTAGTTTAGTGAATGCAATATTAAATATTTCTTTATTGTGATATTTAGTTGAGTTTCATGCTAAAACACCTGAGTAAGTATACTTAAATCAACCATAATTTGGTAGTTTGGGAAAAATTGGAACGTCTATTGAATATTACGATTATTTCGATTGCTTTACCAGTACTGCTGAAAAAGTAATTATTCTTCACATTTTTTTTTTTTTATGGAATTTCATCTCTGACATTTCATTTATTTCGAGTCTTATTTTTATTCTTTGCGCAATGAAAACGATTTAAGAATATTTGGGACAGACGATATTTTTCAATGAAACGAGAATGAACAAGATCGCGCGAGCAGTGATATTTTTTCTGGTTCTTTCGCTCTGAATTAATTTCACATTTCTAAATTTTGTACACTTTTAGTTGTAAGTTGTGGCAACTGTGCGAGATCAAGAGATAAAATTGAATCACAAATTAATATCTTTAGATCAATTTTTTGCGACATCTTTTATTTTGTTTTACTTTGCTGTTTCCTGTTTTAAATATTTATTATTTTAATAAATGTGTTTTCCTTCTCATCACACGCAACAGCACCACAAAGTATTAGACTTAAAAATGTTAGGTATGTCAGTATAAATTTTCAGTAAATTTTAAGTGCAATACCATTATTGAAAGAATAATGCCGTTATTTAAAGAATAATGCCGTTATTGAAAGAATAATGCCGTTATTTATAGAATAATGCGGTTATTTAAAGAATAATGCCGTTATTTAAAGAATAATGCTTTTATTGAAATAATAATAATGTTTATTAATCCAAACTGGAACTTTTTCGAACATTAAAAAATTCGTTGTAATAATGACATTAGAAGATTGCAAAATTTCACAATGTCGCATACCGGAGGCAAGAGTGCCACAGGTAAAAAAATATTGTTTTGTTGACTATGAGTGCGAGAGCACTCGCCGTAAATCGTAATTTTAATTAATTGAGTTGAACATGAAAGGAACTTAAGAAAGGGAATTCCAAATCTTCCTATAAATCGTCTTTTATAGTAGTAACCTTAGTATCACCTTTCGTCATTTTGTAGCTTTGTCATACAGCAATTGTGCGATGTATGTGAAATGTATTACATAATTGGATATGCATGTGTAGGATTTGTGTCCAAAGTAAGTTGTAGAAAATATAAAGATGGCGAAAGATGTTAAAATAAATTTTTATTCTACAAAAAACGTAAGTCATTATATATTTTGATTATCTCTTCAATCTAGAGTAAACCAATTCAAACCGAGTAAGGTCGGGTATTTTGCTAGTAGGAAATAATTATGATCATATATGTTAACTAATATTTAGGTAGGTAACTAAATAACTCTTAAAATTCTTCAGGATATTACAAAATATTCTAGAGTTTCAACATAAAAACACTATATCTATTATAAATATATAATACGACTAATTATCTGATGAGTAATTAAAATATTTCAAGCTTATTGATGAATAAATCCTGTATACTTTCCCTTTCTGCAAAATAAAAATACCTTTGTTATGTATATGAATATATATTTATTAGGTTCGTTTTAAATAGTAAACTTTTCTTGCGGCTTAAAGTTAAGTAACAAGCTGATTATTACCGTTTTCTGCTAAACAATTACGTAACAAATGTACAATATCCGTATATAAAATTTTCCTTTGAACTTTTAATAAACTGGAGATTATATGATTAGTTGTGTGCATTATTTATTCAATATTCAGAAACAGAAATTTCGCTTTGCAAGGGAATTGTCTATCGTATCCTATCTCTTTCATATGGTATTGGATGAATCATATATCACATGCAATGTGTGTGGATTCAAAATAACACAATACTTTAGAATTCATTGTTTTGTAGAAGGGTTTAGGAATACATGGTTTCAATTCAGCAGCAGATATAATTTTAACATAATGTTAGTTTTAACATCTATGTTTGGAGATACTGATATAAATTCGAGTATTACAAAAGAAGTAAGAAATTTGGACTCTTGTTTGTACCTTCGAACCTAACAATCAAATGGTTTTTATTTTGTCAGAAATTTGGTACTATTGATGAAAATTTAATTATTTTAAAACACTTTTTTGACAAGTTTCTGTTTGAGCGTTTTTGCTATGTATGTAGCTTATTTAAAGACTAAATATCTTCTAGGCTAAAATAATGTTAAAAAAAAATTTGTAACAAATATATTTAGTAGGAAATTTATCAACTAGATCCAAAATTGGAATTTTAACTCTTCATGGTAAATGTATAATTTAAAACCCTTTACAATTACAACAAGGACGAGAGAGATTTTCGATGCAAGTAAACAAAACAGACGGAATATGAAGATTTTACTATTCGCTACCAAATGCTTTCGCATGGAACGTATCTGAGTTACCTTAAAATGGAATTCATTGCCATTTTCACAAGTTTTAGCGTGTAATATAACTGGCGTTGAGACCAATAAAGTATCAGACTTCAATTAGGAATTCATTCTTTGCAATTTGTATTGAAGAAATGCTGAAATCGAATTGGGAAAAGAAGGCAAGTGACGTCATGTTAGGAATACGTGTAGGAAAGACGTCACTCAGCAGAAACACTACCGCCATCTATATTTGACTTGACAGAAAATACCTCTTATAATATTGAAATACAATCTCTTACGATGTGTCAAAAATATAATTCATATTTGTTGTTTGAAACGTTTTGATCAAGCATCACGTGATTCCTCTTGTGAAACAAATCTGCTGACTGACTTTTTCTCTGGATTTACTTTGATGATACGTTTCAAAGTCATACTTAACATTAATTATTCTATCCATAATACAAGAATTAAATTTATACAGATAGAAAGCGTAATAAATTTTCAATTGAAGAAAACTTTGGGAAAAAGTAAGTTTAAAAGGGGAACAAGAAAAAGTTCAGAACAGAAGTTAAAAAGTGTATGTGTGTATGAATTCTGCGCGATAATGATATTAACGTCAAAACGTTATTTGTGAGAACTTTGCTGAATTAAATTTTTTTTTAATCCTAAAACTTCGTTAAGTGTTATCATATTAGTGAGGTGCTTTTAAAATAACGGATCGTATTGAGGTTCTAATAAAATTTATTCAATTTATTAAAAAAATTTAAAATATGTAATAAATTGCTTACAACACATAAAAGAAAATAATTGCAATGGATTTTACCACCTTTAAATACATTTGGGATCGAAATACAGGAGAAAATCATTTATTAGAAGCTAAAAGAAGCCGTGTACCTTGACGTCCTTAATGTGAAAGTATCGAAATTATTTTCTACTGTTGCTAAATTATATTTCTTAAGCGCGTGCATTTTTCAAGTAAATCAAAAGTAAAAAATACAATTGGTGAGGCATATTCCATCTCGCATTGAATCAAATGAAGCGAGAATGATTCACGGAAGAAACAATAAAGATTGCTTAGTGATTTTGGGGGTTGACGAACAGACGCTGTTGGAATTGCCCACAGCAATGCCTAAATTTGATTGCTAAGGAAATCAATTCAAATTACATTTCCTTAACGCACGTTTTAAGACTGACGGTAGGTAGGTAGTGGCAATAAAGTTGCATTATAGCAAAACAACTGTCCATTTACGACTATACAGGATCAATCCTGAAATGAGAGATCCGAAGACAACATCTCGTAATTTTGAAATATGGTCAGACAACGAGGTTCACATCCGAATTGGCATCCCACTCTCCAAAATTACACGCAATGAAAACGTGAAAATATTTGAGGCTACGACTAATTTAATTTGTATCAGTACACGATGGTAATTTTAATTGGTAATTTTTTAGTTAACGTCGTACTAGAGCAACACAACGGGCTATTGACGACGGTACGGGATCAGTCCCTTAAGGGAAAGATCCGAGGACAACACCTCGTAATTTTGAACCACGGTCAGATGACGAAGCAACACCTGAGCTGGCACCCCACTCTCCAAACTTACACGCCAACCCAACGTGAGGACTTTCGGCCACGACAGATTTAAGGTGCACCAGCCGCCTCTACACCATACGTTTACAAATATCCATGCCCGGACCCGGATTCGAACCAGGAACCTTCCGATCTAGAGGCTAACACCTTAACCACTATACCGGTTGGTCGGCTCAGTACACGATGGTCTTTGCTCTAATCGCGTAGTTAATACGCAAATCTTCGAACCTGGCTACAACGGCCATGCGATTTAAAGCGGAAATAGCATTAATTTTCAAAAACTTTATATTTTCATATTAACCAATCTCTCGAATTCCTAGTAGTAAAATGTTAACTTGTTTCAAATGTATATTTTATATCTTTTACGTAATTTGAAGTTGATTCATGTAATAAAAGAAGTTAAAATCGAAATAAATATCTCAAGAATTTACTACTGCGTACTTTCTTTCCAATATGTAGTGCCGACCAACCGGTATAGTGGTTAAGGTGTTAGCCTCTAGATCGGAAGGTTCCTGGTTCGAATCCGGGTCCGGGCTTGGATGTTTGTAAACGTATGGTGTAGAGGCGGCTGGTGCACCTTAAATCTGTCGTGGCCGAAAGTCCTCACGTTGGGTTGGCGTGGAAGTTTGGAGAGTGGGGTGCCAGCTCAGGTGTTGCTTCGTCATCTGACCGTGGTTCAAAATTACGAGGTGTTGTCCTCGAATCTTTCCCTTAAGGGACTGATTCCGGACCGTCGTCAATAGCCCGTTGTGTTGCTCTAGTACGACGTTAACTAAAATTACCAATTAACATCCAATGTGTAGTTGCTAATTAATTGTGGAAAATTCACTTGTTACAAAATATACATTTTATGTTTCCGTAAAGTTTCTAATTGCATTCATGTTTAATGGAGAAATGTAAATTAAACCATACAATTGAATTATTCATCATTGCATGCAATCTTGTATTTGTACTGTTATTAAGCAAATTCTCATAATATTGTTCTATGTTGATGATGTTCAGCTTGGCTTAGGAGTTACGGATTTTTTGTACTGTCCAGAAGAGAGAGAGCTGTTGTTGTTCGATGTGATCAAGTTAGTATGATGTTCTTTAGAATAGTACTTTTAGTATTGTTCGCGAATTATATTTTCCCTATGGATGTTAAAGACAAGCTGTAGATCGTCGTCTATCAATAAATTCCTACTGAGGTAGTTGCATATGATTTGAAGCCTTCTGTATGAAATAACAGATTTATTCCTATCTATATAAATAAGAATGGAGTGTTTGTTTGTACATTCAATATTTTCGACCCATTTCAAGTTTTCTATCCGTTTTGGACCCTTCTGATGCCGAATCCGCCTTTTTCTCGTTTGGTGTCTGTCTGTCTGTCTGTCCGTCTGTCTGTCCGTCTGTCTGTCCGTCTGTCTGTCTGTCTGTCTGTATGTTGTGCCCTATACACGTCCACGCGGTTTGAGATATTTTCATGAAAATTTGCATACAGTGAGTACTTATCTTCATTTAGTGAGTGGCATTGGTTGCGAAAGTCTGTCCATCTTTCTGTTCTATGCTCGATTTTGTGTTTGTGTGTTTGTGTAGACATCACATGAATTTTATTCCATATATTTGATTGCATTGTATTTTATTTTATACATTATCTATTAGTTTAGTGAATGCAATATTAAACATTTCTTTATTGTTATATTTAGTTGAGTTTCATGCTAAAACACCTCAGTAAGTATACTTAAATTAACCATAATTTGGTAGTTTGGGAAAAATTGGAATGTCTATTGAATATTACGATTACTTCGATTGCTTTACCAGTACTGCTGAAAAAGAAATTATTCTTCAAAAAATTAATATTTTTTTTTATGGAATTTCATCTCTGATACTTCATTTTTTTCGAGTCTTATTTTTATTCTTTGCGCAATGAAAATGATTTCCGAATATTTGGGACAGACGATATTTTTCAATGAAACGAGAATGAACAAGATCACGCGAGCAGTGATATTTTTTCTGGTTCTTTCGCTCTGAATTAATTTCACATATCTAAATTTTATACACTTTTAGTTGTAAGTTGTGGCAACTGTGCGAGATCAAGAGATAAAATTGAATCACAAATTAATTTCTTTAGAACAATTTTTTGCGACATCTTTTATTTTGTTTTACTTCGCTGTTTCCTGTTTTAAATATTTATTATTTTAATAAATGTGTTTTCCTTCTCATCACACGCAACAGCACCACAAAATATTAGACTTAAAAATGTTAGGTAAGTCAGTATAAATTTTCAGTAAATTTTAAGTGTAGTTATGCCATAATTGAAAGAATAATGCCGTTATTTAAAGAATAATGCCGTTATTTAAACAATAATGCCGTTATTTAAAGAATAATGTCGTTATTGAAAGAATAATAATGTTTAAAAATCCAAACTATAACTTTTTCCTACATTAAAAAATTCGTTGTAGTAATGACAGGAGAAGATAGCAAAATTTTACAATGTCGCATACCGGAGGCAAGAGTGCCACAAGTAAAAAAATATTGTTTTGTTGACTATGAGTGCGAGAGCACTCGCCGTAAATCGTAATTTTAATTAATTGAGTTGCACATGAAAAGAATTTAAGAAAGGGAATTCCAAATCTTCCTATAAATCGTCTTTTATAGTAGTAACTTAGTATCACCTTTCGTCTTTTTGTAGCTTTGTCATACAGCAATTGTGCGATGTATGTGAAATGTATTACATGAATGGATATGCATGTGTAGGATTTGTGTCCAAAGTAAGTTGTAGAAAATATAAAGATGGCGAAAGGTGTTAAAATAAATTTTTATTCTACAAAAAACGTAAGTCATTATATATTTTGATTATCTCTTCAATCTAGAGTAAACGAATTCAAACCGAGTAAGGTCGGGTATTTTGCTAGTTACAAATAAAAGAACTATTGCTCAAAGAAATGCAGACGATGAATCTATTTTGGGAGATATGTTTTTGAATTTCTTTATCGAGATTCCATTTGTACACTTCGATGTATTCAGTAACATTGCTGATGTAAGAAAAGAGATGACAAGAAAACAGAAACTATCATCACTGTATAAAAAACGGCTTATACTAAGATATTAATGTCAATTTTTTAATATTTTCGAAAGACTATTAACCAGCTTTTTGAATCTATTACATTGTAAGGATTAGTACGATAATCATTGCAACATAATCAATTTATTTTTTTCTCAAATATTTATGAAAAACCTAATTTTTATGTATTTTTATGCAATTCCTTTTCTTTTGTGTTTTATAAAAAACGAAAATGTTTTTATACTTACAGAGAGATTGCAGACTGAAATGTTTTTAATAGTAACATCCATATGGACAGGTTAAAGTTACACAGTGGTGTAAGTCACTTTAAAAAAAATAAAGTTAGACACAGATAAACCAGATATAATGTAACCAAATTTAAACAAAGATAATTAGTCAGACACAGAACCAGATTAAGATAATTCAATCTGTTAACAGAAAACGAAGCAAGTCATATATTCATTCAACTGCCAAATGATGGGAGTGATCTTTTTCTCGAAAATATAACTTACATCACTGTAACTTTAACCCGTCCATATGTTTCAGTAAAAAATAGTATTTTCCACAAAAATTTGGGATTAGTTTATTAAGTGCTTTGCAACTGCTTTTAGTGATGATATGTATTGTAAGGAATGACACAAATTTAATGCATATCGAAAGTATGAATTATTTTAAATGCAATTTAAAACATTTATTTGTAAGTGCTTTTCAAATATATGTAAGTGATCAAGTTAAACAACGAAAGATAGAAGTGCAACATGCTTAAAGTATGAAATCAATTATTAATGCATAACTGTTTAAAAACGTATTAGCTTTTAAATATCAATTAAAACTGTAAAGGGAATTTTAAATGCATACATTCTTAAAGGAGATTTTATATTGAAAGTAAGTCATCATGTAATATGAGTTTTTTTTCAATAAATCAGTTCGTTTAACTGAAACATGTGATAAAACAAAGAAAATATAAAATCCTGTGTGGATCTCCGCAATATTTGCCTTATGAAACAACGTCAGATCGAGCATGCAAATCAAAATACACTTGCACCCTCAATCAATCTAAAAGAAGCTCAATAAATAAGTAGTCCCAGATATGCTCAATGTGCGACATATCCGGTCAACATACAGGCCATGGAAGAAACGGAACCTGTCATGCACTGAGGAAGGCTTGTACATTCCGAACAACATGTGGACGGTCATTGGTTTGTTGAAATTACAGCTCCGCGAATGCGTTGCAGGAAGGGCTAATCCTCGGGCTCTTCAACTTCCCTCGTGTAGCGCCCGCTGTACAGGGTCCCCATAATTTGGAGTTGGTGGGGTTGCCCATGATATCCAAAAGTTCCCCAGACCATAACGCCAGGCGTTCGTCCAGTATGACGATGAATACGACACTCAGGGAGAAGACGGTTAACTCTGTAGCGTCTGACGAGTATTCGTCCATCGTTATAGTCCAGATTGTAGCGGGTCTTATCTGAGAAGAATACTTGTTGCCGATCGGCACGTCATTGGCTGCGTTGGATAGACACATCGGAGGTTCAGCGTCAAGGGAATCCTGTGCAGAGGAATCGTTTCACGTAGCCCATGGTTCAGCAGACGTCAACGAACCATGGAGGCAGACAATGACACACCTACAGACGTGATCCAATGTTGTGCTGTACTTTCCGTCATGCGGATGAGGCGTTTGTCGTCACGTGGTGACGTCATATTGCATGGCCCACTGCCGGGGTTTCGACTAGGGATGCGACATCGATAGCAAAACATCGATGTTTTGAAACATCGATGTTCAAAACTAAGACATCGATGTTGATAATACATCGACCCAAAAACATCGATCTTTTTAAACATCGATGTTTTTAAAATTCAATGTATTTAAACTTTTTCCCCCATTTCTTAAAACTGGTTTAACAACTAGTGATGCTACATCGATAGCAAAACATCGATGTTTTGAAACTTTGATGTTCAAAATTAAAACATCGTTGTTGATAATACATCGCCCCAAAACCATCGATCTTTTTAAATTCAGTGTATTTAAACTTTTCCCCCCATTTCTTAAAAACTGGTATAGCACCTAGTGATACGACATCGACAGCAAAACATCGATGTTTAAAATTAAAACACCGATATTGATAATGCATCTCTCATAAACTATCGTTGTTTTTAAAATTCAGTGTATTTAAACTTTTTCCTCCATTTCTTAAAACTGGTTTAGCAACTAGTGATGCGACATCGGCTCCGATGTTTTTTTTAAAACATCGACATCGATGTCGCATCTCTACTTTCCAGACCCTTCACCCTTGGTCACTTTGGTCTAAAAGTATGTTCAATTTGCTGATTATGAAAATTATGCTACTTGGTTATTTTTAAAATTTTTATAACAGTACTTTTTTCATTTAAAAATAAAACATCGACAACGTAAAAACATCGACAGGTATAAACATCGATGTTACAAAAACATCGACCCCAATACATCGATGTTAAATACATCGATGTTTTGAAAACATCGACATCGATGTCGCATCCCTAGTTTCGACTAGAGATGTGACATCGATGGCGATGTTTTCAAAAAATTGATATTTTATAAAAATATTGTTGTATTTACCATCGATTTATTAGAGCCGATGTTTGTTTAACATCGATGTTTTATTTTTGAATCGAAAAAGCACCATAGTAAAAATTAAGAAAAAATAACCGCGCAACTAAATATTTGTCAGTGATGGCGACATCTGTCCCCTCAGAAAGAGTTTTTTCCCTAAATATTGAAATAAGAAGTCAGCTTAAGGTGGAGAAAGTTTACAAACTTCTTTACAAACTGTAAATAACAAATATCTTGGCCTATAATGATTATAGGCCCCCAACATTCTTTATTTACAGTAAATAAAAAATAAGTTTGTTGTGTTTTCCTCCCCCCCCCATAAGTTGATAAATAATTAATAATAACGAACACGAATTATTGTTACGTACCTAACTAATTATGCTTATAGTTAGTAGTACCTATGTCAAATTGTTGCAAATATTATTTTCTTTTATATTATTTAATTTGAAAACATAAGATTTGTTTATTGTTCTTATTGATTTTTTTGACTTTGTTTTGACAGTTAAAAAAGGTCTTACTTATAAATTAATAAACACGGCAAATAGCAAATTAAATCCCCCACCCCCACCCCGCGAACATTAGTGTTTGAGGTTACTAAACCAGTTTTAAGAAATGGTTAAAACAAGTCGATGGTTTTTGGGCGATATATTATCAACATCGATGTTTTAATTTTGAACATCGATGTTTTGCTGTCTATGTCACATCCCTAGTTTCGACGTATTAGGTCTCCATGGTCCATGTCTTCCATACACGCATCACTGTGGTAGCATTACGCCCTGTGAGAAGTCCACTCTCACGCAGGCCGATCATGCGTCCCCGTTTGTACCCCGTTAGTTGCTCGTATGGCAATCTGCGTTTTTGGCGAGGCATATTGTCTTCTAATCAATCATTTTAAGCAGTCAAACTACGATACATATATTTAAACGCACAGGGGTTGGATAAAAATATGGAAACGCCTCGTGAAATGCATGTTTGAAAAGAAATGTTTATTCTAGTGAAATGTGTAGGTGACGCTAGTGTTTTCGCCTTTTGAAAACGAATGCATTCTTCCTTTCTTTTGTAGCAAACCGAAGTCCTGTTACCGATCAGTTGCAACTTGCATTTAACAACAAATAATGTTTGCGGCAACGCGTCATTGTTGTGAATGTATCTGTATGGTTTAGTAAATAAATGTTTGCTTAAAACAATGGCGACACATTATTTTTAGCATCTTATTACCCACTCTTGCTCCTGAGAGCCCCCTTATATTCATTGCCCCCCCCCACAACCTCTTTGAAAAATTGAGGTTTTCACTAAAACTTTTAGATTCCGATTCTCATTCGCATCAGAGGAAGGCACATTAAAGTAGGCGACAACACCCCTCTCCCAAATTTTTTTCTTTAATATTGGTCTTATCCTTTTATTATTTTTTATCAGTGATGTGATGGCATAATACAATTGTTTTAAGAGCAATATTTATTTTTACAATAATAACTTTTTTAAAGTTAAAACTTAGTAAAAAATTATGACAATATGAAGTGTTTCCAATAACGCTGATAGCAATTTAAATTTGGCCCCTCTTTTGTTGTTTTTGTACAAAACTCTTCGTTTACATTTAGCAAGTGCATTAAACCAAAAAAAATTGTGAATAATAATAATAATTCAATCTAAATAATGATTTCAAATATAAAAAATTATATAAAAAAATAATAAATAAAAAAAAAGTATGACTCTATCTTATTATCTTACAAAATTAAAAATTTTATTGCTGTTATCTTTATTTTTTGAGGTTCAATGCACAATATAACGACTAATATACATTTATGCAAAATATCTAAGAAAAAAAATTGAATAGTTTTTTTTAGACAGCGTTGTTAAGATAATGGTAAATACAGAAAAACTCATTTTGAGTAAATGGAACATTTTACCCGTAGGACATTGCTTTTTTATACTACTAAACTTTAGAAAAATGCCTATTACTGGGCTAATAAATGAATTTTAAAACGGTTTTCAGATATTGAAAAAAAAAATGTTCGCTGCACATTTTTAATGAATAAACCCCAAAATGATTTATTTTTTTGTAAAATTTGGGTGTTTACTTACCTTAAATCCACTAAGGTTACTGAACCAAGTACAGAAGATTTTTTTTTATCTAGGCCTGTTAATATCAGTGTAATACTAAGACGACTCCAGGCAGTCAGAGGCATTTGTTTATTGACGAGTGAAGAAATTTGCGAACATTTTACAGTCATGGTGGGTACTAATCTGCATGTTATCAGAAAAGAGCTAGGAAGACAATACCTTTATAACATTATACGTATTTAAGTAACATTCTTTTTAGGTATATCTAAAAAGCCAACACATACAATAATCTTGAAATTTAGCCATAACTGATTGATAACATTGATATATATTGGCTCATCAGAGCTTATTCGTTTTGAAATATGTCTCAAGGGTAAATGCATCACAAAATAATATTTTACCAATAAATGTGTACAGTTAATGAATAAAATTTCATGTGATAAGGTAAGATAATTTTAATTGATGTCGTACTAGTGCAACACAACATTTTCGACGGTCTGATATCATTCAACGAAGGGAAAGATACGAGGACAACACGTTATTTTTACCACAAAATTTCACGTGGATAGTGCACCTAAATACATTTAAATCGCTTGAATATTAAATATGATGAATTTATTTCCGAAAACAGCAATTTCATTTTGACGCGGGAGTAAAAATTTATGTTGTTTGTTGTTGTTGTCGTGCGGGCCATATATGACCCAATTGGGGGTGCCATTGCCCCGGAGGGTTGGACTTCTTCATACATGACACATCCGTTTTACAGGAAGGTCCCTTTCACACATCCATTCACATATATAAAATTCGTTTATATAAAATACATTTAAACATACTAATTTTCATGGTTAATGATACGAATGACAATATTTTCTATATGCGTAGATTGCGTCATCAATGTTGTATTGCGTCATGCTAATTAACAAGACTCGTATTTACTATACGTTAACAGTGGAGTTATGCGTTTTGCTAATTAGCATGACGATATTGTTATATATGCAACTGTAAAAGGAAATCTAAAATAATTTCATCCTAAGTAGTAGTATATAGGTAGCTAGGTAGTTGAACTTTCTTCACACTGGAGAAACACAACGGGATAATGGTGTCGGTGGTCCGGGATCAATAAAGGGAAAGATCCGAGGATAACATCTCATAATTTGAATAATGGTCAGTTGACGAGGTTAACACCTGAACTGGAACCATATCATCCTAAATGTTACATATTAGTTAACCTCATCGAGATTGTTTTGACAGATTTTTCCGTATTACTAAACACAGAGAGAAATATTTTGCATTCTACTATAAAATAAATATTAAATCAAGAATTTAGTTTATACTCAACCACGAATCGAATATAAAATTATATCAAATTATAAAATCCTGCTTGTAGTTCATATTAGCAGATTATTTTTGCAACTCATACCTTTTTATGAATATTATTGCACTGAGATTATCTTTTATTGCCACATGTTTCAAATTTTGCATTTTAGGGATTACAGTTATTTTGACAAATTTAGTACACAGACAATTTGTTATCTAGCTTTGTAAATCTTCTGACTCAAAACTGATTCACCGATACTAGTAATAAAAAAATGTATGAACATGGTTGTTATTCGATTCGTACATTCGTAAATATAAATAAAAAATAGTCAATTATATTATAAGAATTTAATTTGCGCAAAGAGAGAGAGAGAGAGAGAGAGAGAGATTAAAATTCTATAACTTTCATCCACTTCAAATATAGGTAGTTTATGTAGAGGTAAAGTTAACTGGCAATAGATTTTAACTGAGGTTTAAAATGCAGTTAAGCCATTACACGAAAAGAGCCATTAGAACGAAATGAATTGGAGGCCAAATGATTTTAATCAAGACCCCGTGCAACCTCGAAGCACTTACGAACACGTAGCTCTCTCTTCAGCTTTGCGTTTACTTTCCGTTTTATAAGTTTGATGATATTTGTGTGTGTGTCTTAAGATAGTGTTCCCTTTATTATAGTAAGTCACCGTATTTTTATGAAATCTTAATGTTAAGGAGGTACTTGCTCTCTTGAAATAAGAATTTATCTCTAGAGAACGAATCACTCAAAGTATGAATTATTTTCAATACCTTCTCACATTTATCCATCTCGTGATTTAGCAGAGTAAAATGAATTGCACTGCTGTCATGTTTATCACTGAGACGTTAGTCCATTGTTAACATGGGGTTCTTTCTTAGAGGATTTCATGAATCGATATGAAACTTAAGGACAGGACCTTTTTTTATTCGACAGTTAAGAGTACGCAGAATTGCACTGCTGTCATGTTTATCACTGAGACGTTAGTCCATTGTTAACATGGGGTTCTTTCTTAGAGGATTTCATGAATCGATATGAAACTTAAGGACAGGACCTTTTTTTATTCGACAGTTAAGAGTACGCAGAGATGTATTTAAAGTTATTTTATACTAGTATATTTTATACTAGTTAGTATTTAAAGTTATGTAGAGAAAAATGAAAATGAAACATATTGCTTTTGACGCCTCTTGTATTAAAATATTATAATTATTATCCGCGCGAATATCATCCGATACAATTCAAACACACAACACTTATTTTTAATTCTATGTTAGCAGATTCATATGTATGTTTCAATTTTATATGTGCAGGGTGAGTTTTATTCATGATCGATTTAATATTGGAATAATAAGCGTATTGTAATTTTCTAATATGTGTCTCGTAATAAGCATATTGTGATAATTGTATCGCTACTTTTGCGATGCTTTTTCTAAAAAAATGTGTTTTGTGTTAAGTGCTATATATATACACAACCCTACAATAATGGACCGGACGCCAGCGGACTTGCATAAAATCCGACTACTTGTTTGAGATGTTTTTCATGGTGTGGTCTGGGACCTTTGCATGTTATTCCTGGTCAATTAAACGTCGACGCCATCAATACCTCTGGGGGTACCTGATAAGGGGGTTATCGGCCTATGATTGGGATCTAAATTACGATATGTGTGAGTGAATGGATGTATGAAAGAGGGCCTTCCTGTAAAACGGAAGTGTCATGTATGTCTAGCAAAGTCGGACTTCCTCCCAATGGGGCTCAATAACATGGAAGGCGCACCCCCTCGCCTCTTGCCGTCTTCGACGGACCTGGCACTCCTCTGGTCTGCCAGTGTAGGCATGAGAAACAACAACAACAACGTCGACGCCTACATGAATATTTTGGACAGTCAGATTATTCCTACGCTCTGGCAATTTTATGGAATGGTCGAATGTTACTTCCAGGACGACAACCCTCCATGTCATGTTGCAGCCTCTGTCAAGATATGTATGTAAAACGTCTTCCCTGGCCACCTCAGCGTCCCGACCTGAACCCCATAGCACATTTGTGGGACGAGTTAGAGCGACGCTTACGGACCAGGGAACCACGTCCGAAATCTACAGCTGAGCTGGTGACATTCTTGATACAGGAATGGACACAAATACCCATAGCTGTGTATCAAAACCTTGTTGAACGTATACCCAGAAGGGTTGCTAGTGTAATTGCAGCAAGTGTGGGACCACCCCCCTATTAAAGCATATATTCTTTCCCTTATACCATCACATCTTGCTGTCCGATCCATTATTATAAGGTAGTGTATGCTTTAATTTTAATTGAATTTCCAAACCGCCTTCCTGTTGCCGTGGTAGCCCGGTTGGAAGAGTAGCGGAATAGGCAGGATTAAGAGTTCGTAATTCAATCCAATCGAAGAATGTCGTGTACAAGGGTGCTAATCTGTTGTATGCAAATATACTACTGATGTTTGCCGTGGTGTGGAAATTTGGAGAGTGGGGTAACATGTTTGGTGTTGACGTCGTCTTCTGACCTTGATTCAAAATTACGAGCTGTTGCCCTCGGCTCATTACCTTCGGGAATGACCCCGGACTGTCATTAATAGCCCTCCAGTTAGACTTTCATTCAAATACCTTCCAAAAAATTCGCATTATTCACGAGTGCATGACAATGGCTCGAACAATGGATGCTAGCAGGCCTGTCAGATGTGTTCCACTCACGGCAACTCACTGTCGCCAGCGGTCAGCCTGGAGTAGAGAACATGCAATGTGGACATTGTCACATTGGGCATGTGTGATGTTTTCTGACGAGCCCAGGTTTAACTTGCAGTTTGATTCACGGAGGACGTCCATAAGGAGAACGCCAGGTACCCGTTACCACCAAGACAACATCATTGAACGACACCGTTACGGTTGTGCAGGATTGCTCTTTTGGGGCGGAATCATACTGGGCTCCAGAACAGATCTACATGTTCAAATCGGAACCATGAGAGGCCAAATTGATCGGATTCTGGAACAACATGTACGTTTGTTTAGGGGTGTCATTGGCACAGAATTTGTGTTTATGGATGACAACGCCCGTCCTCACTGTGCAAACATTGTAAACGAATGCCTTGAATCTGAGGATATCACCCGTATGGAATGGCCAGCATTCTCACCTGACTTGAATCCGATAGAGCTTGTGTGGGACATGCTTGGCCGACGAGTTGCAGCCCGTCAACCACCTCCTACATGTGTACCCTAACTTTTGAGAGTATTCTTGTATGCTTGCTGGGTGGAGTGATCTTCCCCAAGATCAGCTCGATAATTTGATCCTCAGCATGCTTAGGCGAATACGGACTGTATTTAATCGTCTGGGAGACATACAATGTATTAACCATTATACCAACCATGTCATTCTAAGTTTTTGTAAGGTTAATATTTGCAGCAAAAATCGTAGTTCTTATGAAGGGTATCAAACATACACCATATTTATTGTTCTTTATCTTTTGTTTAATAAATGGGCTTTATGAATAAGACACGTTCGTTTTGTTTCTGAATCTTTATTATCCTGGCATTATCCTTAATTTATGGACATGGGTGTTGATTTCAGACACTTCAAATATGTTATTTTTGACACTTTTAGCTATGGCACTTTTTGATATGTTACTTTTCCTTCTTTGAGGTTTTTTCTACATGATCACTAAACAATGCAAACTCCGTTGGATGTAGCAAAATTTAGTTTCCACCAAAGGTTTTGACGTTCTCACTGACCAACCAGTTTTTTTTTTGTCAAGACGCATCCATATTGTGTTTTCAGGTTCCTTCATGTACAACATGAAACGTTTACGATGTTTTCTATGGCTTTTAAAATTTTAATCATGGCAATCATCACACATAAAACGTTATCACGTAAGCTTCCACTTTAAATCTCCAAGTCATAACATCAAACAAGGATTTCAAAGCCATACAATAAATTTTACAAGAGTTATGAGAGCACATCTCGGTCAACGAAAGGTGTCATTGATGGAAACCACACTACATAATATCATGTAATACAATGTAGCATAGTTTATTTTGAATACCACGTAGATATGAAAACAGTAGTTTGAGATTTTACGTCAATTAAGAAAAACAATAGAAAAAGTTTATAAACTAATTCGATGAACATGTTTTGATCTGATGGATTCTTTCGTATAGATTATTTATAGATTTGAAAACCTTTTGCATAATTCAGTATCAATGAAAAATTAACATTTTAAACCTCAAAACATATCACGCTCACATATAGACCATTAGCGCATCAATACGTTTAAGGTATTTTAACTGTAATATCGTATAAAATGCCTTTATATAACTATCCCTAATCAAATAGAAAACATGATAATGCAATAATACAAATTGATTATAAACGCGAAATTTTTTTACTGTAATATTTAATATTTTTATGACAAAACAACTGTTTTGTGGACATCTTTAAGAATCCTTTAGCGTTTAAGTGTCATTTAAAATTATAACAATCCATTCGCGGCCTTACAAAAAGTTGTCATTTTAAACATTCTATGCAATAGTCTGTCAAGCATTATTTTCACTTCAGACCTCACAAAAGTTCATCATTCTTTTAATCATCATCTCTTCCGACTTCTTATCACTAGTGCTGCAAAGTATGACTCTTTCATTTTCTTTTCATTTGATATGATTTATATTTCTAAAACTTTCATTTCCCGCACTTTTTGTGCCTGTTTCCTCATCAGGTACACCTCTTGTGTCCAATGTATCTCAATACACAGTGAGTCTCTTCCAATCGAATTATACGACGACGGTGCAAAGAAAACATTCTCCTTTCCTTTAATAACTAGTTTTGAAGGAGTTCGCTAGTAGTTTTGAAGTGAACTGGAAAATAATAACTGACAGTTCAAAAGGTAGTCTTCAAAATATTTTCGTTTTAAAGGGTATAGAGATAGATATCAATTGTAATATAATCAACGCGACTTGTGTATTCTTAATTATCTTCTTTCAAACTATTGAGTGTTTTAGAAATATTCTATTATTTTTTCTTCGTTATTAGAGAAGCATTCTCATAAATGTTTTCGTTATTCATATATTTTCGTACCATATAAATTACACACATCGTACAATGTTACATATAAAGAAATATTTGCTTTGAGTTTCTGACATTTATCTCTAAAGAATTTCATTTTTCATACAAAGCGTTTTAGTTAAAGAATGTTCATTTTGAGATAATTCTAGAGGAATACACAATCTGCTTTTACAATGCAACAACTTAAGCCCTGTGTAATTTCTGCTTTTAAAATCTTGCTTGCGATTTCGTTTTGTCAATATATATGTACCAGCCACTACGTGGCCAACACGGTGTTACCCCTGACAGTGCTTTTCGTGAGGTCAGGTGTGACCACTGCTCGCTAACCCCTGGGAATTCGTAGCCTATTGGATAACAGCCATCTCGTCGTTACCCGTGGTGTTGGTTTGCTTCGCAAACCAAATAGCCTCGTCATTGTCAAATGCTGCCAAATTCGAATTGCGAAGCGATTCAATCGAAGTGACATCACACTCTTGCAAAAGTATAAATATTTAGCTGAAAAATTATTTATTAAAAGAAAATCAAATGTATTTTAGGTATTTATCTGGTGTAAAATTTTCCGCAGATCTCAAATCCATTGAAATTTTCAATCTCTCTTTATCGATCCCGATTTCTTCGCTGGAATCGCTTGAGCGCAGGAAATTGAATCTGTTGATTTCTCTACAGCGAAGGTCAAATTCGTATAGGAAAAAAATATAAAAGTTACAATTAAAAAATTATTTATTCAAAGAAAATCATATTTTTAGGTATCTATTTGATGTGAAATTTCCCGCAGATTTCAAAACCGTTGCAATTTTTACTCTATATTTAACGATCTAGTACATAGAAAAAAGAACTACATAACTACAGTTAAAAACTTTTTATTTCTTTTATTCTTCGCTGAAATCGTTCCTTTGCAAACTGAAACAGAAAAATAAATTTAGAATCTGTCATCTCTTTGTGAAGCTGTCATTCTAAGGAAAGCAATAATAATTAAATCCCAATAAGTTAATTAAAAATGTTCTGGATTAAATTTTAAAATTCGGGCTTTGCACAAAAATTGTATAAAAGTATCAAGACTTTTACACACACATACAAACAGACAAACGCATAATTTGCATAAAATCTGACAGCATTTTTGAGGTTGTTTTTCGTGGTATGGCCTGAGACCTTTGCTTGTTGTTTGTTCCTGGTCAATTGAACGCCAACGCCTACATGAATATTTTGGACAATCAAGTTATTTCTACGCTCTGGCCATTTTATATAATGGAAGAATTCCACTTCCAGGACGACAATGCTTCATGTCATGTTGCAGCCTCTGTATCAAGTGGTATCAAGATATGGATGTAAAACGTCTTTTCTGGCCTGCTTAGAGTCCCGACCTATACCCCATTGAACACTTATGAGACGATTTAGAGCGACGCACACGGACCAGGGAACCAAGTCCGAAATCTACAGCTGAGCTGTCGACATTCTTGAAGCAGGATTGGACACAAATACCCATGGCGGTGTATCAAAACCTTGTTGAAATTATGCTCAGAAGGGTTGCTAGTGTAATTGCAGCACGTGGGAACCATTCTCCTTATTAAAGCATGTATTCTTTCCCCTATACCATCATATCTTGCTGTCCGTTCCATTATTGTAGTATAATGTATGTATATATATATATATATATATATATATATATATATATATATATATATATATATATATATATATATATATATATATATATATATATATTAAAACTTATCTGCTATACTACGATTGCTGGTCGGTTGGTACTTTTCAGAAAGATTTATAACTGAACCTAACTTTCTTTCTCTTACTATATAATTATCTCAGAAACACACTTATCAAGAATAAATACCTTTTTTTTTCTTTAATACTATTCTTGAAAGATTTAATAATAATAATAATAATAATATATATAATGTCGGATGATTTTTAGTCATATATTTCATTCAAGTACAAGTATGGAAAAGCACTAGGATTGGATTGGATTGGATTTGGTTTTATGGCATTGAGTCCTCGTGGGACATATTATGCCAAACTCAAGATAAAAAATCAAATATATAATATAATAATAAGGTGAAATGAGTCAAAACATAATGAATGAATACTACATAAAATTATATGTGATGGATAAAACAAATTTCATGTAAAAAGCTAAAAATATTTGGATAAGGATTCTCCCCAACCATGTCTTCTAAAGTCAAAGTATAAGAATTAAAATATTTAAGACGTTGATAATTAAAATGAGAACACTCTATTAAAATGTGTTTCACCGTAAGTGGACAAATGCAGTAGTTACAAATGGGATGATCTTCTCCGAGGAGGAGGTGTCTATGGGTTATTCGCGTGTGTCCAATACGGAGTCGTGTTAGTATTACATCCTGTTTTCTAAAAGGTAGCGATTTCCATTGAATTATATTTCGTTTTAAAGCATGGAGTTTGTTTTCCGTTTGTTCATTCCATTCGTTCTGCCGAAAAGCACTAGGATTCGAATCACTAGCAATTATTCACTGACGCACTTTAAGTAAGAAAGAGTAAACGCACTACTAATTTCGATGGAACAACAAATGAAAAATGTTCCACGCACTTATGAGCTTATATCGCGACATGCTCGATACATACCTCCGAGACATATCATGCTTGCAGAACTAAGACTTCATCTCTCCTTAAATTTTGTGGTGATTGGTGGGCAGAACTGAATTTTACAGGAATATCTGAAACATTGCGCTTCGCTAGATTGATTTTCCTTACATTAATATCTGGCATCCCCATATGTTGTGAAACTTTAACCCTCATATTGTCACGAGATTGTCGAAGAGAGTAATATCGCTTTTACCCGACAAAATTCACTTTATGAATAAATAACGACATCGATTGTTTGAAAGAATCCATGAATTATTTCCAGCCTTTGGAAATATTCTATTATTCATTTCCTTAGAATAGAATCATTTGGAATGATTCTAATGGCTATTTACTTAGAATCCTTTGCAAGGATTGTGTATTTAGGTACTTTCTTAGAATAATTTTGAAAGATTTTATTGGCCCCATACTTAGTATAGAATCGAGGGTAGATATTCTATTGGTTCTTTTACTAGAAGAGAGAATACTTTGGAATTATTTTATTGGTCAAGGAAGTTTGAGATTTTTTTTAAAGTCATGAAAAGAGAAAGGCTGCAAGTTGCAAGGTAGAATTATGTATGTGGACCCTTCAGAGGGTTAACGCGAACCTTGTTCCGCTTGGTAACTAAATTTCTTCGGTTTCCCCATCTTTTCAGGGGTGATAGTGGCCCACATTGCATCAAAACGATAAGAGTAACCTCCACACTATCATCTTACTGGTTCCATCATACACATTTAAACGGTGATGGTATTTCCTGGGCGTGTAACATTTTGACTACCCTTAATGTAACCATTGTTACAGATTAGTGTCGTGCTAGTTAAGACTCCGAGTTTGGTTTATTCAAGTTGACGATTGTTACACGTTGCGCTTATGCACTACCCTACAATAATGAACCGGACAGCTATGATGATATACGGGAAATAATACATGATTTAATAGGGGGATGGTCCCCCACATGCTGCAATTACACTAGCAACCTTCTGGGAATACTTTCAACAAGGTTTTGATACACAGCTATTGGTATTTGTGTCCATTACTGCTTTAAGAATGTCGCCAGCTCAGCTGTTGATTTCGGACGTGGTTCCCTGGTCCGTAAGCGTCGCTCTAACTCGTCCCACAAATGTTCTATGGGGTATACGTCGGGACTCTGAGCAGGCCAGGGAAGACGTTTTACATCCATATCTTGATACCACTGCTTGACAGAGGCTGCAACAGGACATGGAGCTTTGTCGTCCGTCGTCCTGGAAGTAACATTCGTCCATTCCATAAAATTTCCCGAGCGTAGGAAGAACCTGATTGTCCTAAATGTTTATGTAGGCGTAGGCATTCATTTTACCAGGAACAACATGCAGAGGTACCAGTTACTACCACGAAAAACGCCCCAAACAAGTAGTCGGATTTTATGCAAATCCGCTGGCGTCCGGTCCATTATTGTAGGGTAGAGTATATATAGGTATCTAATACATCACAATACTGGATGTCAATATTAACACTTTATATACAGATGATTGAGTGTGATATTTCATCAAGGCGTGTAAAAAAGCAGTGCAACATTGTCTACTAGTTTATCAGTTGCGTGAAACCGTGAAAACGGTATTAATATCAAGGGCGTTCTACCGTATGCGTAGTCATGCAACGGATGATTGCAGTGGTGGACTGACCTGTGTTGTCTTCAGAAGTCGAGTGTGCAGCGCTGCATGAAGAGAAAGCTGAGAGGTAACGAAGAGTGAAGTGGTGCTAGGAATAGAAGCAGTGACTGCTATTATCTCATGGCTTCAGACAGTTGATGAAAGTGACAAGCAACGCATTGGCAATTCAACTGTTCATTTTGGATGCTTCTTCGAAGTGCCTTCCGATTGTTACGTGCACCATTTGGCATTTTTGAAAGAGCAAGGGCCTGCATAAGACAGGTTGGTTGTATAGCGCATTGACAACCGGAGGGTTGCCAGCTCGAAACTCGACCCAATCAAAGACCGTCTTGTACCTAAGGCTGGTGCACGTTAAATTTGTCATGATCTAAAATGTCCTCGCTTTGGTGTGGTGTCGAAATTTTGAGTAGGGTGCCAGCTCAGGTGTTGACCTCGTCATCTGACCGTGGTTCAAAATTATGAGGCGTGGTCCTCGTATCTTTCCCTTTGGATTTAATCCTGAACCGGCATCAATAGATCGTTACGACGTAAATTAAACTACCTATCTTGAAAATGCGCATATTTATTATCACATCTGTCAGTTATCACTTTAGCTAGACGTGTGAAAGAAAGTGCAACTTTGACTATCAAAAAGTACATGGTTGATATGAGTGACACTGCTATATACGTGTACCACTGTATCATAAAGTTTTTTTGTAGTCATATGTGGTTCACTTTCATGTGTACAACGTTTAAGCAACATTTAAAACTTAAAGACCAAACTTGAAGATACTGCCGTATTGATTAACTTGCCTGAATACGCAAGTTCTAATCAAAGCTGTGTGATTTCATACCTTATTAATGCTCCATACCTTCAATTATCAAGGAAATATCACAAATATATTTCCATCGCCTAGAACCTCTGTACTTATAACAAAATTTTTCTGACGAATACAAGAGCAGCTTGTCCGTTTTTGGACCTTGCGCCATAAAATCCCAAAATCCAATCTGACGAATACAAAAATCATTCCGTGAATTGTAATTTCTTCAACTAATCCTGTTGTTTTGCCTCAAATAGAAACCTAGAAGCTGCACTGAGCTGTTTCACTAATTGATAGGAAAACAGATATCCAAATACCTATACACTTGAGCTTAATTTAGATCGCTAATAAACAGAGTGAATTGTTACTATAAGTAAACTATCGATATTACACACTTAGCAGGACAAAAATATTCTCGGTTTAAGACAATAATTTAGAATGGAATATTATTCTAATTACTTCTAGAGGGTCGAGGTAGCCCGTTGGGATAATCGGCAGGTAGTTAATTCACGTTGCATTGGAACAACACAGCGTACTATTGATGATGCTCCAGGATCAATCCAAAAGGGAAAGATCCAAGGACAACGTCTCGTAATTTTGAACCACGGTCTTTAGCCCGATTGGAAAGGTAACGGATAAGCAACCGGAGCAAACACTTGCGAGTTCGAATCCAATCAAAGACCGTCGTGTACAAAGGGGCTGGTGCACGTTAAATCTGTCATGGTATCCAATATACCACGTTGGCGTGGTGTAGAAGTTTGAGAGTGGGGTGCTTAGTGACCTCGTAATCTGACCATGGTTCAAATTGTGTATCTTTCCCTTTGATTTAGATCTTAGATACTACCTCCTAGATTATAAAGTCTTCTGACTGATACGCAAACCTTATATGACGTCACCATCAAAAGGTATACTATTCTTGTCTTGTGTTTGAATTGAATGCTGAAGCCATCCTATCGAGCACTTCATCAGTGGATTTGTTAAAAGTAGTTCGAATTATCGTTCGTACATTAGTTATTGTTACATTTCCGTATTATCGTTTGCACATTAATTGCTGTTACATTTTCGTATTATCGTTTGAACATTAGTTACTATTATATTTTCATGTAATTCCAAAAAAGATTGCCTTATAAGGCAGCCGTGTAAATATTTCTATGTATGGAGTCAGATAGAATAAAGTGTATTTTGTAGAGAACGATTAAAGAATATTATTCAAGGAGAATCTCGTAACAGGATTATCGTGATTAAATTTTACACTCGCAGTTGCTAAGAAAGGGAGAAAAAGGTATGTTGATTTCATTTTTAATATACTTTAAGTAATTAAAACCAATGAAATGTTTGTTAGATTACGAAATTCTTTTCAAATCACCAAAGGCCCAAAATCTGTCATCATCCTGTTTTATTCTCCTTTGATTATGTGAATTTTTCAGCAAGTTTAATAATATAACGTATTGTAATGGTATACAACAATTCACAAACATAACTTTATTGAACTAAGCCAAACGTGCTCTTTTGGTTAAATTAAAATCTGTACACTACAAATATCTATCGAACAGCACTTTTCAGATTTTTAGGTTAATATTATTACTCGGTTATTGTTATCAAACTCTGGGAGTTGAAGAATTACAATACGCGGATTCTACTGTAAAATATACTGATTTATAAAAGTGTTTATATGTGTTTATGAAGCCATATTGATTCCACGTATTGATGTCACAGATAATGACACGGATTCAATTTCTGATAACATTCCTTTAATCACATATTTAGTTGGTTATTGTTGTCATGCAGTTGTAAAAAGGATTAAATGTGAAATTTGAATTTGCAATTTAGTTATTGAAAAACCACTAATTATTCATTCAGGCTTTCAGCATATCCATAATTGTGACAGAGGTGGATTAAAGCATCCAGCTGTGGATGCTGTAAATGTCATAATGCATACTTTTATTATTTTGCAAAAATTAATTGGGAGAGAATTTGAGAGTGAATTTTTTAAAGTATCAAACCAACGCCTGTTTGTTTTGCGTGCTTCTCAGGAAGTACTGATATCCAAGGAAATAAGTATTACACCATGCGAGCGACATTCATCAACTAAAATTATGAAGTTGCTTTTGCGATCAGCTACAAATACACTTTTGAAAAACTATTGTAGGTTCAAAAATGACAAGATGATCAAATTACGAAATAAAAGAAAACTCGAAACATTAACACAGGATAAAAGGTAAAATTGTGTTTAATACAGGGTTGTACATTTTCAATTTTTTCTCCAGCTTTCCCTATAAGGATATCTAATGTAATTCACCCGAGTCTCTTCATGGTTTTTTAATTGCCTAGTCAACTTATTCACAAAGACCTTCGGGCACATTCATTGCTATTATTTATGCATCTTCGATTAGTTCGTCATTTTCCTTATATAATGTACCATAAAAATGTGTTAATAAAAGTAAGAATTTTGTTAGATTCCTTGTCTACAGTAGCATTCATATTTAAACTTAGCCAGCAGTAAAAAAAATGAAAGCATCTTAATTTTTCTTTCTCTTGTGTACATATTTATATACGTTTTTGTATTTCATTAACCAGTAATTTGCTGTTAGATATATTGTTAGATTCCTTGTCTACAATAGCATTCATATTTAAGCTTAGGCATCAGTAAAAAAAAAATGAAAGTATCTTAATTTTTCTTTCTACTGTGTACACATTTATATACGTTTTTGTATTTTCTTAACCAATAAATTGCTATTATACTTATTCAACAACTTTAATAGGCTTCAAGAGTCTAATTATAGAATTGCCTCGAATGTAAAGCATAAAAAATTTGTTGTATGCTTTGTATGTAAATTTGTGCTTTTTCTATGTCCCCAAATACTGAGTTTGTACATTAATAAAAGTAATTTTCCATGGAAATGGATATTTCTCGGAGTATTTTTCTTAGTTTTAATAATCTTTAACAAGTGCTGTTTTTGTTAGAACCCTTCAATTGTATACCCCGATACACACTGCTTTTTTTTATCAAACAATCTCATTTTCAAAGGTTTTCTGAATTTGCAATCAGAAGACTTTTGCACTTCTGCTAGTGACGTCATAAACTAGACATAAGGCTTTATTATCTAGGAGGTAGGGTCTTAGATTGTCGCCATTATCCCGTTGTGTTGCTACAGTCGAACGTTAATTCAATAACTATCTATCTACCTCTGGAAATAATTTGCCTCAAGTCTATCAAATAAGAAAAAGGTTATGAGATGTAAATGAAAATATTTTGCTGTAGGAAAGTCTTATAGTTATACATATAACCAGGCCTACATAAATTTATTCCCCTGCACATTTAAATGTCAAAAGATAACGTTTTCTATCTTTTCTGTAAGGAATATGAACTGAATTTATTAATTATCAATAATATGAATAATAACGAAATTGTTTTTAAAAGGCATTTTTCATAGTGACAGAAAAATGTTCATGCTCACATTATTTCGCATAATTTATCGTTTTAGAATCTGTAAAGTAACGAAATCGGCGTAGCATTTATATATGTATCAAGTGTGTGTGCGTGTTAAATTTTTATAAAAATTTAAATAACTTCCTACATTTTTTAATCTTGAACAACATTTAAATTTTGAAGGGAACAATTTTGTTTATTTCATAATAAACTGATGTAAGTAAATATCAGTTTTTAAGGAAATGTGAATTGTGTTTGATCAGATGGGTCCGTTTTCTAAATAAAATAACAGAAATGAATTCAGTCAGTTGATAACTTTTAAAATTGATACTGCCAAAAAAACCCATCTTTTTCCGAATATTTAAGGACTAATGAGGTTGTTCTAAAATCATGCCAAAAGGAACTTATAATTCAAGGCTTAAATTCATTCAAACTAATTTTTCCCAAATACATGAGAATAAAAGTAATGGTAATGGTAATTTTTAATTAACGTCGCATCAGAGCAACACAACGGGCTTTTGACGACGGTCCGGGACCAATCCCCTAAGAGAAAGATCCGAGGACAACACCACGTTATTTTGAATCACGATCAGATGGCGTGGTAACACCTGAGCTGGTACCCTATTCTCCAAACTTCCACACAAACCCAACGCGATGACTTTCGGCCACGACGGATTTAAGGTGTACCAGCCGCCTCTGAACCATACGCTTACAAACATCCATGCAATTACCCGATTCGAAACAGGAACCTTCCGATACAGAGGCTAACACCTTGCTGAGTACGACGTTAACTAAAATTTTTACGACGCTTAAAATTTTAAATAACGACGATTTACTCTAGTACGACGTTAACTAAAATTATTTTTCCTTACCTATCTAAAAATAATTTTTTACATTTTCTCCGTCAGGGGAACATCTTTAGGTGGGTAAAGCTTCGGTTTCTTAAGAAAGTGGAGCCGTTATCTAACAGCCGTGATACGTCATGATGCCGCGGGCATAACTACACGGCCGTCTAAACAATAGTCCAGAAGTGTCAACTTAGACGGACAGAATATGTTGGAGAATGGGCAACACAGACAGCTGTCGTGGTTTCGGAGAAACAAAACAAAGTGGTTTTTTTATTCTCTCGTTCAAAGTTTCTAACTTCGGAATCGTTAAAGATAGAGTGAAAATTTCAACAGATTTCAAATCAGCGTAAATTTTGTACGCCAGATCGATATCAAAAACAGTTTTATTAGTCAATTATTTATCATTTGATGATTTAATTATGTATTAAATAATTAATTATTTATTTAAAGATAATTACATTTAAGGTATCGATCTGGTGTCAAATTTTTCCGCAGATTTCAAATCCGTAGATATTTTTATTCTGCGTTTAACGATCCCGATTTTACAAAACGAACTAGTCAATGGCAGTCAAAAATATTTGTTTGTTTTGCTCCTCTTCTCTCGAATTTTTGGCGCAGGAAAAGAAATCTTGCCGCTACAAGAGAAAAAACATTCCCCAACGGTTTGAGACCACTATGACGACAATCATGGAAATAGCGGCTCCGATAATTTACGTTACGCTCACAAACAACGCTCTCTAGGAAACCAACACCATGTGTTAGTATAAACAACGTTTTAGTGACGTCACACACCGCTACATCACGGCTACGCTTTCTTAGGAAACCGAAGCTTAAGGGCCTCAAGATCCCGAGGTACACAAGCGATCTTTTTCTGCTTTCATTTCATTATGCTCCCCAATGTCTCTTTCTTCCCTTTCACGAAATTGCTTACTTGATGTTGTTTTGTGTTTGGCGCAGCTTGACTAAATATGGTCCTTGTGCCATATAACCAACCAACCAACCAACCAACCAACCAACCAACCAACCAACCAACCAACCAACCAACCAACCAACCAACCAACCAACCAACCAACCAACCAACCAACCAACCAACCAACCAACCAACCAACCAACCAACCAACCAACCAACCAACCAACCAACCAACCAACCAACCAACCAACCAAACTTTTACATTTACCCCTCTAACTGATTTCCTTATGTAATACAAGTCGGACCAAAAGCAACCCGTGCAAATCTTTGACGAATTAAATGCGCTGCTCACGTCTGAGGAACTGGAATACTGTTTTTTTCCCCAGCAGGACTGTGGTACTTGCCACACGTCTGGAACAAAACCGTTATGGCCTACTCGTTCCTTCGACCTGTCGACGTGAGATTTTTACCTGTGAGGAAATTTAAAAAGAAAAGTCCATGACCCGGGAGAAGAAAGTGCTTAAAACTGTGAAGTACGTCGCAGATCAAAATCTTTGCAGCACAATTTTCCCTTAATTTTAACAAAATTTTGGTCGTTTTTTTTTAAATCATAAGTTACGATGTTTTGCAGTATAAACCTCGCTCTTTGTCACACCTTTTTTCTTTTCTAGCTACGGAACAACCTCCCTACGCCGCCCTAAATTAGCACAAACACTTTATAAATAACACATCTTCTATGTCAAGGACATAGTATTCAACTTCAAAAGTATCAACAGAATTGCAAATACTGAAAGCATGCCTTGGTTTTAAATGAAGTAACTCAATTAGTTTTGATGTTTTGTTATAAATATGTATTACATATTTAGCCAATAATTGTGTTTTACGTCTGCTTTTGATTTGACTGCAGTTTTCAAAATTCGAACAAAATGCCTGCAGAACAATTGCAATTGCTTGGAGTTGCGTTGCAGTACACTGAATATAATTCTGCACCTGGGGAGCCACATAACACTTAAACAACCAAACAACCTTTTACATTTACACCTCCAACTGATTTCATTATGAATAAATCGTACAAAAGCAGCCCGAGCAAATCTTTGAAGAATTCAATGCGCTGCTCACTGGGAGGGGGGGGGGGGGAGGGTCCTGAGGAATTGAGGAGTTTTTTTCCCCAGCAGGATTGAAGTACTTGCCACTCGTCTAGTGAATCACTGACTCGAATACGTGAGTACTTCACTGAAGAACCGACTGGGAGCAAAACCGTTATGACGTACTCGTTCCTTCGACCTGTCGACGTGAGATTTTTACCCGTGAGGAAATTTGAAAGGGAAAGTGTATGCCAAAAGCCCCAAGAAATTCTGGAGAATTTTATTTTCCTGCTAGCAATAGTTTTGTATTCATACTAATTTTAAATTCTAAAAGTTGTGAGTTTTCATGATCCTAGACCCAACTAATCGATCGTATCTCTGGATCTAATTGTTCGATTGGACTAAATAAGAGAATCATATATATATATATATATATATAATATTAAAAATAACTTCATGCCATGTTTAGTTTGTTGAGTGTGTGAGGGGTTCTATGAGGAACACAATGAGATTTATCTGGTTCTACATTAACTGGTAATCTATAAACGAAGATTTTTACAATTGGAGTGGTTAATTTCGATGAATCTGATGGATATTGTCGATTTAAGTTCTTTTAAAAATTCTAATATCCATTCATTAATTGCCAACAAACCGTTCAGGTGGTTAAGGTGTTAGCCTCTAGATTGGAAGGTTCCTGGTTCGAATCCAGGTCAGTGCATGGATGTCTGTACGTGTGTGGTGTAGAGGCAGCTACTGCACTTTAAATCTATCGTGGCCGAAAGTCCTCATATTGGGTTAGTGTGGAAATTGGGGGAAAGGGGTGCCAGCTCAGGTGTTGTCTCGTCATCTGACCGTGGTTCAAAATTACGTGGTGTTGTCCTCGGATCTTTCCATTAGGGGATTGATTCCGGTCAGTCGTCAATAGCCCACTATTTTGCTCTAGTACTACGTTAATTAAAAATTTCCAAAATTGCCATTCATTAATTGAGGCGATGATATTAAAGAGGCGGTAAGCTCCAAATTAAAAAAAATAAAAATAAATGATTCTATGTTCTAATGCCAGGAACAATGAAAAAGAGATACGTTCATAACTGACAAAGTAGTTCTGAATAAATCCACAAGATGTCACTAACGGAAACTTGATCACACTTGACTTTACGAAGCAGGTAAGTGATACTTTCAACTTGCTTGTCCTTTAAAATTTAATTTCTGGCGTTTACCTCTTTCACAACATCAACGCTTCAACAGTGCTGTTTTTAGCTCAATTAGAAAATTAACGGATTAGCAACCGGAGGTTTGCAAGTTCGAAACATGGTCCAACCAAAGACTGTTATGTATATTTGTGCAGGTGCACGTTAAATCTGTCGTGGCCTCAAATGTCCCCATGTTTTTTTTGGTGTGGAAGTTTGGAGAGTGAGGGGCCAGCTCATGTGTTGTTCTGGTCATTTGACCGTGGTTCAAAAGTACGTTAACACAAGGTTACAGATACCTTAGCCAAACTTTGGTGGGTCATAGGGACCATTCTTTGAACAAAATGAACATTTTTTGCCAAATAATGCATGTGTGCAAGTGTTGCACATAGGTGTTAGATGGCATTGTTAGGAGTGTTTGCAAATTGCTCCTTTTTCTTCTTCATTCGTGACGTGGATTTGTGTGACATGATTTTCCGACATGGATGACATTCACCTCACGCATGAGGCTGCCAATGTGAAGATCGAAGAGCTGCACCAAGAGAGTTCCGGTGACATCTTTCCCAATAGCGAAAAAAAAAAAAAAAAAAAAAAAATTCGAATCATAAATTTGAGCGTTTGCACCGTCAACTGAGTGTTATTGTTTATTTAATGAAAATTACATTTATGGTAACGATCTGGTGTAAAGTTATCACCAGGTTTTAAATACGTTGAAATTTTCACTCTATCTTTAACGACTGTGAAGATTGAAAACCTCAAATAGTCTCTGCCCGTGACAAAGTTGAAATCGCTAGCAAGAAAGGTATACTAATCAACTGCGTAAATAAAAACTTGCTAGAATAGGAAATCATTAAGAAAAAATTGGACGAAAAACGCGGAATCTGTCCTTTCTTCAATGTGACATCAGCTCTGTCGTAACTCGGCATAATCGGCTCTTCAATCAAGGAAGCTATGATCTCACATTCCCGAAAAGAAGAACGAAGGAGGAAAAACTAATAGTTTAATTTTAAAAAGTTTTAGACTAAACTTTGAAATTTGGACTGGACACAAAAATCGAAAAACATTAGTGCTACTTTTGTGCTTAATTTCATTATTGTAAGTGTCATAGATTTGTTAGAACACTGCATGACGCCACACAGAGTAACATTCCTTTTATAATATTAGAGATCCTCCCTACCACTCTTTAATGTTGTGCCAAGGAATTTCGAACTACTTTCTTTAACGGGTACTACGGGTTATATGATTATCCCCCATTTAACCAAGGTTGACAATACTCATGAATGAAATCAAATCAAATCAAGCACATTATGTAGCACAGAATAAATCCGGAATTGTCCAAAATCCGGATTTGTTGTAGCGGACGTTTTTGTTAATCCGCGTTTCATTGTTTTTCTCGCTTTTTCCCATCTTTTCGACAATTTGTACCTTTTTCCATCTTTTCGATAATTTTTACCTTTTTTCCATCTTTACGACAAGGAGTTAAACCTGAACCTATTTGATGAAACAATGCAAAATAACCGACACGTTAAGAGTAAATACCACACAGAAAAATTAGAAGATTTGCAAGTAAAAAATTTGTTGCATTGTATTAAATGTGTTTTCCTTTTAAAAACTTTATTCCTGTTTATATATCTTTTATATTACGATTGCAAACGCAAAATTCGCACGATTTGGGTTAGATTAAGGTTTCTTTTTGACAAAAAACGCAAATAATTCGAAATCAGGAAAGGCCGAGTTCCGGAGGTTTCCGGATTTGGCACCTTGTACTGTATATTCAATAGTACATCGTCTGCTTACTCCTTAACTGAAAATTATTTTACGCTATAGTTGTTTAGACTAACTATTAGTTTTGAAGTCAACACATTAAGATATAAGCATTTTTATAGTGCGCGTGTTGTGTTAGATATCTTTTTAACAAATTAGACTTTGCTATATATTTTTACTCATGTTCATTTTACGACTGTGTGTTTAGTGTCTTCGAAAAAATATCAGTTAGTGAGTTTCTACTCAAAGCTGACAGTAACTGCAAAACACATCAATCGTTATTCCTAATCTCCTTCAAAAGTTGAAAATATTTACAGAAATAATTTTTTAAACTCAAAAACGTAAAGAAATTATTACTCCAAGAGTATGTATTGCAGTTGTAATAGTTGCTGACTGGAACTTCTTCAGATTAAATGTGTAATACTGTGCACAAAGCGCTAAACTCAATCGTAGTTAGCCGAAAGCTCTCTATTCGCTCCTGCGATCCATAGTACTCACTTAAGGGAGGAACGTGTGCATGGTTTATGTCCCACTTGGTTTAGAGATGGAAACCTGAATCAATGAAACGATCATATCCATCGAATTCGCATGCTTGCATAAACGGATGACATATACTCTGGGGGAAGCAATGCCGTGTTTGAAGATAACTACTCGTAAGTACTACTTAACCAGAGAGTAACGGTAAACATAATACAGTGGTACATTAGCATCGGAAGAGAACTGGTTAGAACTGGGAGAACAGGTTACTGAACATATATATATACGCGTGCTCTATCACAAGTTTAAAAATGTAACGATATTTTGTACATCACTTGATTTTCTTCATCAAATTCCAAGAGCAAGACAAGGCAAAAGAGTAATTTTGCTGGTCTGAATCCCTGTAATTCTCCCAGCATGATCTTGTAACTATATTATTTTTATAAGAGGAATTGGTGTAACAAAACAAGATAGTTCGTGTTAACAATTTTTATATTTATGTAAGGCAAAACGAGTATGTAAGCGAAACTAATTCATTTTAAATAACAGGTTTGATAAAAAAGATATATTTTAACAATTAATTCCATTGGGAAAATAAGTTAATAAATCCGCCTTTTTTAATGGCGAAGGCGTTTAGTTTCTCATTACTTTTGCGTCATAGCGCCACAGGGATGTCTTTTCTCATTTTATTTTTGTTGTATAAATTATTCAACATCAGAATTTTTGCATTAATGAGCCCCAAAAGATTTTTTGTTCATGAAATAGTAATTTGATCAGCGTTTTTAAATTGTGAAAGAATCGCTACAAATACATGATTTATATGCATTTCAACATTTCTGAAACCGATACCCAGCATTTTTTGAAAAGATAGTTCCGCGAAATGTCTAAATCCTACGTTTAGCTTTTTTGTGTGTTACTTTTTTTCATTTTCATTTTTGTGAATAAAATTTACCGCTTTTACTTTACTTCAGTTCATATTTACTGCACTATTTTATATTTTTATGACACTGAACATCGTGAGAAATTTCGTGGTGATTGACCTGTAGGATGAGTCACTTGCAGGGCAGGTGCCTACTACGGATGCGACATCGATGTCGATGTTTTATAAAAAATATCGTTGTATATAGATGTGAAAATAGAGCGTCCTCTGTAGATGGTGTTCGTCCAGATTATCTCTGATTGGTTATTGACTTTAACCGTTGGGTTATTTTTAGACTACGGCAAAGTACGTTGGATCGATGTATTGGAGCCGATGTTTTTTAACATCGATGTTTATACTTGTTGATGTTTTTAAGCTGTCGATAATTTATTTTTAAGTGAAAAAAGTACCATTATAAAAATTAAAAAAAACAAAAAAAAAACAAGTAGCATAATTTTCATAATCAGTAAATTGAACATACTTTTAGACCAAAGTGGCCAAGAGTGAAGGGTCTGAAAAGTAGGGATGCGACACCGATGTCGATGTTTTCAAAGCATCGTTGTTTTATATAAACATCGATGTATTTACCATCGATTTATTGGAGCCGATGTTTGTTTAACATCAATGTTTTAACATTGCCGATGTTTTGTCGTTAATTGTTCTTCTTTTTTTTTTTTACTTTGTTTTGACAGTTAAAAAAAAGTCTTAGTTAAAAATTAATAAACACGGCAAATGACAAATTAAATCTCTCCCCCCCCCGCGAACATTAATGTTTGAGGTTGCTTAACTAGTTTTAAGAAATGGGGGGGGGGAGTTTATATACACTGATGCTTAAAAACATCGATGGTTTTTGGGCGATGTATTATCAACATCGATGTTTTAATTTTGAACATCGATGTTTTACGGCAAGGCTACTAAAGGGAAAGGTAGGGTCCACCAGAGTGGTTTTGCAAGGGGAGAAAACGTGACGTCACTCGGCGGAATCGGCGGGTAGAGAGGTACGGTTCTTACGCGTAAAACCCATGAACAACAAGCAGATTGTTTCGCTATTTGCTTTCATTGAAAGTCTTAAACAATGTTAATTAATATTGGGTATCTTGTATTGTCTATAAAGTTTTTTTTTCAGCATTTAACCTCTTGAAAATGTTTTTGTCATAAATTAAAAAGAAAATAAATAAGTTTTAAAAACAACTTACCCGATGAGGTGAAATATCGTCTAACATGGCGACAATTATCCTTTCATGCTGGTTTTTGCGATTTCTTAAAAATGTAATCATAATAATTCGTTTTTTAGAGGCAAAGTTCATATATTTAATTAGGAAAAATGTTCTTGTTCTTGCAAAAAGTTTGAGAGCTGAGGAATTTTGCGCGGGAAATTTTTCCTGTAATATCTGTGTGAATTTATTTATCGCATCTTCACATTTATTTAAGTGCATAGGCCCATGAAATTGCACGAAACACTTTTCAAGTTCTTTAACCGTTGCAAACCAACACTCAGTTGGTAAAACTAAACCTCCTCGAGATAAAGCCCCGATCCATGTTTGATTATTTTCTTACTGAATATGTACATTATTATTTCCCAGGATCCCAGGATTTCGCATGCGCCTTAAAAGCAATGTAGCCGGCATTAAATCTTAATGTTTCGTTTGAGCAGTCTTCTCTTATGTTTAAAGATGATGCAACTGTTGAAGTTCCAGGAATTTCTGATGGTTGAATTCGGACATTATTTTCTAGTATTGAGTTTAATGACTGCATTGTACCTGTAAGTTGTGCGGCCATTCTCACATTTTGTCTTTCTGTGTTTCTAACTTGAATATGCCCCTAAGATAATTTTGGGCACACTTTCAATTCGCCCGAATCGAATTCCAATAACTTTTTGAATCACTTTTTTAGAGGGTAGTTTAATACCGCTATCTAATGTTTGGTTTTGTGATAACTTAAGAAGATGAGGGGGAAATCAGCAAAACCCTAGATGTTTCTTGTTTTATCCATTGGATTTGAAAATGAACTGTTTGTTGGTGTTATCGATAGTTCATTCCAAATGCTGATGTTTTCCCCACCTAAATCTGACCCGACACCTAACATCTTAAATCCAATTTCTTCTAGTTTTTCTATTAATCTAAATAATATTAGTTTTGTCTTTTGCTGGTCAAAGTTATAATATATTGACTGCTTCCAATACTATATGAGACCTTTTGCCATGACAACTTGAACATTGCCGTAGGGCCCTAATATTTTATCTTTTGCTGAATCGTAGCAAACACGAGAGTCAATATTCATTTCATCGAAACAGATAATTGTAAATTTTTCAGCTTCAGTCATGCTGTCGCCTTTAATCTTTATGAAACTTAGAATTGGGGCTAAAACTCCTTCATAAAAGTCTAATCTTTTACACCATCTTTTCAAAGTTGTAATGGATGGTAGCGGCATTTGCCTTCAATCAAAACTTGAAGTTGTGAATCCGAGAAAAACTTTCCTACTATTCTTTTTATTTCTTCTTTTAATTTATATTTAAAATTTCGTTCTAAATTTCTCTTAGGATTATTTATTTTTAATAGACAGAACCTTTTGTCTTTATAGATTTGAGTGCTTAATTTTTCCAGTTTTTTTTTTCCAATTGTAAGATGCAGTCTTTTAGCTTTTGATTCTCAACTTGCAATTCTTTGATTCTTTTCTGACTTACAACTTCAGTATCAAATTTTTCTTGAAGTTTCTCATCCGGAATTTCCTGATTATTCAATTGTTTCTGTTTTTACGGAGATAGTTGAAGGATATTTTCTAGGGCTCGTTTGCTAATATTTCTGTTTTCTAATCTGTATGATGATCTGTTTGAAATCAGCTTCAAAAGGAATATTTTTAGAAGGTATGGCAGTTTTACTCAATACCTTCCTGCTATGAAATCCAAAAAGTTAATTCCTCAGATCCCGTTCATAGTCGTTTTCCGTAAAATGAACAGAACTTATTCTCGAGTACTGAGGCTTGAAAGAATCTTTTCTTTAAAAACTTTGTGATTCATACATTTTTGTAATACTCATCGGCGGGAAATCTATGAAACAGAACATCCGGTGTTTTCTTTTTGTAATTTTTGCAAGTTGCAACTTCACAGCTCGACATACTCGCTTTTAGAGACTTGTTATATAGAGCTCAAATAGATGAACTATCCTGTTTTCCGTTCAAATAGATGTAGAACTGTCAATGGCACTTAAAACAAAGATACACAGAAAGGAAGTCAAAAATGTCTATTTACCTCGAAACATACATAACTCTGAATACCTGTGATCTACTTTTAAAACAGATGTATAATCAGGAAAGGTTCTTTAAACAGTGAAAAAACTGTAAGGAAACTTCCAGTACTCTGATAGCAATGCTTTTCACTGTGACAAGGACGAGGCACTTGCTCCCTGCAAACCTCATTCCACCACGTGACGTCATAAGCTCACCCCTCTTGTCGCGGAGCAGGGACAAAGGCTGACGGACCAACCTGTCCCCTTTACTAGCCTTGGTTTTACGGTCGATCTCGCATCCCTAGTGCCTACTCCCTGGTGTTATCGGAATGCCGAATATATTCTAATTTTTAATTATTTTGGCGCCAGCTGCTGTTTTTGCGTCGCGCGCTCGACAACGATTTGATATGAGCAGGTGAAAATAGAGCGTCTTGTGCAGGTGGTGTTCGTCCAGATGATCTGATTGGTTCTTGACTTTAACCGTTGGATTATTTTTAGACTGCGGCAAAGCACGTTGGAGACGACGTTAGAGACGATGGTTAGAGAGAGAGAGCCAGAAGCAGCGGATGAAGCTAGTTCCCCAAGCTGGACTATGAGATTTATACTTTTATGTATTGTATTAGTATGATGATGTTAATGGGATGATGTAAATACTGTTTATATTCTCAATGTTCTTGGAATAATAAGAACTTTAATATCTTAGCTGTTGGTTGTCTTCTCCTAGTGTACGATTTGTACTGTTTTCAATCTACCGTTTTAGGGTGTCTACAACCGTAGTATTATCTACTTTTTTTTTTATCATAAGTTAGATTATATCGATAAATGTTTTAATTTAATATCATTAACATATTTGGCTTACTCTATACAAGTCTGTTTTAATTTCAACTAAAATTTATGTTGACATACTTAGTTTATGTCATTAAGATTGAATGATGTAACAGGTCTGATGGTCAGGATATTGCCTTCTGAATAGAAAGGTTTCTATTACAAATCCGGTGTAAGGCCTCTTTGTAAACAGGTTGTGCCTAGAAAGCATGTGAGGTGTAACGTGAATCCTCCAGATGCATCAGAGTAATGCAGAGTTGTTCCAAAATCTCGCCGTAGACCCATAATGGGTAATATTTAATTGTTCGGCATTAAAGAAAAATATGTTACTAAGTTGCTTCAAAAAGTTAATAATCCATAATTCCAGATACCCCAAAAGAACATTTCTTAAATGTTCGGATTTACAGTATGTATTACTTTTCTGTAAATTTTTTTCAAAAGAAAAAAGAAATGAAAATTTTGAAGGGAACAGCAAAATGAAAACTTCAACTTTTATTTATTAAATATATTTGCTATATTATTATTTTTTATGATTAATAACATACATATTGATGTTTCTAACTATAAATCAGTCGTAACAAACTTTGCACATTAAAAAACATGTGACAGGGTAATATGAGGAATATAATAATGTGCAGGTAGCTACATAACTAGCCGATTTGAATCGTTCTTCTCATGTTTAATATTTCGAAAAGATCTACCCATTGTATGATAATGTTTGGGAAGGTTGCTACAAATAGGCTCAACTGTGTATTTTCTAATTCTGCCAATTCTTTTATGTAAATCTTTTCTACGAATTTCTCAAATATTGAGAGGTAGAATGGAATTCATTTTGATGCATTGAGCAGATATATTTTTTATCGAGAATAAATTATAATTTTTGTTACGAAAGTCTCCATATTTCAAGGATAACTGGTTTTCTTATCGTTAGTTCTCATGACTTCATTAAAAATATAAAACCCTTTTATTGGCAAAAGATTGTAATGAAATCAAGAGCAATAAATTATTGCTATTAAGATTGCTGTGAAGCAGCAAAACTTGAAGGCAACGACCTTTTGTTTTTCTATTCAAGTACGTTGAAATTTATGTCGACTAAAATGACAGTTTGGAAAATAATCATCTTTCGACAAATGGTTAAGAACAGAGACACTTAACTTTTACGTAATCGTGTACTTTTTCAGATGAAATTATTAGTTACAGTACAAACTGCCTTTTATGTGCCCAAGGAAATTCAAGAAATAACTTTTAAGCAAATTCTTTGAGAATGTAATCTAATATTCATACACCTCAATGTTCAATGGAAATTCACATGAATATTATTTCTCCAATTTATTCTTAAAATGGATATTTTTTGAATAAATCGAAATTGTATGATTATACGTAGGGTAGAAGTTCTAGAAAAATATTCTTATTTCAGTATTCTACAAAGTGTGGTTAACTAAACGATTCTGTAATGTCGGCAGTAATATAAGCAATTCGAAATAAAATCTATTTCCATGCTCTTCGTGTATTAAGAATTTGGGACCTCACAAAATGAGAAGAGCGTATACTGATACTCAACATTTTATTCAAAATCAAGAATTTAAAGAAGTTGATCTCAGAAATTTATTAGTTTATTTAATATTAGTTATAAGATAGTACTATAAAATATTTATTCGACTTTAAAGGTAATGTAATTTGAAATGTGTTTTGAGGCTTTTATTTTCATGAAATGGACTTTGAAGCTTTTATTCCCTAACCATTTAGAGTTTTAAACATGAAATTCATAAATATTTGCACGATTAGATGGTTAATAAAATACTTTTAATGCATAAATTTAAAAGTAAAACTTCGACTCAAAATTTTTCGTCTTCTTTCGTAACATTTTTTGAATTGTGCTTTTATGTCAAATCCTAAATGAATCAATTAAATATTATCTGTATCTTTAGAGTAGCTAAAATTTTACTATTCTGAGAACAATTACTTAATTTCTTTAATATTTCTGTTTGTCCTGAGTAAGTATTTTACTGTAACACAATTTTTTATTTCGATTTATTGTTTGATATTTACGCCAGTAAATTTCGAAATAGCTTGTTAGAATTTCCAGAAATTCTAGTTCATTTTTTCCAACAATAATTGAAAGTCTTTTTTGTTATCGTGATTCACTTATAAATAATGGGACTAAATTTTGCTAAATTTGAAACTTTAAGATACAAATGATTACATTTTTACTATTTCAAGGACTTTCAGTTGAATTTATGCAAAATTGTAACAAGTGAACTATAACCCCAGCGTCAGCTGCAGAGCTATAAACCTCCGAACTAAAAGTGAGAACCAAAACTAAATCAACCCCTGTTCCGATGAAGGACACCTTCAGGAGGTCAGGGAGTGATCGGCGGCGTAGAATGAAGACGCGTCGTAGCGTCCGTTGTGTCGGGTAGTTATAAAAGGTTATGTAAATAGTATATATTGTGTCCACGTTATGTAAATTAGATTAATAAATGTTTGTCGCTTGTTCGCCCGCTTCAAGGAGGAATTTCTCAGCACACGGTCACAAAATTATATAATCTGATAAATAACATCTATATTTCTGTGGAAAACCGAAGCAATTTTAAAATTATACATTAATTAAACAGATCCAAACATTTTTAATTTGTTAATAAACAATTTCGTAGTTTCTCTTTTTAAAATTTTTTAGAAGGTTTTAAAATAAAACTAAATTAAAATATGTAGGAAATAAAAATTCTCGAAAATAAATTTATTGACCAGTATAAATTTAGGAATTAAAATGATTAATAATACACAAATAAGAGTTTTAAATTAATACTATTACATGCTAATTACATGAAAGGCTTTGAACAGCCAGATTTCAATATCCTCAATGAGGAAACAACTTTAATTTTATTCCTACTTGTAAGTTTGAAAATAAAGGGTTTTAAATAAATTTTTATGAATAGAGTAGATACAACCTGATTTAATAGAAATGTAAAATCAAGATGTAAAATAGTTTATCTGAATAAATTAATTCAGTGACAAGTAAGAAGTATTCAATTTCGACAAAACTAAATAAATATTCGTTCATAAATATATATTAATCGCAATATCTTTCACTCATTAAAATTAATTAGCTATCTACGTATCCAATTTGCATATTAGAATGTCGCTAACTAATGCGGAATTTAGAAAGGAAACTAATGTTGGTAAAATTTGTGAAAACCTCCAATTGGTATTTTATACTGTCTCTACATGTAATATTGTTTTTAGAAAGTTGTCTTAAAGAATTTAAGCTCGCTTTGTTGTTTTTAAATTAATATTCTGGCAATGGGAGATTACATTAAACTATTTATTCTAGTATTATTTGAATTATTTTGAAAACTTAACCAGCATTTTTATCTATTACATTTTTGTCAATGTTCCTTAAGCAGGGTGCAATATGGATAGTGAAATTTGAAACCAGTGATCAGAAATTCTACTCGCAAATCAAATGAAAAATTGCATTTCTAATTTTAAGACTTCGTAAACCGAAGAAAGTGAAGAGAAAACAAAACGTTTTTTTTTTTTGCACTCTTTTGAAACAAATTTCTCAGTAAATAGGCAAGTCGATATTTCCCTTTATTAAATTTTTTTTTTACAAATTCATAAATGGATCCAAAAAAGGACTTTTTCAACATAGACATCAATTTACTTTCATAGCGAGTTTTAAGTTAGTACACTTGCAAACAGAATTATATACATTTGTCTTTTTGCTAGTACTTTATACAACTGAATTACACTTTCAATATTAATGTTTATCAAGGGTATATTGTGTATTATCGGCGATTTATTATGAATCAATAAGACATATTATGAAATTCTCAAAGTATTTAATCATATTTCAATATTTATACCAACCTAATGGTTTGTTGAGGTATTATTTTAATTAATAACAAATATTAACTTTTAAATCTTTGTTATCAATAAAAATATATCATGCAATTAAAAGTTTTGTAAATGCTCACTGTTCATTATACTCACTACATTCTTTTCGAAAAAATGGCACACCTCAAATTGAAAAATAAAAAACAAAATAAGCTATTCTATACAAACTGAATAGATATTTGAATTTACTTTTGAAAATGTGCTTTAATTTTCAATAAAGATCTAAATTAATTCTGCAAATTGTAAATCGAGAATTAAAACAAGTTTAAACATTTTTAATCTTCTACAAAATATTCTTCGATTTTCTCTAGAAAGTGCAATGGGAGATAAAAGTTTTACCAATTGTTATTTGACAAGTAAGACATCAAAACGTTAAATTCTAACTCAAATGTGTGTCATTTTTAATCGTGAGAAATATCAGACATCGCTTTTATCCAATTTCCAAAGATGTAAGGAATTTGATTCTCACTCTAATATGACATTATGTACAAGAATGCATCTCATTTTAAATTGAACGTAAGCAAAATATCTCCATCCTTTTCATATTCAGAAAAGGACACTCCACCCCTGTGATGAATAATTAATATTAATTAGGAGAACTCGGGATCGTTACAGTGATCTTTCTTCTCTCGTTTTCATCCACCCTTTCTGTCATTGTCTTTGAATAATATCAAGAATATTGGAAGGAAAGTCTCATACAGTGAAGTGAAAACAGGAAAGTTTGCACTTATCAACCAGTTAATGTTTATGAATAAACCCCTCTAACAAACCTCAAATTCCATTAATTTGAATTACAAATCAGTGTCATAAACATTCCGTTTACCTAAAAAAGCTAATCATAAACATTCTACTAATATCTAAAAGCTAATCTACAAGTAGCTTATCATAAACATGCTGCTAACTTGAATACTTTAGAAATTAGTTGATGTTTTTTAAAGACAATACTGATCCCTAAAGGTCTTAGCAGTTTTATAATATGTAATATACGATGAATGAAATAACCTTAAAACGAAATTATTGTTGATATGAAGTGATTAAAATGAAATTCATATGTTCAGTAGAATCCCGACTATCCGAGTAAATGTGGACCAAGACTGACTCGGATATCCGAAAAACTCGGTTAAAGCGAAAATTCTAAATGAAATAAGTCGTGTAGATTTAAATGTATAGTTTAACAAATACAAAAGTGATACAGATACACCACATGCAATTCATATTGTTACGATAATCAAAGAGTTCTTACTTAGAAAGTCCTTAATTGTTTTCTGTTTTGCTTTACTTGGGCGTTTTTCTGCAGCATTGTTTCGTCATTTTTTTAAGGACTAGGGGGCTCCGCCCCCTGCTCGCTTACGCTCGCCAACCCCCGGGGATTGCTGCGCAATCCCATTTGGTTTGCTTCGCAAACCAACACTCCTTTCACAGATGTCATTTGGTTTGCTTCGCAAACCAACATTCCTTTCACAGAGTGAAACTATCTGAATAATTCGTATTATGCTGATTTCACTTTCCGGTACATGACGTCACAGCGAGGGCTTCGCGCCCTGCTCGCTTACGCTCGCCGACCCCGGGGATTGCTACGCAATCCCGTTTGGTTTGCTTTCTCAAACCAATACTTCTTTCGCAATTGATTTCACTTTTTTTTGCTTTAACACTTAATGCACCCTAAACTAATAGCCGCATCAGTAAAAAATCTTCTGTATCTTGTTCCCTGTACAATTTTAAGTAAACAGTGTTAATATCAATACATTGTACTTTGTCGGTAAACTGTCTTGAGAACAGAGGGAAAAAAGCGAGCCTTTTTCCTCGCCAAATAAAAAGAAATCGTTTTTATGGCAATTGTTGCTACGATAAATTTGATATCTGGCAAACCCGATAGTATAAAATGCAACCCACTGCTGTTTGCCGAACCAGCTATGCGAACTGAAAAATACGAAATTTGTGTCACCAACTTTTGATTGCATCGAATTTATTTATGAACCAATTTTAAAAATAATTGTACCGTAAGAAAGAGTACATTGTGAGGTATACTGCAATATTTTTAAAATTAAAAACTAACAGTAATACTATATAGATATGACCATTTTAGTTTTGTATCGGAAGTTACGATCTGAAAGTTCCGAAAATTGTATGACCTACTTTTAATTGCATCGATTTTGTTTATTAACCAATTTGAAAAATAATTGTACCATAAGAAAGAGTGTAATGTAGTGTATTCAGTGATGTTCTCAAATTTAAAAAATAATGGTTTTTGCCGTAGACATAACGGTTTTAACAAAACGTAGCGAAAATATCCGAAGATTCCGAATTTTGTATCACGAACTTTTGATCGCATCCAATTTAATTATTAACCGATTTCAAAAATAATAGTACCGTAAGAAAGAGTATATTCTGAGGTATACTGCGATATTTTAAAAATTAAAAACTAATAGTAATTAGATATAGATACGGCAGTTTTAAAAAAAAGTAACAAAAATGTCCCGATTTTTCCCGAATTTCAAAAAAATATTATCAAGAACCACATTTAAATTTCAAAAAAAACTCGACGAGCTGCAAAAATTTACGTTGAGAGGTACTCTTAAAAAGAAACTCACGACTAAAGACTGAAATTTTGTATGTGTTTTGCTCACTCGCGGAAGAAATTTCACTTCTTCAACTTTAACACTTAATAAAACCTAAACTAATAGCCGCATCGGAAAAAAATCTAATAATTATCCAGGGAATACGATGAAGAACAAAGCATGTTAATTTCATATTTTTCCGATCAGTACTTTCTCGGGAAACCGTCTAAGAATGGAGCTAAACAACAAAAATTTCAATTCTTCGGCGGCGGCGGTAACTTTTTTTTAATATAGAGAGATAACGGGATTGCTGGTGTCGCTTCTTCTTGTTGATCTATATATTCAGTAGCACTTTAGATAGATTTTAGTCCATCTGTATAGGAGATTTTTTATCTGTCGATTTTCATCGTCACTGTCTTTATCATCGCTAGATACATTTTCCTTATTGACGATCATTTAATCTGTAATCGCTTGTTGTTCATCAGCATTTATCCAGTCATGGATTTCGCTATCCTGAGTGTTTGTGAGATCGAGTTCAGAATTTTTTTTGATAGTTTTAAAAATGAAAAATGTAGAATTAAAAAAAATCCTAGAAATATTTGATAGCTCGGTTAAAGCAGAAACTCGGATAAACGGGGTTTTACTGTATATACTTATAGTTTATACAGTTGGCGGAATTGAATGTATTTATAATTTCTTCTATTGATAAAATGCATGCAATGTAGTATTTTACTAACGTCAGTAGCAGAGAAATCGACCAAATTTGTATACGAGAATGGAAACAAACGGATATAAGAAATTTATACTCAACCGATGTATTTATGTACACATTTTCCGCTTAGTTTAAATATGTTTGATTTGAGCCATTTTACTGGAAAATATTACTAATACTACACGAAAGAGCTCGCCACTCTAATGAAAATCTTTAGCAGTTTGATTACAGAAGGATATGCCTACTATTATAGAGGGAAGTGTTTATCTGTCTGTTTGTCTGTTTGTTTCTTCCCCGCGAAGTCCTGACGAATCTATGGCACTTACAGTAATGAGATTTGGCACGCAGGTAGTGCAAATTATTTGCAACTTTAGGGTAGAGGCGAATTTTAAAATTCAACCGATAACATTTTAAAAAGGAATTTAATAGTTTTTTTCTCCATTCTTCATTCTACCGTGGTAATTCTGAGGAATGAAGAAACATCAAAATTTAGACTTTTCGCCCTCGCGTGTCACCTTAACGTCAGCCTTTGGAACCATGCCAAATTATTGAATGCAAGAGCATAGCAGATCATGTTCAAAAAGTATTTTTTTTTCTTTCCGTTTTCATTTTGCGGGGAGGAATGATTTTCCAACAGACGATAAAAAACAAATAAACTTTTAACTGGAGTTATTTAATTCTTTTTCTATCTCTTAGACTGTTAAATACAAAGTAAAAATTTCAAAGAATTTGAAATCTGCAGAAAATTTTACGTTTGATCGATACCTAAAATTACGATTTTCTTTAAATAAATAAAATTTTTTAATTTAATATCTTTTATATTTTCGCAAGAGATTCTGACGTCGCGTCAAACTTCGCGTTAAAAAATAAATAGATTGCATATCCTGCCCTCTTACGATGTCAGCAAAAGAAAAAAAAACCTTTTTTTTTTTTCGTCTGTTGTTTAGTTCTTTTTTTTTGTAAACTCGGCATCGTTAAGATGGATTGAAAATTTCAACGGATTTAAAATCCGCGGAAAATGTGACACCAGATAGATAGTTTTTTAAGTTTGATATACGTTTAATTTTCTTTTAATATATAATTTTTCAATTAAATATTTATATTTTCGCAAGAGATTGTGACGTCACGCCGAATTCCCATTTGGTTTGCTAAGCAAACCAACACCACGGGCACCTCCGTTATGGCTGTTATCCCATATGCAAAGCAAACCATAATTCATAACATTCATAATTTCGTTAGCTTCGCCAACCAAATTGGAATTCGCAGGGAATCATTCCAATAGGCTACGAAATTCCATTTTGTTTGCGTAGCAAACCACCACCACCACCGCCACTCCAAACGGATGCGTCGGTGGGTGGGTGTTATTGGCAGCACACGTAATGGGCGTAGCGATACCAGATGTCTTTCAGCTAGGCGCCTTGTGATGGTTCGGGAAGACACAGGGGCCCGTAGTGAAGGTGCTGCCTGTGTCTGGATAGCGGCCAATGAAGCAGTTGACTCTACGCGTGCGTTTCGTATGATGTGACGGTCTTCTCGACGACTGGTCTGTCAAGGGCGTCCTGAGCCTGGTCGCCGTGTAAATGAAGTCTCTTCTGTCCAATGGTCCCAACACCTCATCACAGTAAAATCAGAACGGCCTACTTGACGAGCTACTAGCCTAGCTGACCACCCAGCTTTCATGATCCCGATGATTCTTCCACTCTCGAACTCTAACAGCTGCTCATATTGTCTTCGATAGCGGCGTAGCGGCATGTCTACCTCAGAGTTTGCTTTGCAAAAGATTAAGTACACTCAAACAAGGTATGCTTACATGTCTTATACTCCAAGGAGAACGAAGTTCAACGCCCTCTAGTGGCATTACGTACTACGCAATCACGCTGCATTTTTAATTATTTGCATATCTGGCCGACATGTACCTTCATGCCAAGTTTCGTTACGATCCCACAATTATTTCTTGGTGCGCAAATTTTTATGGCAATGAGTGTATTTTTAAAATACCAAATTAAGGTTTAAGAGTTTGTAAAATAGACGACAATACACGATACGTGGTAGTGAAGAGGTTCCAGAACATACACTCTGCTCTTGGAAAAGTGATGTAGAGTTGACATTTACTCGAAATATACTTTATAAGATTTCAACGACCAATATAATTATTTTAATAACACATTACGTTTGCAAGAAAAACAATTTCGAACTTAAAAGGGGTAATTTCAGTGTCCATTATGATAAAAATAGTTGTAAAAGATAAAAAGAATGCGTTTTGAATGTAGGTTCAAGAATTTATATGCCTTTAGAAATGCCGTTTGTCACATAAAAATGTCAAAAAGAATATAAATGAATATACAAGATAAATAATTTATAATGAACTAGGGAGCTACCGCACCCTTCTCGCCACCGCTCACCCCCTTCGATAATAAGCCCCTTTATTTTCAAGTTAAATCATATGAAAGACCTCGTTACCATAGCAACGTCAGTAAATTATCTATATATATAATTCTCTTACGTGGCACGCAAAAAAGACGTCATTTGTAATCGCATTTTGGCAACACTGTACTATTGTTTGTTTATCGCGAAGTCTCGCGCATCGATTGAATTTATAGCGTTATCGGATAAAATTTTATTGAAAAATAAAAGGAAATTTTAATGAGCTCTTACAGTTAGTTTGTAATAGAAATCAAAGAAAGCGGAGGATCTTTTCAGGGCCATTTAAAAAACGGTCCTTTTCAGGGCCAACAATTATAGTTCAACAAGACGCTTGCACTACAACTTTCGGCAACAAACTCAATGAAAGAGTGTGGGTCGTTTGAGTGCTGGAAAATGTACACACAAACAACATGCTGGGTATTCAATTTCCAAAGCAACGCTCACATTTCGAGTCAAAATTTGCACAAAGTTTTCATTTGAATTCTGATTTTAGAGATACTGTATATATTTTTTCTGTAATACAGCAAATTTAGATTTGAAAAACATTTTTTTGGTAACATTAACATATTTTGTAATCAATCCCTTCTGCTAGGACACATGTCTTCATTGAGGCGAGCGAAGCGAGTATAGGTTCGCGCAGCGAACCAATGAGGATTGCGAAATAATCATCCGGGGGTTGGCGAGCATTAGCGAGCAGGGGGCAGGCCCCCTAGTATTATGTATTTTAAGAGAAGCATAGCAACAAAGGAATGATACACGTGGTATGGATACCATTATAAATATAAATTCGTAAATAAACTGATCGTTGCCAACGGGAAGAAAGAAATAAAGACCCTTTTTACCACACGCATAAACTTTATATATATATATATATATATATATATATATATATATATAATTTGACAATCAATAAATTACAGGCCATGTTTCGGAATTATTTTTATCATTGCTATTCATTTAGTTTTAGTATCACTTTAATTTAATCGAAACATTCCTTATTGAAAGCAGTTATTAATAAAGAAAAAAATAATGTTGTCTCTTTTCACTTCAAATACATTCTGTGCTAAAAGAAACCGAAACTCACTGAAGCCAGTGCTCGATCAAAATAAAATTTAGCATATGTGTGTGATGTACATAAAGAGACAGCAATAGGGAATATGCACTATGTCACAAAACGTCCTAAAATGGTACTTTGTTTACAAATTCGATCATGAACAATCCGAAAATCAACTTTAAAAATCACAAAAAAGTTTAATTTAAGCGTAATAAGCGATTAAAAAACGCGTTGAAGTCACGTGACTGAAAACGGGATGGAGCTTGGTGTGACGTCATAGTACATGAAATCTCTCGCTACATTCGCCGGCTCCATGTTATTTCAGGTTGCTTTCATTGATTTTACGCAAATTTTATTTCTTAAATAATTTTGTTGAATTATAGTCTTTACATTATTATTATTATAACAGATTTCTTCTTTAAAAAAGACGACTGTAGAACAAAGGCTTTGTAAAAGGCCAGTCGGATAATCTACCTAAATTGGATGCTATATCCATGTTTTCTTTTCTGCGAAACCATCCACAATTTATGGGAGTAGAAATGAAAGGCGTGAAAGCGAAGAGTATGATAATAATTTGTACACCATATTTATTTTTAAAAAAGATGTATTTTTGTACTGCTTTTAAAGAGTAGTGCTATTATCAAAAAGTTGTACTTAATAAAATAGAATATTAATAGTTGTTCTCTTTCCCTTAATAAGTAACACAATTCATTCTGAAACAGATTTTTTGTATAGACAATTCTTATAGTATATCAAATAAGAGATTTATATTAGGAAAATAATTTCAAAGTAGATTAAAATTGTTGGGGTATTAAAATAGTGAATTTTGAAAGCTAACTTAAAATTAATTTTCTACATTAATTTTTTAGCAACATTATTTTTGTTAGTTAATGAACAATACTTTTTTTAATATATTTAAGCGATAAAACGTAATGCATTAAAATATGATCCAAAAATAACATGTGTAGAGAAACTTATTGCGAGAATTGCAACTGCATTAAATATTGAACACAACATTTGGTAGTCCAACATTTTAAACCATGAAGAAGGTAGTGTGATAATTTGATTAAAACTGCAAGAATTTGAATTCTATAATACTTATCATTCAGTTTAAAGAAGAAATATGACACAGTTTTACCAACTGCAAATTAATTATCATGAGTATAATAATTCAATGTTTATTGATGTTAGCTCTCTGTATATATATACATATATATATATATATATATATATATATATATATTTTAACCAGTTTTGATTTATAAATATATATAGTATTCCTATATTTATTTATTAAATTTTTTTTCATGAAACAAGAAATTCTGCATTATGAGTGACTTGATACCGAAAGAATGTTTTTTCGTTTTAGCAAAAACACTAGTAGTTATCCACAAGATTAAATCACACAACTCTTAATTAAAAACAATTAAAAATACAAATAATTTTTGGTATTTTAAACTTACCAAAAATGATCTTCACAGCAATGCAAGCAAGAAGTAGAACACAGCTTTTTGTTTTTCTTTTAATCTCTTATCATAACGCTGCACCATCCGTCAGCGACTGCAGTTTTTCGTTAAAAGTGACGTCACAGCAATTTGAAAAGCGTTTTAAATATAATTAATGTCGTCAGATTGCAGTTTAATTGGCATTTTTCTACGTAGTTTTTCGTGCTCTTTCATTTTAAAATGAATTTGAAAATCATGCATATTGTCCATTATCATAATATCAAACGTAGAGAACTCTTTATTGTTGTATAATTACATCACGTCATACATTAATAAATTGGTCTCCTCTGATGTCAATACATACCAATATACGGCGGAACAAGGTGTCAAATGGAGTTTATGCTATCCTGCGGCAAATAGTACCAAGCATTCTGATGCTCTTGATCCCCCGGGGACTTTAGGCCAAGCATATTATCCCAGACATGCTCAATTAGAGAAAGATCTGGTGGGTTCAAGAAAGAGTTTCAACACCTTGGAGACACTGCTGGGAGAGGTGAGGTGTAGTCGGTAGTCATTATCGTGCTGTTAAATAGCCTCTTGGACACTAGACATGAAAGACAAAACAAGTCTGTAGACTCTACTTGATGTATCGCTATGCTGTCAAACTACATCATACCACTACTAGAGGGGAACGTCTATCCCATGTGATGGTCCCCACATAATTCTACTAGTAGTTACAGTGGTATGCCGCTCAACTGAAAACGGTAGGGTTAGTCGGATCTTCTCCATACACGAATGCGCCATCTGCCTCAAGGCAAAAGCGGGATTCGTCATTAAACATCGTACAATGCATTCACGACTCTCGGCACAATTACAGACTCATCCCACAATGTTCACGGAAGACGTCTTAACGGGTCTATTTATAGAATAGATCTATTAACCTAGAATATGCTCCATTAAGGTCGTTAACAGGGACCTTTTGCATGGCAGTGGTTCGTATTGCTACGGGGAGGGGGGGGTTTGGTTTTATGACACAAGGACCATATTTAGCCATGCTGGCTCTAGATACAATATCAAGTACTAGACGTACACACTCAAGGAAAGTTTTAGTGACACAGAAGAGAGAAAATACACCCAATGAAGAACTGAACCTCTAAAACTCTCAGGTTACTAGCGTAATGGACATACCCACTGAGTCACGAGGGCCCCGGGATGGTAATGATACAGAAGGTAATATAGTGGATGATATGTTTCGTTGGATAGTTGGTAATGAAGCTACTGGAACAGTTTCGGCTTGCTTCACTATCACTATCAACATGTCTTCTCTTGCATTTGTCCATCAGGGGTTTCCCTTGGGGGATTGATGCCCGCTGTGTTGCTCCAGTGCGACATTAGTTAAACACCTGTCTACCTACCTGCCTTATCCATCTGGGTCGACCCTAGCCAGCCACCCGTTACGCTTTACTGACCCACTGATGCCAGCTGTCTACGGTCATGAGATTTCCTCACTTGTTGGTCCTTCGAAATCTATTTTTAGAGGTCATAAAAAGGGGTTCTTTTCCCTAGCCTCGCTCAAGGGTCCGCTATTTACCAGCACACTTCACACGTGAAATAGGGCTAATTGGTGCCGAAATTGTAGTCATTTACATTTATAGTACCTAGAATTTTGCAAACCGAATTTCATGACTTTTTCTACGAATGTTTCAATTTTTTGGCGCAGTGTATCATACTTGTTGTCAGTAGTCGCATAGTTTACACTATGTTGTCCTATAGCGGTGCTGAGAGAAATCTATTTTTAGAAGCAGTATATGTAATGCGTCTTTTTCCTTAGCCTCGTTACAGGTCCCTTTTATAACTGATGCCTTGCTTTTACTGTAATAAAATCCCTTGCTCGTCCACACTCAACGTGGCAGGACCTCTGTAACTTACTCGTCCACACTTAGCGTGGCAGGACGTTTGTCACCTTGTTCAGTGTTTTATTAAATTTTTTATTGTTTTTGAAACTTATTTGTCTATCTGATTCTCGGGACCACAGTCGTCCTATTTACCAGCATATTGTCGAAATATGTCCGTCGAAATATGTCGAAATATGTCAAGATCAACCTGCTACAGTTCCACAATGCAACCCATTTCAAAGTAGCTCAGTTGAATATAAGGTGTTCGAATGCGTCGTCCAGGCATTACTGGTCACAACTGATGGTAATTCATCGGCAACATCAAACCAGAATATTCACAGAGATTCTCTACACCTCTTGCATAAACCTCATGATCCACACTTCACACGTGAAATAGGGCTAATTGGTGCCGAAATTGCAGTCATTTACATTTATAGTACCGAGAATTTTGCAAACCGAATTGCATGGCTTTTTCTACGAATGTTTCAATTTTTTGGCGCAGTGTATCATACTTGTTGTCAGTAGTCGCATAGTTTTACTTAATTAGCATTAAAAACCGAAGAGGGAAAATGTACTGTTTTGTTTTATATTTGGGGAGTTCATTTTCACATGAAGTTCGTATTTAAAACCATATAACCTGTTTTTAACGGGAAGTCAACTTCATTTGGAAACATGATTTTGAATGACTTTCAGCTTAATACTGTGTTAACGTCGTAGAGTGATTGCGCATGGATAATGAATGTATACTTAATTTCTCATAGATCAAAAGACTCTGGTGAATTACTTAAGTTAGGAATACAATATTGTAACACAATTACGGATTGTGGGTCAAGCATTTCGTGGACAGTAAAAACGTATAGGCGATTAGCTTAATACTCTTACAACCATTGCCTCTTATCGAAGTATTTTTAATTTTTACTGGATGTTTAGATATTTCTCAGATGTTTCTTTCATTCAGGATTTCAACAAAATTAAAGCGTGTTTGTAAAATGTAGATGTAAAGTGTCGTAATCAATGAGGGGTTATAGCATTCGTTTACTGAATGGTGTACTGAAGTTCTAGGTTATTTATTAAATAGTCACGCAGTTTGATGTCGGACACTGGCAGCTTGATGTTAGTGATTCATTTTAGGTATCCAGACACGTTGGAGGTCCTTTTTAAAAAAAGTGGTATAGAAACATTTAAATGATATTTTTATGTTTAGCATATCAAAAAATAGCATTAAGCTAAAAAATTTAAATTATGTATTAATAATTTTGGAAAACTGATAATTATGTATGAAATTTTAAGGAAATTTGTCAAAAACTCTTCAAATGTGCTAATTAAAAAAAAATATATTTAACCCATTTGAAAAATGATGTTTCCTAAATAAACTACAAGCATTTTTCTAGTGAATGAACTACAATCAAAATGATATTTAACTAAACAAAAATTTTACAAGCGATTGAAAAATGAATGCAAGATTTTTGATAGTTTTACAGTCCTATTTCTTAAAATAAATGGCCATAATGTGAAAACTTTTTAACTCATCATAATTATTATAGTTCATTCACTAGACAACATTATAAAGAACAAATTCTCAAAATTTTACGAGAATCCATCAATAACTTTTTTTTATAACATTTGAAGTGAGAAAATCAGGCAAAAATATTATTTTAGAGTAAAAGCAGTTTGAAGTGTATCGTTTGCTCTCTCCTTGCTTATACTGTTTGTGCAAGCTATTTTGTTCTTCACTTCTCATTTAAAAATGTTCCCAATATTTCCAAATAAGAACCCCCCCCCCCATTTAAAAATTTAAAAAACTTTTATAAAATTAAATTTGCAAAAAAAAAAAAGAAGTAAGTTTTAACCTTAAATTTTGACAGTTTTTTGGTCTTTTAATGACCATTTCCGGTGGTTTCCAAATCGCTTTCCGATTTTCCAGCCTTGATTAAAATCTTAATGTCTCTGTAACTAATTAACTTAGAGAAAAAATCAAATATTCTTTGGAAAGCCAAATAAGTACTCTATCAAATAAGATCAAAAACTGCTTTTGGAATATTTGGTCAAAAACGACATTTTCAACGTGTTCGGATACCTTAAGTTAATATGTAAACGTGTGCCCCCAGGATCTCCAGTTTACTCTTTCCATTCCTAAATTCCAGAATAAACATTTATTCTTGGAAGAAAAATTACTTTAAGAACCAATTTAACGTGCTGCAATCATAAGTTTTAACAGAGTCTTCGTCAATTTAGGTTTAGTAAAATCACATAAAAAGAAGTGCGAAAAAAGAAAATGTTAAACCTATGTGAATATAGTCTGGGTAATTTTTAATTTACTTCTTTTTAAGGTTAGTATGCAGCTCTGAAATAAACGAAATATTATTTTAAAGAAATAATAATATTTTATACATAATATTTCCAATAAGTATTATCCTAAGATAAATATTATTTTACTTCCGACAAAATAATTTTAAAAAGTAACAAAGCTACGATACGAAAGCATGGTGTACTTGAAGCATTACGTCATCTTCTTTGTTCTCCTTGATAAATATTTTCAAAATCTGTATTAAAAAAGAACTTATTAAAAGAAAACTTTTTACTCTCTCATCTAGGACTTAAACTCAATAACGACGAAGAAAAATTTATTTTTCTCCCCTTTCAGATCATCAATTTTATGATTTCCGTCAGTAAAATTTCGAATTGGGCCTTCTGTAAGTCCATAGAAATGACAAGTATTCTTGTGCCCCCTAAAGACAAATAGATTCTTTCTTATATCCTCGCTCCCCGGAGATGTGCTAAAAAAAGTCACTTTCTTTCCATGGTACGGACATATTGCTTCCGCCTTCACGATGCTTCTTCATTGAGTTAGTCGCATTAAAGGAAAGACCCCGCACTTTCACGATAAAAAAGAGATAGCGTAGCAAAAGTTCAAAGGAGAATGACTTTTTAAATAGAGATGACACATTTCAAGAATGAAACAGATTTCTTAAAAAAACCAGATTCGTAATTACAGACCTCGTTCTATTTTGTAACAGACCTTCTTCATTTTTTAACTGTGTGAAGAAATTATTTTAAGTTGAAGAACCGTGCATAGCATATGCGCTAAACTTTCTTAATTGCTTGTATCTATTGAAGGCATAGTGTTATTACAGGCATAGTGTTACTTACAATGAAGATCTTATTTCAATTAAATGTATATAGTATCCATATTCACATAAATGGGTTTCATACACATCCAAATCAAATTAAAATATCTAAAATTATAATATGACAGCATTTTGTTACATATTTTTACTGGGTTTAATAATTTGCGGATCAGCTACACTCTACGTTTATGAGTGATGGCAACGGCTTGGCGATTTTTTTTTGGCGCACTTCTTGTAGCGAGTTACGATAAATTAAGACCACCCATCTTTCGTTTCGGTTTTCATGGCAACCCCGGAAAACGGAAAATTTCAATTTTCATTTTGAATATTCTAGAAAGTTCTTCCAAAATCCGTTAAAGTCGTTTGATTTCATTGATTCGTTTGAAATTTTTTCTTTACTCCCATTGGTTATTTTATTTTTAAAATATCCTTTGATTGCATTGGTCCTTTTAAATCGTTTTCTGTGATACTAGTGGTCCATTTATTTGTATTTTGACAGTTGTGGAATATTGATTTTATTATAATAGTTTTAACGAAATGATTAAGAAATTTGGGTTTTTTTTTACCATTTTTGTTTTTATTATTTTTTTACGAAAGAATTCTGACGTTATCAGGTTGTATTATTTCTTGCTTTTTTTCTTTTGTAAATCTTTTTCTTTTTTAATATGCCTTCTGTATTTAGCGTTATTGATAAGTTTCAAGGTATTCTTACCCAACATTCGTAGTTTAGTTTCTCTGCTGGTTCACAAAAATGTGTTTGAAATGTGAATAAGCTTACTACTTTTTGTGAAAGTTTTAAAAATATATACTTTTTAAAACGTTCTGAACTGTGTTTAATAAGTGCGTTGTAAAAAGAAAAAAATTTGTGACAGAAAAAGAGTTAGGAAATAATTATTTCCTTGGCGACTTTAGCAGTTCGCCAAAAAATTCGCCAAGGCCGTTGCCATCGCTCATAAACGTAGAGTGTAGCTGTTCCTAATTTGCAATAAAATGCATGGCAAAAAGCTCAATTCAGTCATGTTACCAAAGTTAGATTGTGAAAGTCTGCTTTAGAATCATCCCATTCTCTTATCATAAGGCGACTTGGCATTTTTTAAAAATATTTTTCATTCCTATATTTTTTCTTATGCGGACTTATCTTCTGTGATTAGAATGCTAAAATAAATATTTCCATTAGAGGGGATGATATGAAGTTTTAGATATATTACGTATCTCCATAGTTCGAATAAATCATATTTAAATTAAGTTGCAAGTATGGCGAATGAATAAGGGTCGATTATATATTTTTTATATCCGTTGTCGCCATTTGACAATAAACAAAAAGCATCAAATTCGGTGCCAGGTACGTTAAGTGTAAACTGCAACAATACATTTTCAAATAATTTTAGGACAGTGTATTTAAAGCTCCAATGTAATAAAGTAAAAAAAAACTGTTTTGCTAACGTGCGTGGCACAGAAATCAACTTTATTTGTTTATTGACGACGAAAGGCCCTAAACAAGAAAATTGTGTAAATAAGACTGCGATATTTTCCCCATTCATTTAATTGGAAATAAGATTTAACAGTAAAAGAAAACGAAAAACTGTTATAACAAATAACAAAAAAAAAAAAACGTCCTCTATAACAAAAAAAATCGATGCACCAAGAAGGAGCTGTCCGATTGCGATACAAATTGGTGGTTGTGAAAAACATACTTAGAAAAAACAAACAATTAAAATTTCAGAACAATGGAATGATATATTTTAGAGTTTCACTGTTACAAAGCGATGAAGTCAATAAGGAGTTGGTTCATTATGGCCTCTGACCTGGATGCAAGCTGCCATCCGGCGTGGCATAAACTGAGAAAGTTCCCGGATTGTGTCGTGTGGAATTTATTGCCAAATTGTCTCTAACTGTCGGGCTACATGGTCAACATTCCGGAATGGTTGCAATCACCTTCCCATAACGTCCCAAATTTGCACTATAGGTGCGAGATCAAGACACATAGCTGGCCAAGGAAGTGTAGGGAAAGCTTGAAAACAATTCATAGCAACAAGTGCTGCGTGTGGCAGGGCATCATCTTGTTGAAAAGTAAGGGTACAGATATACTCTACGTTTATGAGTGATGGCAACGGCTTGGCGATTTTTTTGGCGCACTTCTAGTAGCGAATTACGATAACAAGGCAACCCATCTTTCGTTACTGATGCTGTGGTTTTCATGGTAACCTCGGCAAACGGAAACTTTCAATTTTCATTTTGAATATTCTAGAAAGTTCTTTCAAAATCCGTTAAAGTCGTTTGATTTCATTGGTTCGTTTGAAATTTTTTCTTTACTCCCATTGGTTGTTTTGTTTTTAAAATATCATTTGATTGGCATTGGTTCTTTTAAATCGTTTTCTGTGATACCATTGGTCCATTTATTTGTATTTTGACAGTTGTGGAATTTTTATTTTACTATAATAGTTTTCACGATAAGATTAAGAGTTTTGATTTTTTGACCATTTTCGTTTTCATTTTTTTTTTTTACGAAAGAATTCTGACTTTATCAGGTTGTATTATTTCTTGCTTTTTTTCTTTTGTAAATCTTTTTCTTTTTCAACATTGTAGGGTAGTAACATTTAGTGTAATTGATAAGTTTCAGGGTATTTTTACCCAACATTCGTAGCGTAGTTTTACTGCTTGTTCACAAATGTGTTTTGATATGTGGTTAAGCTTACTACTTTTTGAGAAAGTTTAAAAAAAAACATACTTTTCAAAACGTTCTGAAATGTGTTTAAAAAGCGTGTTGCAAAAATAAAAACATTTGTGACAGAAAAAGAGTTAAGAACTAATTACTTCCTCGGCGACTTTAGAAGTGCGCCAAAAAAATCGCCAAGGCCGTTGCCATCGCTCATAAACGTAGAGTGTAGTTGTTCCAAAGTAAGTCCTGGGTGTCGCAAAAGGAACGGTAACACAACCGGTCATAGAATGCCGTCTCCGTACCGCTGTGCTGTAGATGCCAGAAATAACTACCAAAGGGGTCCGGCTATCAAAGGAGATGGAACCCTAGACCATAACACGCTACTGTGGGCATGTGTGGCGTGGGATAGTAAGGGTTAGATCCCCACGCTATCCTGGACGTCTCCAGACACGCCTATGGTTGTCGTCAGGACACAGTTGGAAACGGGACTCGTCACTAAAGACAATACTTCCTCAGTCAGTCAGCGCTATTCCAATTTGATCGAACCCGGCACCACTGTAATTCTGCGCCTTCTTGGTGCGTCGATTTTTTTGTTATAGAGTATATTTTTGACAAAATTAATTTAATTTAGTAATATGAAATCCATTTATTAATACGAATGTTATTTTCATTTGGATTAAAATAAAATAAGAAGTAATGCCTCTCAGCCATCGATCGATCTAAAATTTTAAGTCAGTTTAACGCAGATGTGATCTAGTCTGCTAGTTGGTAATAGTTTCTAAAAAAGTGATAGGAAAATTTTCGTATTTGTAGTATAGATATATACACTCACTACCCAAAGTTAAGCACGGAGAGGAAAATGTTAATTTCCAGAAGCCAATCTGAATTTGAGAGGCTGCAATTTGCTGCAGAGGTACATGGAAGTTTGCAAATGCGTTACGTAACAGCCAATCACGGTTTCGTGTCGAGAAATATGTAAAAAAGACAGTCGTATTTACAAAAAAGTTCAGATGCTAAAATACCATACAAAAAATACAATAGTTATAACAATATTCAAGTTTCAAAGACCTATAATATTTAAAAATATATACTTATATAAAAAAATCTTTTAATGTTTGGGATTACTTCCACAGAAAGTAAAATATTCAATTTGGTATAACGATGTGTGAAAATCCCATTCATGTGACATTTATTATACATATAAGATTTGGTTAATTATTCGACTTAGGGATTTACATCAACACCTTGAGTTATTTCTATTAGTTACACAAAAATGCATTACTTCAAGTTTATTTTATTCTTTTGTGCATATTTTATAAATTTAAATCCATACATAAAATATTGCACATTTCTTTAATGCTAAGTCACCGTATTCTGGATTTAAAATTAAATAATTGTTTCTATTATGAAAAGTATATATATATATATATATATATATATATATATATATATATATATAATATTTGTATTTTTATAATACAATTCTTTTAGTGTGTCCATAAACTCATACTAGTATGGCTAATGCGATGCACGTTTACAATTGAAATATTGATAATACGATGAAATTGACGGTTTAGTTTTGAGATTATGAGAATCTCAAGAACAACAGATTTCCGTTGCGATATTCCTTCAAGTTTTTTTCTTTTAATTGCTTGAAGATCAAAATTTAGTATTGTATTTTAATCCCTGAACGGGGGAAATGACAAAGTAATTAATACAGTCATTATCGGTTATATGGTCAACTCAGCGGTCCAAAAAAATCAGACCATATATACGGAACAATACTTCACTGTTTAATTAAGGCAGGATAATATTCACCTATCAGAATATAGTGTTTATAAACAAATAAATAAACTTTTAAAAACATTTAAAAAATTAATTCGCGATGTAAACACTACAGAAAGAAATGTGCAATATTTTTTTAGTGAAATTTAATAGCTTACCTTACCAATCTAAGTACAGTACGCATACGTACTTGCATTCGTATTCAATTCACTTACCTCTTCTATTGTAAAAAGAAGTTTCTTTTTCGTTATCACAGTCCTGACGAATCTAGGCACTTACAACAATTGGATTTTGCACACAGGTAGTACAAATTTTTTACAATTTTTGGTCGCGGCGAATTTTAAAATTCACTCCAGAACAATGAAATGAATTAAAATGAATGTAATGGAATATAATTATCGTTGTTTTCTTTAGAATGGCAACAGCATAAAAGATCGCAGATTATAAATTTTTTTTTTTTCGTTTCCGTTTTTATTTTACGCAGACAAATAATTTGTCAGCAGACTAAAAAAGAAAATAAAAATTTTAAACATAAATGAACGTTCTTATTCGTTACGTATGATCCAAATGAAACAAAATTTTCCTTTACTCTTTTCTTTTCAATTTCAAAGTACTTTTCAAACAGGGAGAGATAACTTCAACCAATATAGAAACAGACGTCCACCTGATGTGCTTGGGGAGGAAGATAATTGAGGGGGGGGGGGGGGGGGTAACGCCGACGTTGATTCAACTCAAAAGAGAAATGGGGTAAAGGGGGGGAGAGTAAAGGCGTAAATTCAGGTCCTCTCCGGGGGTCGCAAAGCCTTTTTTTCTTCTGGTTATTCCCTGTGTTGCTCCCCGCCTAAAAAAAATTTCAAACAATTAATATTTTCAAAAAAAAAAAAAAAAAAAGATAGCCTCATGGAAAATATAAAAAAATCCGACCCTATAACCAATAACCATGAAAACAAAATGACTATATAAGTGGAGCGCTTTAACACATGTTCCCAATTAAGTTAGACGGGACTTTGAAATTTTTTTTTAGGTTTATTACTTTTTTCTTTACAGAAAATTTAATCTGATATTCTCTGATAAAGGATAGATTCAACTTACTATATTCCTTAAAAGCCTTCCTTAATTATGGTGGTCTAGTTGAATATAATAAATTTTAGAAGTGGATATTGAATTTAAATATATTCTTAAAGTCTGTCTTGATTTGAATTCTTTCCTCTTATTTTTGGAAATAAAAACGATACGAAGCACTGATTGAAACTGTATGCAACGAATTCAAATCATATTGACAACTTTAATTTTACCTTTGTATTAAACGCATAGTACTTAGAATGAGCTAAATGCGGATAAAATAAGATATAAAGTACGAGTTATTGCAAAAGAAATAATATTGTCACACTATACATAAATCCATACTAACTTTTTAGTTTTGAGTAAACGAAATGCTGCAATACACACACATTTGGGTTCAATTCATTCCTGAAAAAGAGAATCGTCACATCTTTTTATTTTGTTATAAATTTAAATATTTCACAGAAATGTGCCAAGATATTGAATATGATAATTTTCTTTTCACGGTTTTCGGAGTGGAGAAACAAACATTTCTAAAATTTTACATTCGCTGACTTCGAAAGCGAAATGTATAAAATTTAATAAAATGAGGAAAAATAACTTTAATAAAACCTGAAAACAAATAATAAGATTAGCGTACATCTCCGTTATTATTCATACAGCAATTGATAAAAGTACAGTATTTGATACTATTGGAAAACTAAAAAGGGAGTATTATAAGAAATCTGACTCTCAATAAGTTAATATCTGATCTTTTCCATTGCAATATTTATTTTGAGTAAGGTATAAAACTGCTTGCAGTATCAGAATAATTACCTTCTGAGTCTTATTTTGTATAAGTTTGAATACCTTTTTAAATTTAACCTTTCTTGGCTGATAACAATGCAAATTCAATTCTTCAAAGTAAAAATTATCTCTGCAAAAAGCTAGCAGGTTTTATACTGTCATTTGAATTTTTAATTTTACAAGAAAAGTAAGATTAAAAGTAATAAAACATTTCTTGATGTTAAACTAAAATACCGTTAAACCGAAAATAGATAAAAATTGAAATCTTTCTCACTTGTTTTTAAAATGAGATTTAGTGTAGGTTCAGCGTAAACAAGCAAAATACTTGAGGCCTATTTCACACTAAGCCTATCTTAATTTAATTAGTTGTAAATAAAAGCGTAGATTTAAAAAAAATTGTATCTTGTTTCAGAATTACCTTTTTTAAAATAGGTGCAAATATTTAAAGCATCTTAGGGCTGCCATAATTAAAGAGAAATTTAGTCTCAGAAGCCCAAAATGTGTTTTGCTTAACTCAACTGAAAATTGGTGTAAATTCTTTTTGGCCATGGGGGTTTCAGTTCTGAAAAAGAGTTGAGATTTTCACCACAAAAACAAAAAAGGCGTTCACTATAATCTATCGGAATAAACCAGGCGCACGTTAATATTTTGCGGTAATTTTTATTTTGTCATTTATTGCAGATACAGATCAATTTGTTTTCCTTGCACGTCCCCCCCCCCAAACCGTATTCTGTAAACAGCATTTTTCTTGTGCATAAATTTTGACGCTCCTGCTCTAACAACATTTCTTTAATTATGACATTCCTGTATATCAGACTAGAGGTTTTCGTTTTTATTAAAGCTCTCTCACAGATATAAATACAGAACTTCAGTTATAGCATCGATTTTTAACTGACACGAACTGTTTCGTAAGCACGCAATTGTTGTTTTAAATTAAGATTTTTCTCGAAAAAAAGTTTCTGCTTTTATTTTTATTTTTAAGCTCTCAGACTTGCAAAGATGGTTTAATTTGAACTTTTGTAAATACTGCCCTGAAACAAGGCTCGCCATGTTGAGTAGGGGTGACTCTCGAAGATGGTGTCGTTGTATTTCATTTTTGTGGATGTTGGCGGTGGAAAAAATTTGTTTACTAGCATAGAATTTTTCAGTGACGAGTAAAAATCTTAACAAATGTGTTTCCAAAATGTCGTCTTGTGTACCAGTGTGAATACATTTCCTTGTGGAACATAAAGATAAGATCCGTTTCTAAGATCCGTACATGGGTAGACTTTGTGTCTGGAACAGTTTTCATAGTAGACCGCCTCTTCCAGAAAGTTTTTAATATTGTTTTCTGTTGACAATTAATAATAGATAGTGGGTAAATGCTATCAAAATATTGACTAGGGAAGATTTTGATCTGTTTTAAAGGTCAAAGAATTTGAATTCATCACAAACAAACGATATTTTGGAGGAAAATTACTCTGTATCACGTTTTATGCAACAATTAAAGATTATTGTTGTTGTTGTTCGCGTGTCCATGTACAAGCAATATTGTAGTGGGGAAGCGGTCTAGGTTTTCCACTTTTAACCATAATAGAGGTAGTAATACAATTTGTTTCCAAAACAATTCAATGTTTATCGTGGCGAAGTTTTATAAAACATCATGATTTTAAACAATTCTTTAATTATGGTTCTCTAAGTCAGATAATCGTTAGTTGAAACTTAATAAGCTTTGCTGAGTATGTGTAGTCATAATTAAAGAGTAATCATTAGATCGAAAATAAATCGAATGAAAGAAATATTGACAGATTCCATATTCTAACACAAAATATATATACATTTAGTGGGTTTGTTTCAAAATATATAAATTTATTATTATATTTAAATTATTTAAAGATGGATTAGGTTTAAAGATTATCTATGGGAGAGCTATTTTCTGTCAACATAAATGTAGGTGTAGGTAACGTTTCTGTGGAGATACGGTATTTTCAGTGCGTATTAAGCATCGACCTTAAAATGAAATAGACGGAGCATGCGACCACAGTTTCAAGTTATTTCTTCCAGTTACTTGGTTTGAAGATGTGTAACGTGGTTGTGGGTAAAAGTATGAATCCTAAACTATTAACTGGTTAACGTGACTATCCACCGTTATTAAAAACACTAGTCTGCGCTTGCAGAGCCAATCGGATAAGTCGATTTGTGATTTACCCTTCAGAGATCTTACGACATCGACTCCGCCCACATGATCCGTCTATTTCATTTTAAGGTCGAGGGTATTAAGAACGTGACGTCACTTGGTATAAATATATATATATACACTACCCTACAATAATGAACCGAACAGCAAGATGCGATGGTATAAGGGAAATAATACATGCTTTAATAGGGGGATGGTCCCCACGTGCTGCAATTACACTAGCAACTCTTCTGGGCATACTTTCAACAAGGTTTTGATACACAGCTATGGGTATTCGTGACCATTCCTGTAGAAAGAATGTCGCCAGCTCAGCTGTAGATTTCGGACGTGGTTCCCTGGTCCGTAAGTTTCTCTCTCTCTCTATATATATATATATATATATATATATTCCCTGATGACGCCCTGATCCACCAACACTTTCGTTTTCAATAAATTCCGTTTGGTTTTTATTTTGTGAATTTCCTCTTGTTAAAAAAAAAAAAAAAAAAATAAATATATATATATATATATATATGTATATACTCGTGGATACAACCACCAGGATTGTTAATTTAATCAGCAGACACTCAAAACATACAGTAGTAATGTTTTTTCCAAGCCCAACCACTGACCTCTACCTTCTAAACGACAAGGGGCGAACTGACGGCTACTTATGAAGGACTTCTCAATGGGGAAGTCGCAGCTACTCCTAACAAGTATAATCTCTAATATCCATATGCTCAAAAACCGGCATTCGAATCCCCGACCAACTGGGTTGGTGGCAGACAAGCGCTATGACCACTATTCCAGTTAGACGGCACAGCTCTGATGTAATCACTATTCAAACGAATGCAGTTCAATACGCCGACTGTTAATCCTCGAACTTTGAAGCAGTTTGAATCCCATTTCAAAGCACGTTCATTAACAGGTATTCTACGATGAATCAATTCCGGTGTGGTTCTAAGTAATAGTTTCCTTTGATCCCACCTATTTAGGCAATGGTCCATCGGTTGATATCCACTGGACTTTGGATGATTCAGATATTCACTATTGCAGTCGCAGAATACATCATCTCGGCAGTTCAATATAAAATTAGGGTTATTGGAATTCTGGGATCTTAAGATTAGGGATATTGGGATATTGAGTAAATGCTTTAATGTGTGCGGTAATGTCTGAGTAATGAAAAAGAGTGTGTAAGTTAAGTGTAAAATACCCATTCAAATGTCGTCATCTGACCGTGGTTCAAAATTACGAGGTGTTGTCCTCGGATCTTTCCCTTAAGGGACTGATCCCGGACCGTCGTCAATAGCCCGTTGTGTTGCTCTAGTACGACGTTAACTAAAAAATTACCAATTACCCGTTCAAATGTCAATAAAATGTTAAAATATGTGTGTAATTGAAATTCGATTGGTTGTGCATACAATTTCTTTCATTTGTATTCTCTAAAATCTTATCTTCGTTATTCTAAATGCGGGTCTGCCGAGGGCTCTCCCGATCACCTATTGAAGTGCCTGGGGATTGACAGAGAGGATATTTTTGTAAACTCTGTGCTGGTCTATGACTTTTTTGTAGTCTTCGCTCTTTTGGACCTGGGCTAGATCAGGTGGAATAAGTAAATGAAAATCTTTTCGCCTCTTAACGAATAAAAGCACGGTTTTTAAGTATTCTCTCATTTCATATTCCGCATTGGGATGATAGGTAAATAAGTAGTTGAATTAACTTCGCACTGGAGCAACACAATAGGTTGTTGGCGATGGTCCGGGATTAATCCCAAAGGTACAGATCCGATGACAACACCTTGAAATTTTGAACCACGATCAGATGACGAGGTTAACACCTGAGCTGGAACACCACCCTACAAACTTCCACTAGACGCCAATGAGAGAAGATTTGAAGTCACGACAGATTAAACATGCACCAGCCTTCGCGTTCATGGGGGTCTTTGGTTGGACCTAGTTTCGAACTCGCACCCTCCTGTTGCTAACCCGCTATTCCTTCAACTGAGCCACTTAAAAATTTTCGCCGCTCCTTAAAAATTAAATTTTGTGATATGCAAAGTACATTCACATAGATTGATAGTCTTCATCCATACAGTTCCCCCTCCCAAAAAAAAATTGTTTAGAATAGATCCCTTCAAAAAGAAAAATGAAAAACTTTATTCGAGCTGCATCTTCTGTACAACTTCATAAAATTGCCTTCCTTGAAATGGAAAAACAAAAAAGAAACATCTGTAGGGGCCTTTCCTGTAACGTTAAATATAAACGGCGTTAGTATTTTTGTGCGTACTATCTACCACAAGAACTGCTTGCGACACGAAGTCCAGGTGGGGACGGTCACTATAGAAACTGTGGTTGATCATTTTGAGTAGGAATGCCTTAATTTAACTGTTTGCTTGTGAATGTTGGAGCAAAAACAGAGAGTTTACTTGTCTCGATCTTGGCAACTAGAGAAAATTTTAAACAGTTTATTTCTAATTTATCATAAAGTGCGCCGGGCCGCGCTTAATTGTAAGAGCATCGGATTAGCGACCAGAGGGTTGCGAGTTCGAAACCAACCAAAGACCGTCGTGTACAAAGGGGGCTGGTACAAATTAAATCCGTCGTGGCCTCAAATGTCCTCACGTTGGCGTGATGTGGAAGTTTGGAAGAGTGGGGTGCCAGCTCAGGTGTTGCCTCTTCATCTGACCGTGGTTCAAAATTACTTGGTGTTTTCCTCGGATCTTTCCCTTGGGAGTTTGATCCCGGACCGTCGTCAATAGCCCGTTGTGTTGCTGAGGTACGTCGTTAATTGAAATACTTACCTACCATAAAGTGCGCCAATGTGACAAATTTGAAAATACTTCTTTAAATCTAGTAAGGCTTGTTTCTACGAGTATTGACTAGGGCAGACTTTCTGTCTGATGCAGTGATAGGCAGACAGCATTCAGTATTTTGTAACTGGAATTAAAAAATCTTTGTTTTCCGATGATTTGTTTGTTTACACTGAAATTTCCTTTAATATATTTCACGAACGTGCGTGGAAACTGCTGTAATATGACTGAGGTGTGAACTCTATGCTAGGCATAGTATTGGAAAAAAGAATTGGACAACAGCACGAAGTACTGATTTAATATATTGGCTAATTTTCATTTTTATTTGGAGTTTTGTAATGTGCATATGGATGCTAATATTCATTATAAATGGAGTTAAATACTTTATGAAATACGAGTAACGCCAATGCCATCCATAGACAATATCAATATAAGTTCGCTTGTTAATAAAAAGTTTGCTTCCCCTACCCAAATGTTCACACATGATACATATCGCGGTATCATAAAATGTAATTTATTGCCGTTTGCGCAACTTTTTTTCCTTTGATCTCATAAGCGTTGACCTAGTATTAATTCGGAATTCATTTTCTTTGGAATTTTTATAGGCGAAGTGCTGAGAGCGTATTCGAAAAATAAACCAAGTAACTTCACGTTCAGAATAGATACGTATCGATACAGAAATACTACAGTCATCTACATACAGCTAGATAGAAATGCCTCGCATAAATTGTAACAAGGTATATGCGTTTTGAAAATTTATTGCAAATTATTTATTTCTAAAGAGACAGTTTCCGGTTTAAAATTCGCAAGTATTAATTCCAATAAAGAACAAGGTTAGTTTAATTGCAAATCGATATTCACAGTGTGAGAAAAAATAAATTTGAGAAAGGAGAGGAAACGACAAAATAACAAGTAAAAAGTATTGTAAAAAGGTAAATAAAGAATCGATTTTCGCGGATCGAATATTTTCCCGTCTGTAAATTTTGTAGCTTCCATTTTAATTCGCTGCAGTGAAATATTTACTTCTTAACTACAGGCTTACAGCAGCTGTTATTTAAATTGGATACTGTTCGATTCTTTTACTTTCAAGAAGATTAATCGAGAACTTAGATGGGTTAATACTTTAATCCCAATTTTCTCTCAGGATTCGGGTAACTGAGTTCTTAAATTTTTGTTAAACAAGGCTGAAAGGAGGAACTTTTTATGGATGGATGTTTTCTTGCTATATTTAAATATAATTAAACCTTTTGAGCATAACACCACATACTTCAATTTGAGCGCTTTCCAAAGCCTGTTTTCTAAAGCGAGTTCTGTTGTTTTTCAACTCAAGCAATGATTTAATCTCGTTAAAGGCTAATATTGGCGTAGTGTCGAAAACGCCGTATCCTTGGTTACCGATATATGTATTTAAAAAGGTTTTGGGAACATGTTGCCAAGATTAAAGTGAATTGATTAAAAAAAAGAGGATTTGAAATTAATTGAAAAAAAAAAGTTTAACTAGGGGCCTCTTATATAATTGTTTTCTTGAAAAAAGCAGCAGAGTTGCAACTCGTTTCAGTATAGGTCAAACAGAATAAATATCATGCGGGAATAAATATTACTCTATGAAACCAGATGGGCAATTCCATATTTGATGACCATTCATATGCAGACATAGAGGGGCTTCTCAATTTTTTTTCCCTTTTATGCTTCTGCAGGAAAATTCAAAATAGCTTTCGAAGTTAACGTAATCAGTATTAATTCAGGAATTATTGTCTCCAAAAAATTTAAAAATGCAGTACTACTGTCTGATTAACGTGCAGCCGTACAGCTCTATGGGAGCTCCAATTTCATACGAGGGTAACTAATGCCAGGATATACTTTGACTTTAAAAAAGACTAAACAGAAAAAAACATTGTTCTCTAATAGACACCTAGAAATTGTTATATTGACTATCAACTTCCAACAGATGTAGAATATCTACGAAACACTACACTAGTAGCTGTCTTGAAGAGGTATATATATATATATATATATATATATATATATATACATGTTGGGTATTCGATTTCCAAAGTAGCTCTCACATTTCAAGTCAAAATTTGCTCAAAGTTTTTTCATTCGAATTCCAAATTGTCCGAGTTCTGATCACAGAGGTACTGTATAATTTTTCTGTAGTGCAACAAATTTATATTTGAGAAATATTTTTTTCTTTGGAATATCATATTTTGTAAACAATGTTTACATTGATGCGAGCGAAGCGATGAGGATTGCAAAGTAATCCTCCGGGCAATTCTCTTACGTGGCACACAAAAAAGACGTTATTTGTTTCGCGTTTTCGCAACACTGTACGATTGTTTGTTAACACCGAAGTCTTGCGCCTCAATTGAATTTATAGGGTTAGCGGATGAAATTTTATCGAAAAAAATGAATATTTAGTCGAGCTGTTGCAGCTTACAAACAATATGCTGGGTATTAAATTTCAAAAACAGCGCTCAAATTTCGAGTCAAAATAATTTTAATCTTTTCATTTGAATTCCAAATTGTTCGAGTTCTGATTCCAGAGGTACTGCATAACGTTTCTGTAGTACAACAAATTTATATTTGAAAAATACTTCTTTGGTATATCATATTTTGTAAAAAGTTCCGATTCCAGAGGTTTTGCATAACGTTTCTGTAGTACAACAAATTTATATTTGAAAAATACTTCTTTGGTATATCATATTTTGTAAAAAAATCCCTTCTGCTGGGGGACACATGTCTTCATTGATGCTTGCAAAGCGTGCTAGGTACGCGCAGCGAACCAATGAGGATTGCAAAGCAATCCTCCGGGGGTTGGCGAGCGTTAGCGAGTAGGGGGCAGACCCCCTAGTATGCTTCGAATTGGCATTGTTACCGAGCTTTTCAACCCGTTTTCTAATCAGCGTGACCCTATAGACAACTAATCTGCTTCACTGAAAAGCAATTTATGTAGACAGATATCCCGATACTGGAGAGAGAAAGAGAAGCTTTAAGATGATAAATTTCCGAGGTTGGTTATACGTCTTTTTCTGTATTTTCTTTTTTATGTTGAGGTGCAGAACTCGACTTTGTTGTATTGCAGTATTTTATGTCACGTTTCTTCTGCTTGTATCTTTTCTTATCAATAGAAATAAAATTTTAAAGAACTTTTTAAAACTTGAATAAATTTAGATCCAGCATTTCTTCGTGATATTGTTATTATACATATGGTAGAATTATGCGGGATATCCTCGTTAGAAACTACTACTAGAATAATTCTACCCTATATGTTTAATAACAATACGACATATGTATAATAACAATTCGCCCTATATGTATGCTAACAATATAACATAAAGTGATGACAAATCTTCGTATTCTATGATGGGTCGGTTCAAGGATGATCAGGAGTTGACCGCTATGCAATTGGTACAATATGGTACCTTAAGCTTGGTTTTGCTAGTGGTTACCAAACTTTTTTTCTACGCCCCTTTTAAAAAAGTATAATCTTTGCCCCCCCCCCCTATTTCATAAAATATGTATTACAGACACATTTTTAAATAGTAAAAACTATTTTGTTTTCCAAATAAATGTTTATTTCATGTTTATGTCTGCGTTAAAGTGAGATAGGTGGCGGCAAATGCTTTAAAAATTATGTCATAAAATTTAATATTATGTTATGAAAGGTTATTTATATATGTTTGTTTTAAAAATTACATTTCTGTTAAACTTTTTGCGCCTCACTTTGCACTAGTCGGCGCCTCCCAGTTTGGAAATCGCTGGTTTAGGTTATGTCGTGTCCACGCGCATTTGCAACAATAACTTTCATCATAAATCAACGCATAAACGTCAAATGTCGAATTATAAGTATCAAGTTTTAATAACCTCTAAACCAGAGAATAAATAACCTCTCACACCTACTACACGTGTCATTTGCAAAAAAGTTGTCTGTATGAATAATCATCATGCACAGGTATATGATGTATAAATGTACTAGTCTTGTTTACAATACTAGGGGGCCTTCCCCCTGCTCGCCAACCCCCGGAGGATTGCTTCGCAATCCTCATTGGTTCGCTGCGCGAACAAATGCTCGCTTCGCTCGCCTCAATGAAGACATGTGTCCTAGCAGAAGGAATTGTTTACAAAATATGATGTACCAAAAACATATTTTTCAAACCTAAATATGTTGCCCTTTTTCAGAAAAGATAGTACCTCTGGAATCAGAATTCAAATGAAAACTTTGAGCAAATTTTGACTCGAAATGTGAGCGCTGATTTGGAAATTGAATACCCAGCATGTTGTTTGTGTGTACATTTTCCCAGCACTCAAACGACCCACACTTTTTCATTGAGTTTGTTGCCGAAAGTTGTAGTGCAAGCGTCTTGTTGAACTATAATTGTTGGCCCTGAAAAGGACCGTTTTTTAAATGGCCCTGAAAAGATCCTCCGTTTTCTATTATAAACTAACTGTAACAGCTCATTAAAATTTCCTTTTTTTTTCAATAAAATTTCATCCGATAACGCTATAAATTCAATCGATGCGCGAGACTTCGCGATAAACAAAGAATCGTACAGTGTTGCCAAAACGCGATTACAAATAACGTCTTTTTTGCGTGCCACGTAAGAGAATTATATATATAGATAATTTATGTAAAATATATTTTTAAAAACTAGTCTTTAAATCTATTTGAAATTAAAAGAAACTGTCAATTAGTACAGAAAAACAATTTGAATTTATTTCTCCACATCGCGTGAAAATGAGAAAGCCCAAGAGGATGAAACAGTCTCAAACAATACCGATCATTCAACTCTGTACAAGCTGAATAAAGCATCCTGTGGTAAGATTTTATAATTTTTTTATTTACATTATTCACATCTGAGGCAAACACTCAGAAAAGACATTTCCAAAGCGATGTCACAATTCTGAACCCACATTCAAGAAACATAACTATTACATTTTGTGATTTTTAACTTACTGGATTCAGAAATTACCCCATTATACGCGCCGACATTCTTTTGTACTTGTTGATATGTTATTAAAATATTCCATTGACATCAAAAGATATTTATCTTCCATGCTTCCCATGAATATACAAATTGACATTTCAAATCGCTGGGATCGTGTTTTTTTATTTATCCGTCTTTCCATATCATGTTTATTCATCAGTTATTGCAGGCAATCAAGACTACCCATAAACATGAACTCGACATTCTGAAAGCATTAAAGAAAAATCTTTCGATGTATGGATGCTTTTCTGTGAAAAGAAGATAATTTAAAAGACGAATCAAAATAGGGAGGGGGGGGGGGGCTGATTATGCTTTTGTTTTAATTTGCTACTTTCGTTCTTGACCAACTGGCTTTACTATTATAGAAATGGCAAAACTTAACCTATTGGCTTAAATTTAAGAGTACTTTTATGTCAAAATGTTCAATAAACATCACGTATAAAATAGTTATAAATTCAAAAATTCTATTTGACTCCGAGTATCAGAGCATATCACCTGCATTTCAAAAACCCTCTGTGTTAGCGACTGCTCTTGTGTCTGATCGTTATGCTCAGTTTCTCTCTCTAAAGAATGAAAAAAAAAAGTAATCTCCCTTTACTTTGCCCTAAATAACAATTCTTTTTATCGAAATAATCAAAGTTTCATTCATGTAAAGAAGCTTTTTTGTGATAAAAATGAAGAAACATTTTTAGTTTACTTTAAAATAATTTGATTCTGTGTGGTTTCAAATTAATTAGTAATATTCTTATCGAAATGGTAAAAAAGGGTTTTCAGAAGCATAAAAGCAATAGTTCTGGAAGTAAATTATTTCGTGATCTACTCTATAATCCACTAACCAGGTAGGCCAATGACTGAGTTGTATTATACACATAGAAATGTTTGCAGAAAAACTTCTAGAAAAGGACAGGCAAATTGAATAACTGAATAAAAGATTAGCAGTTGCTTTTAGTTTACAGGAACGAAAGCAAGCTGTTGGTAATGGTATTTACAGTAATGAGATACCGAGTAGAAACTAGATTTACTTAGAATCCCAAAGCTTTCCCCAGTTGGTTAGAACTATTTATAGCGACTGTCACGAGTACAAATGAGTCTGCCTTCTGTTTAGACATTGAACATAGAAGATATATGAACATTTGAACTTTCAAGGATAGTTATGGTGCTATTCATTCTAACGTATTCAGGAGTACGTATTGTACCTTTATACGTATTTTATGCATTTAATGCATGCAATTAATTATTAACATGATTTGAAGTGGATCGAACCATTTCTACTTTATTGAAGTCATGATCTAGTTACCCAAATTTTTAATGTGATGTATTTAGTTAAATATTTAGATTACATCTTGATACATGAGTTCAAAGTAAGTGTATTTTACGATGTCTTTTATAGGACAGCCAGAACATAAAATGAACACTAGAAAAACATTAAAATAGACTAATCACAAATTTTCATTAAGAAAATTCAAAACATGTTTTTCCAATACCGTCGAACAAGATATGCTCCACAACCTCGTAATCACGAAGGCAAATAATACACTTGTTTATGTCGAAGATGAAATGGTAATTACATACTAAATATATCATTATTTCACCCCAATCGAGAAGATTAGTAAGTTTCCCCATAACCTAAATGATACCATTCTAAGTTATGATTAGTTATTTTATTTACATTAATAATAGCTCTTGCTTAGACAATAATGTTAAATAGTAAAAATACATTTCTTATTTAAAATTTTAAAACTAGATCTGCTCATCAGAATTAAAATTGAGAAATGAAAAACGAGCAGCACTTCGAAAATATTCTAAAAAGTTGAATTTATTTTGCTGAAGGTAAATATTAGATTATGTCAAAAGTTACGAAATATCTAGTTAAATTATCTGTACATTTGAGAATATTTTGATTATGAAAGTAATATAAAACATTGTGATGCGGAAAAAATATTTTTTAGTTTCAATTTTTACCAATTCTTTTAATTTCATTTCTTTTCTAGTCTTTTCTTTAAAGTAATACTACCTTGGACAAACGATTTTTTGAGTTTGAGATTAATTAGGGTTTCCTGATAAAGATTCAATGTTATGCATAGAATGTGTCAGAGAAACAGGCACAACAATTTACGAACCTCAAAATTCAAAATATCTTTTATTTTTATTAAAGAACTGAAAAGTAAAAGTCTACCAAAGAAAAATTCTGGAACCAGGTAATTAGTATCTTTTTCTTTTCACAGGAATTAATTTTCTCAGAAATTTGTTGCTACATAAATATTTCATAAGGATTTTTCATGATATTCGTGGAATTCCAACACTTCATTTGTGTTTGCTTTTTTAAGATACAGCTTATTATTAAATAGATTTTTATTTTGCAAAGTCGTATTATTTTTTTTCTTGGTTACTTTTATGTAAAACTATACCAAAAATGGAGTTGAACTCTACTCTTTCTCTAATGCTGTTTATTAATTCAATCATCTTATAATGTAATCATTGAAAGGAAAATGAAGAGTGAAACTATAAACGTTTTGAAAAAGATATTTTAGTTTCTAATTCCTTTTTCAACACAAAAAAATGAGTTAATACATTACTTATTTTGTGAAATATAACAAATTGGTATACTCGCGCTCTTAGTATGTCTGCTCGAAACTCTTATTTGCTTATATCTATTTGCTCACATTTTATATCGTATTTCAATCCTATTTAATGAATTCGGCATCCATACTCACACATAAATGGATTACATACCAATAAATTGAATAAAATTATCTTGTTATTGTTGTTTCTCATGCCTACACTTGCAGACCAGAGGAGTGCCAGGTCCGTCGAAGACGGCTAGAGGCGAGGGGGGTGCGCCTTCCATGTTATTGAGCCCCATTGGGAGGAAGTCTCACTTTGCTCGACATACATGGCACATCCGTTTTACAGGAAGGCCCCTTTCATACATCCATTCACTCACACATATCGTAATTTAGATCCCAATCAGAGGCCGATAACCCCCTGATCAGGTACCCCCAGAGGTAATGATCTGGTATGGGAACATGGGGGACTTTGTGACCACGACCTATTTAACGTGCCCCAGTCACCATTAGTGAACACGACGGTCTTTAGCCAGGTCGAAGCGCCGATCTCGCAATCATCAGAATTGCAGGCTCCGCCGAGGACAGAACCCACAACCCTTCTGACGCGAGCCCGACGCTCTACTGACTGAGCTACCGCGGCTCTAAAATTATATTAAAAATATGTAACATAATTTCGTTTACTTTTCTAGTGTCAATTATTATTTCCAATTAAATTCAAGACAAAAAGCGCACAATTCAGTTATGTTACCACGATTAAATTCCGAACTTCTATTTCAATTTAATCTTATCCCCTTGTTAAAAGTAGATTGAACACTTTTTTGTCGCGAACCTATTTCCTTTTCTGTGCTGATTTTTATCTTTCAGACTTCAAACGCAGTACATCGGCAAGCTCAAGGAAAGTTACCACTGTGGGTAAAAAGTGCCAAATAAGACACTACCGTGAAAATAAAGCCACTAAAATCTGTTTACTGTTCAAGAAACATGTTTGTGGCAAGCGTTTAGCAAAGCAACGTTACATCTGTAAAAAATATGGCAAAGGAATCCAGATTTTATTATCGAATTCTTAAAAAAGTGAACCACTGAGTAAAAAGTCAAAATCGTATGATTATCGAATTTTTTGTTTAGAATTATTAACTTATTATTTAAAGATAATTTTATTCATTATTTTGAGCACTAATTCCACCCTTATCGATATGGACAATGGACCGTTTAACACGTTTCGGCAAAAATAAAGTTCACTAAAGGTTGGTCAATTTAGGGTTAAATAGGCATGAAATGCGAAAAACCTCCCTGCCATCAATAGATATTAGCAATTAAGGAACTGTACCGCAGATAGTATACGCAGTTCTGCTAGTGAAAATCATTTGGTTCCATTAATGGACCTTGGATAATTTAAGATAACGTCTTCAAAAAGTGGTCTCGAACGTTCAATACCAGTACACGAGGGATAAACGGTCTATGCGATATCCACGTGAGAGATAAATAATATAAAGAAAGCCCTCTTCTCTACTTCATTGCTACGTAACGAAAAAAAAAATAAGGGGGGGGGGGATGAAAAGCTAACGACGCTGTACCTTACGAATGGTAATATCAGATTTCAAAACTGGTGGACGTAGAAAAGACTCTCTGAATCACGCCGGAAGAGTATCTAGAAGAACACTTGCGTCTCAAGAGAGCAAGAGATAATCTGGCCTCTTCACTTGGAGGGGGGGGGGGGAGCAGTGTCATCTCTGACAGCTGTGTCAAGTGGGAGAGGACCTTTAAAATAGACACCCGAGGACCTTGAATATCTGGGATGGTGTACAGTAATGTTGGCTTATGGGAAAGATCAAGTAAGAGGATTTTTTTTATGTATGGCGTTTGACAGTAGTTCTCAATCAAAGATTTCGATGCAACACGGAGTTGAAAGCCGTTTCGAAGGATTCCTCGCGAAATTCGATCTCTACTTTGATTTTGAAAGGTATGATAACCCCTCGATGCATTTTATACACGTGCCTTTCCCATATTTAGAAACATTTATTATGAGAAATAATTGTTTTTATTATTTGAAAATTGACTAATCTTGTTGGGAAGAACTTTGGTTGAAAAATCTAATTATAAATAATATTTATATTACGCCCCTAGTTAAACCGCCTAGTTGTTAACGAACAAGTCTTGAGGCACTGCATCCCAATTAGAGTTTCAAAAGACAATTTAAAACATAAAACTATACACAAACACCACCACGAACACCAGCATATAAAAATATATCTCGGAAAATTGTAGTCAACGTTTCAAGTCACACAGATCTAAACTCTATTTGAATTCGATCCAAACTGATGTTACGTTTTCTTGAAAGTTCCATTGATTACTGAGGTTTATTACTTCGAAACCGGCCGCTACACATAAAGATTTTGTTGCCGATTTCCAATTCATTCGTAACAATCTGTATATTTTGTTTAAATTAGAAGAGTCGAGTTTGGTTAAAATACTATATAGTTCGACAATTTCTAAACTTCATCTACACTCATGTCCATAAATTAAGGATAATGCCAGCTCCGGAAATAAAGGTTCAGAAACAAAACAAACGTGACTTATTCATAAAGCCCATTTTTTAAACAAAAGATAAAGAACAAAAAATATGGTGTATGTATGATACTATTAAAAAAAACTACGATTTTTACTCACTCTCTGGAGCAATTACAAAAAATATAGACCTTACAAAAACTTAACATGACATGATTGGTATGATGGTTAATACATCGTATGTCTACCAGACGATGAAATACAGTCCGTACAACGAATAGGCACTCACTCCACTCAGCAAGCAATGTTCTCCGAAGTTCCGGTACACTTGTAGGAGGTGGATGAAGGGCTGCAACTCGCCGGCCAAGCATGTCGCACACAAGCTCTATCGGATTCAAGTCAGGTGTCAAAGGTTGGACGCTGTTCTCCGTCTGCTTCTTTTTGCAATTACTTGTAAATACCGGTCGTCATTCGGCTTTGTAACTCGGGGGACACATGTACTGTAACGTCTACTGACATTTCCATCATTTTGGAATCGAAGACAAAGCCTAGAGATGACACTTTGACTGATTCCAAGTTCCACTGAAACTTCCATCTCAGAACGCACACATTTCAGGCGGCCGATAATTCTATCACTTAAAACAAATCATCGACATGCGTCCTCTGTGCCATAACTATTCGGTTGTGGCACTGAGCGGCTTACAGAACGCTTGTGAACAATTTTATTTCTTTGCTACTCTTACACTCTCTTCATTGTGACGTACTATCGGCGTCATCTGATGGCTTCCTGTAATTTGGATAGTATTCTTGAAGATGTGTGCAATAATTCTACAGATGAAGTTTTTGCTTTAGAGTTCGGTTTATGTGTGATTCTGAATTATCCTTAATTTATGGACATGAGTGTAGTATTCTCTTCTGTGTACGCCACAGACAACACAAGAATTTTTTTAAATAACAGATAATAGGTATATTACTGAATTACATCGTTTTTATGTAGTTTGATATAATTCATCGTAGTTATTTACTCTGTGATCGTCAGTATTTTTTTCATCTGTAGACACTCAAAATTATTTGTATAAAGATATTCACCATACGAAGTATGTTTTTCACGTCGCTGTCTAAGATCAAACGGGGAAATTGATCATCCCAAATCGATAAACACAATCAGGTAGGAAACCTACATTGCCTGAGGTTTTAGATGCAATCCCTACTGAATTAAACATTGTTGTTTATAAGTTTTTGAGGAGGAAAGATTTACTGGAGAGAATGGATTATCGAAAATATCCCAAACTTCTTTCGGTATTTACAATTGAAGCTGGCCACTACAGTGCAGTTTTCAAACTCGAAGGTTAACCACCAAGATGGTTTTAAATAAATGTGGAACATATAAGGGATTTACTTCTTTGCACTTAAGCTCTAAGGACTTATAAAATACGCATTTCTTATGTATAAATATATTTTTGTGCATTCGTGATAAATTCTTTACTGTTATATACTAGATACCACTTTGTCAAATTGCTGATTTCGTCTTTTTAATATACCTCAAGTTTTTATTTTTATTTGATAATTCATCTTGTAACATATGAAATATTAGTTACTGTCGTGATTTGAGGTTATGGTACATTAGAAAACCCAACTTTTGCCAATATTAAAATCAAATGTTCCATATTAAACAAGCCGATTTTCTCTTTATTCACTTATTTCTATTTTTATTTTCCCAACATTAAGCGTAAGATAATGTTTTCATATGACTGTCCATAATTATTTATTTAGTAATTAGAAAGCTCTCCAGATTTTAGAGCAATAAGGGTATTCTAGAGAAAAGTTTTTTCGATTTTCCCAAGCGAGTCAATGACTCTGCCCCTTTGAATTAGAACCTGCCACCCACAGACCCAGAGGCAGTGGATTTGAAAATAGACATCACATCTTTTGACCTTTCATCTTCTTACGGGGATGCGCGATTCCAATTTCTGGGCTAAAAGTTCTGATGGGATTCTATGGAAGCTTCATCCTTTCTACGAACACTCATTCCAGTTAGCGGACTCAATAACGCTTCGCCGAGCAGCGAACACCGCCGTTTTGACGGATATTGCGGACGTGAAAGTTTTTATCAACCTCTCGGTAGTTTCAAAGGGTAGCAGTTGAAAGGCGAAAATGGTTAGTAGAATGGTGGCTTTGTTATCGGCGTTCTAAACAATTAAATTGATAGCGATAGTGGTCATCAAGCTGCTCGTGCTTTGTGTCCCAACATACTTATAAGGGAACATTTTAGAACCATTAATTTCTGATTTATGTTTCAACTTTGGGTACATGAGTTTCGATGCTTCGCTGAGAAGGACTTTAGTTGTTTTACTAGACCCGTCAAGGCATGCAAATTGTACTACTTTTTGATGAGTAATGTTTGTTTGCTTCTATGGTTTGCTTTTAAATATGGTTTAGTTTGTGACTCTGAAGTCAATTTTTGCAACACGAGGAATGATTGGACCAGCACTTACTAGATTAAAGTATGAAAACATTATAACTTAATGTTTTTATGAATCTTAAAATTAAAGTAAACAGAATCTAACAAACAAATCAAAAACATATTGCCGTATTTTGATATTTTTGTAGACAGGTATCATCACACGTTTCCTGGGAATGTTTAATCGGTCTGATATCATACTAAACAAGCAATGAAAATTTTTTTTATGTTAAATTAAAAACAAGTAATTGAGATTATAAGATTATTTCATTAAAGTTCTTATGGAATTTTATAAGAAAGGAAATTAACTAATTTGTTTCTTTTTAGAGACATTATTCATTTTAGTATTTCTGTAATTTTCTCTCCTACAAATTGCACGAGTGAATTTTTATCAGGATATACTTAATTTTTGTGATTTATTAAATTCCTTATTTTCCGAGGAATTTAATTTCCATTCGAATAATTTATACCTCGTTTTGAATTCGGCACACTCACTGCCGTATTCACAGGTCCGAGTTATAATCTGTGGATTAATGATAATTCCCCAATCATCAAATAACCGAATTCACAATGTTTGATCCGAGATTTAAACCTTCGTTTCGGTACTGAAGTTTGATTAGCCGAAATCCATGCCTTAATTCTCAGTTTAGGGTACAGTGTTAACCTTTTACAGGGTGTTTCAGAAAGGATTCCTTAATTTTGAAATGAAATAACTACGAAACAGTGTGATAGATAGAAACATAAAACAAGTGGTACGTTTTATGAGCAGGCCTGGAATTTGAAATATACCGGTTTACGAAATTAGTTGCAACTTAGGATAATAGATGACGCTGTAATCTTGATTCTCTTCCTCTTTAAACGTAGTGCCAATAGTCATTCGTAAACAGGCGTCAAATTACATTACAATGGATTCGAAGTGGTCACCTTGAATAGCAATCACTTGTTGTAAGTGAAAGGAGAAGGTTGAAGCCTCCTACCGCAATGTGTGCACTGAAATGTTTACACAAATGAAATGTCAAAGCTGTTCTAGAGTTTGAGAATTCTTACAGCAAACACCGTCCATCAAATAGTTCCATAGAAAGAAGTCACATGGATTGAGATCTGGGGAGTATGGAGGTCAATCTATTGGAATAGTTGATTCGTAAACGTGCAGCTGTGTTGTACCGGGAGCTGCAAGTTCTTCCACTATGTAGTTGAATTCACATCGCAGTGAAGAAACACAGTGGACTATTGACGTAGGTCCGTGATCAATGCCGAAGGTTAACACCTCCTTTTAAAAGGAACACCTTGTGATTTTTAACCACGTTTAGATACCGATGCCAAAATCTGTGAGCTAAGTTTGTCTCGGAATCGGAGTACAGTATTATATGATTTATTTCTAGATTTCATTTGAGAAATCTGAAATTAAATTTCAATATTTTGTTCGCAATATTAAAAACGCTTCATTTATGTCCAGCATATGAATATTTTAATTCAAGCTAATTTAAAGTTGTCAGCTAAAGCTATTTAGTCTTTGAAATTGAGAAATTACACCTATTTAGTCATTAAATTTGTGTGGATTTTGTGTTTCAAACTTCATAATTAAAATTTTTTTTTTATTTATTTATTTATTATGCATAAAAAATAGTTTGCATAACCTTCACTTGTAATCAACACACCAAAATCGACGAGCCTAAAAGTAATCCGATCTCCACATGCCCACAAGAGGGCGTTATGGTCTGGGGTGATATCTCTCTTGATAGCCGGACCCCTTTGGTAGTCATTTCTGGCACACTTGCAGTACAACGGTACGTAGACGACATTCTAAGACCAGTTGTGTTACAGTTCCTTTTGAGACACCCCGGACTTACTTTTCAACAAGATAATGCCCGGCTGCACACGGCACGTGTTGCTATGAATATCTTCAAGCTTTCCCAACACTTCCTTGGCCAGCTTGGTCTCCTGATCTTTCTCCCATAGAGCACATTTGGTACGTTATGGGAAGGCGATAGCAACCATACCGGAATTTTGACCATTTAGCCCGACAATTGGAGACAATTTGGCAAAAAATTCCGCAGGACACCATCCGGGAACTTTTCCAGTCTATGCCACGCCGGGTGACAGCTAGCATCCAGGCCAGAGGTGGACCAAAACCTTATTGACTTACTCCTTTTGTAACGGTCAAACTATGAAATAAATCATTCAATTGTTCTGATATTTTAATCGTTTGTTTTGCTATGCATGTTCTTCACATCTACCAATTGTTATCGCAACAGGAAAACTCTTTCTTGGTGCTTCGATTTTTTGTTATAATGTGTCTATGCAATTTTAATAAATTTTCCCTTCTGCTTAAAAGGTAAAATTATATACCTGACGGATACAGCTTACAAAAATTTTTAAAAGCTGATTGTTCTTAAGCATCACGAAAAATAATGTAAAAGCATTTTATTCCAAATGAAATCGATTTGACGCGTTAGTAACCTTAAATATACTGGACATTGTTTTTACAAGTTTATATTACGATTGGAGCAAAAGTGGTAGTTTGTTTTTAGCGTTAAACTGCTTCAGCATCGGTCAATTCTGTAGCTTACAAAACTTCAGTAATGAGTAAAGCAATTCTCCGAGAAAATCCGGTCCTAAAAGTAGCATTAACTATTTCTACGTCTGGAAAGAGCTTAAAGCTATCTATCCAACAATTGAGGGAAATAACAGAAGGTAACTACAAGGTACCTCGTTGTTTCAGTTTACTTTTTTGTGCTCTCTTCTAATGATTTTTTCTCAGCTTTTCAGATAGTGAGCAATTCCTTTCTTTTTTGTACTTTCTGCTAGGAAAGTACGGGATTCATTTAAGTATTATCAAAAGTTTTAAGAGTTAACGCTGAAAAAATCAGATCTGTTTTCCTTTGTAAAGACTGACCAATGTTGATAAATGAAACAAATTGAATTACTTTTAACTTTATAACTTTCACAACCGAGTTTCTGAAAAATAAAGTAAGTAATAACGTGGGCTTACTAGGAACTGATATTCATTCTGAAGCATTTCTAAACCTACATCCACATAATTGTAATAGTTTCGATAAAAATTTCTAATGCTCTTTTTATGTGCCTGAACTTTTTACCTTTGCTGGAGTAGCCTATTACAATTTTCTCATTTAATCTTATAAAACCGATCTTAAAATTTTGTGACTCACTTCAATGTTGTCCGAAATTTACTTGATATTTCACTTTTCCTATGACGTTATCCGTTTCATAGCATTGATCTTACGTAATAGACGGCGTTCTTCATATTGCTTATCCCAATCGCTCAGTACAGCCTGTTCTGTTGTGTTGCTCCAGTACGACGCTAATTAAAAATACCATCTACTACAACCAATTGCTCAGATCCTAAAGCAGAATTACTTGAAGAGCGTAAAAGAAAAACATCTACAGCTTCAATAGCCAATCGGCCCAAGTCGTTTCCTAAGCCTACAGGAGATCCTTTGTCAGTGTCTTCGCCTATGTACTCTATTTCAATATGAGGTCGATTTTATGATGTATTTCTAGCAATTTTAAGATTATGATCCTTTTCCGCAGATCTATAGCATTGGAATTTAAGGATCGTAGTTTTTCACGAGTAAAATGTACAACAATAGTGTGATTTGTGTGTGCATGCAATTTAAAAATATCACTGTTTACGAACCGTTGATCGGATTGTAGAACTTTTATATCAACCCTTTTGAATATACTTTACTCGCCTGTTTCAAAGAACTGTTTGAAAAAGATTTTCAAATTGGAAGTCAACAGTACCGTTAGTTAATCCAATGTTTTCCATTGTCGCAATAATCATTACACAGGTCTACAAAAAAATAATTTTTGAAAATTATCTTAGTTTGGATAATAGATTTATGTATTATTTTCATTGATAATTCCAAAAATGAAATCCAATCTATTTTTTTTCAATCACGTAAGGTGTTTTCCCAAAACAATTTCATATATAGGAGAAAATAACTCAAATAAAAATATTAAATATTTTTTATTTTGATTTTATCACCTTGTAAATATATACTTTGCATTGATATACTAGCTGTGTAATGATTTAAATTGCAAATGAAGTTTATGAAAAAGCGGTTCAATCCCTTATCGTAGCGTTTTCTTATTCAGAAAACTTATTTTTTCGTTTTTATTCTTGTGAACTTGTCGGGATCGTCTCTATTGAACATCCAGAAGTTGTCGGCTATCATGTTGATATTCCTCACCTTCCTTGATATCGTTTTTCCATTTCCTTTATGTTTTGGTGAAATCTTTCACCTTGCTCCTCGCTGAGTGCACCTGAAATTTTTCAGAGAAATAGTCCAGGTGTGAATGTAGATGTAAGCACATATTACACACTAATATCTTGAAATTTGCTAACATCTCTTCTACAATAGATTTGTAATTTGTGTCTCTGATTTTTAACTAAGCTGGTTACTACTAGTTTGAAAGATTTCCATGCTTTTCTATAGTTTGTTTCCATTTTGAGTATAAAATTTTCATTCTTCATCAGTTTTATGATGTCATGTCGTACAAATACAAATTCCTTCAACTTTGGTTCGGATAAACCAGGGAAATGACCACAAAGGTATGTAAAATGTCCTTATTTTGGCAAAGCCTTAACAAATTTTTTTTATGAAAATTTAAAATTAATTAAATTAAATTTGTATGAAAAGGTGGAATAAAAACTTTTTTTGGTTTAATCAAACTTTTTCTTTGAATATTTTTGACTCCAGGTTCCAATGTCTTCCTGTTTGGCCATTCTTTTTTTTTTCTAAATGCCTTTCTCTATCACAACTGTCCCATTCACAAAGGAAACACGAGAATTTTGTGTTACTGCTATCTTGACGAAGTAACATAGATATCACCTTCAAATCACCGCGAATTGCCCATTTGTGTTCTGAATACGAAACTTTATTTAGTATCAATTCAAGATTTCCAAAGCACTCTTTTAAATGAACTGCATGCACAACAGGTACAGAAACACACTAAATTCAATTATTCAACAGTGCTGCTTTTAGACTTCTTTTTGATGAATCAATAAAAAGTCTCCATTCGCCAGGTTTGTATTGCATATTGAAAGTTGTTATGAGCTCTGGAACATCGCTGCAATAAACAAGTTCACCCTCTTGACAGGAAAACGGAAGATAAACTCTTCTTTTCTGCTCCGAAACAAAGAAAATGACGTATCATGAGTCAACAAATGTTTTCCTTCTACCTGGAACCTAATACTTGTGCCGATTCCTTAGGAAGATCTAAGTCTCTGACAAAATCAATTAATTGAGACTGGATAAAAGGTTTATGTTCATATTTACCGGGGTCACATGTATCCTCATCATCATCACCTCCCCATGGACGTACAATTCCTAAATCCCCCAAAATTTTCAATGTATCTGGAGGGGATGGAAGCGGTATACCAGGCCCATGAAGGATAAAGCGTATGGCAGATGGGATGCTAGGATAAAATATCTCCTTTTTGTTTTGTACATTGAAACCTTTCACATTGCATATACAAAAATAGCTGTTATCAGTATGATTTTTAGACTCCCCAAATCATTAGTACATTAACTAACTGAACTAAGAAAGACGTTGATAGGAGTAAGAAAACTGGCAGGGCTGGGGAAGGGGAATGTTGAAGGAGGGGTGGACAGACCTGTACCAACAGGCTAGTGATCCGGTTTTAACTTGTTTTCTCTGGTTTTACTTTCGTGGTTAACGGACAGTTTACCAATTTAAAGGAAAATCCTAAATAAATGTTTATTCTTTCTTGGATTGAATTTATATAGAGCGAATTGTTATTTGAAATCCATAAATATCTATACAAATAAGAATGGAGAGTTGTATGTACATTGAATATATTCGACCCATTTCAAGTTTTCTATCCTTCTTATGTAGAATCCTTCGCACGCACATTTGGTGTCTGTATGTGTATGCCCAAAGCACGTACTAACGGTTTAGTATAATTTCATGAACCTTTGCATACTGTGAGAACTTACATTAATTTAAAACAACGTTTTACCCAGTAAGTTTTATTTCGTTTTGTTTCTCTGTATACTGTTGTTTTAAATATTTACTATTTTAATAAATTGCACTTCCATGTCATCACACGCACCGCCACTACAAAGTATTCAATTTAAAGTGGCAGGTTTGTCGAAATAAAACAAATTTTAAGGGTATTTTTGCCGTTATTAAAAGGATAATGACATAAAAAAATTTCCAGACTAGAACTTTTGAAACATTACAAAATTATTTGTCATAATGAGAGTAGGTCAAGGTGGATAATTTTAGGAGTTGAAGCTATATATAAGCAACTTATTTATATAGGTTAAAAAAATTCATTAAAAACAATAATTTTCTTAAAAAAAGGTATGGAAACAAATCGGATTACCATGTATTAAATTTTAATAAGTTACCTTTGTAGTTCTGTATTGAAGGCATTGAATTTTAAAACAAGTTCTTTTATTAGATGTGCCACAAAATGTAACATCCAAGAAAAAATGTATTCGTTTAAAAAAACTTATTGATGAATATCTTATAATTTCAATTTGCCATCCTTCCATTAAAGATGGCGAAATTCCACAACGCCTGATGCAAGAATGTACACATGTGAAAAAAATATTATTTTGTTGACTGCCATAGATTCGTCATTTTTATGAATTGAGTTGAACAATTGTAAGTGAAAAGAACTCAAGAAAGGGAATTCCACATCCTTTCAAAATCGTGTTTGGAATTAGTATTAACCCTAGTGTCACCTTTCATTTTGTAGCTTTGTCAAACAGAAAAGGTGCGATATATGTAAAATGCATTACAGGATGGATATGCATGTGTAGGATTTGTGTGCAAAGTAAGTTGTAGAAATTATGAAGATGTAGAAAGGTGTTAAATATTATTTTATACTACGAGATATAAAAAGTGATTATATATTCTGATCATTCTGGAAGATTCTCTGGTTCTGCTAAATAAATCTAGCGTTAACCAATTCAACCCGAATAAGGTCGTGTAATTTTGCTAGTGTTTAATAAGTTTATACATGTAATATTACATGTAATATTACATTGTTACTTAAATATACAAAATCCTTGTACATTAGACCTGTGGTTTGTCATAAAACTGTAAGTGGAGCAATTTTTAATTAGTTTTCCAGTAATTAGCATCCAAAAAACTTCAAAAAACACTAGTTATTTTTAAGACAATTTTTTAATCACAGACCTGTGTTATTGCTGTTATGTTTTCAAAGAAAGCAACAGAATATGAAACAGAAGAAGAATTCTTAAAATCTAAATATCTAGTGAATAAGTTAAATGAATTTTCCGAATTTTCAGAAACGCACATGAATAGATTTTTCAAAAATAGAAAGACTAGAAAAGCTAAAAAATTTATAAAGCATTAAAAAAATACCTTATTCATAATTGCAGACTCTCAAATTTAAAATGATAATTTTCTTAGTACCCAATATGTATTAGACATAGCTGTGAGAGCAAAAGGCCAACTCCTAAGTATATAAATGGTTAAACTCTATATTTGGTGACTAATTGCTAACGATAGCTGAACTTAAACATATATTTATTCAGTGAGAATTGTATTAGATTCTAAAATAACAGCTATATTTAGTTTTAGTTGCATTAATTTTCCGAGAATTTATTACTGCATTTTTAGGTGCTTAACATTTTGGCGACGAGTAGATCAGATAATGGGGTAACGTGTTTGGTTGCTTTAAAAAACCTTTCCCAAAGGATAAAGATAACTATTCATCGAGTAGGCATTAGACAGTTCAACTCTGAAAAATATTCTTCCCTTCGCTTTTACACACATTGAACAAAAATCGTGCGTTTAGTATTTGTACTTTTAATTCAAACAAGATTCAGTAATATCATGTCAGTTAAAAAAATAATTGGTTAAAGGTAGCAATGTATAATAAATGTGTTTGCAGTTATCAAATATTATGTTCTATCCTGAAATCATTCTGCAGTAATGCTCGCTATGTTAGATTTCTCTCTTGGGGGGCATTCCTTTAAAATCCAATATAATTATGTATATTGAGGATTTTATACATGTTATTTTATACATTTTTACTATGTTTATTAATTTATAAAAATTAATAAACATAAAAAAATTGGATATTTTTATAGAAATTTTACACATAACGAGAAAAATATTTTATGAAAACTCGTAAATAAAATTTAAAAAATCTCTCCTTAGGTCTTTTTCATATACTATAACAACATTGTAAAAATTTATTTCATACAAAAATATTGAAAATTGACAGAGGAGTTGGGCTTATAAAAAGTGTGTATATCGGCTGAAAAAACATATTAAAATCGTAATATGAAATATAATTGCAAATAAAAACAACATTTTTTTATTGATTATTGCTTCTTGTGCAAAATACGTGCTTAATTATCACTAAAAAAGTAGGTTATGTAAAATGAATAATACAATTTTTTTTTCTTTCGGGTCTCACTTAAACATTCATACACAAATGATAGACTTTATTACTTATCATTTCATACTTAATCATACCTTTTAAATGGTAATTTTAAAGGTAAGTCATATGCATTAAAAACTAAAATATAGCTTTATAAACTGTAATGATTAAAAAGTACTGTTGCTTCAGTGAGAAATAATCTCTATAAACAAGAATGGAGTGTTTGTTTGTACATTCAATATTTTCGACCCATTTCAAGTTTTCTATCCGTTTTGGACCCTTCTGATGCCGAATCCGTCCTTTTCGCGTTTGGTGTCTGTCTGTGTGGCTGTCTGTATGTATGTGCCCTATACACGTCCACACGGTTTAAGATATTTTCATGGAAATTTGCATACAGTGAGTACTTATCTTCATTTAGTGAGTGGAATTGGTTGCGAAAGTCTGTCTATCCGTCTTTCTGTTCTATGTTCGATTTTGTGTTTGTGTGTTTGTGCAAGCATCACATGAATTTTATTCCAGATATTTGATTACAATGTGTTTTATTTTATACATTATCTATCAGTTATAGAATGCAATATTAAACATTTCTTTATTGTTATATTTAGTTGAGTTTCATGCTAAAACCCCTGAGTAAGTATACTTAAATCAGCCACAATTTGGTAGTTTTCGTAAAATTGGAATGTATTTTGAGTATTACGATTACTTTGATTTGCTTTACCAGTACTGCTGAAAAACCAATTATTTTTCAAAAAAAATTTTATGGTGAAATATTACCTCTGATACTTTATTTATTTCGAGTCTTATTTTTGTTCTTTGCGCTATGTAAACGATTTCCGAACATTTGGGACAGACGATATTTTTCAACGAACGGGAATAAAACTGAAACTCGAGTTTCATTTTCTTTCGCTCTGAATTAATTTCGCATTTCTAAATTTCATACACTTTTTAGTTGTAAGTTGTGGCAACTGCAAGATCAAGAGATAAAAAGGATTCACAAATTAATATCTTTTGAACAACTTTTACCCGATATCTTTTATTTTGTTTCATTTCGCAGTTTTCTTTTCAAATATTTATTATTTTAATCAATCGTGTTTCTTTTTCATCACACGCAACACCACCACAAGGTATTCGAGTAAAAGCTAGCAGGTAAGTCAGAATAAAGCAAATTCTAAGTGTAAATATGCCATTTTTGAAAGAATAATAATGTTTAAAAAATCCGAACTAGAACTTTTCAAACATTAAAATATTCTTTGTTATAAAGATTTGAGAAAATTGTGAAATTCCACAATGCCATGTTGTCGCATGCCGGATACAAGAGTGACACGTGTAAAAAAAATATTGTTTTGTTGACTATGAGTGCGAGAGTACTCGCCGTAAATCGTCGTGTTTATTAATTGAGTTGAACATGAAAAGAACTTAAGAAATTGAATTCCAAATCTCCCTCAAAATCGTCTTTTGTAGCAGAAACCTTAATGTCAGCTTACGTCATTTTGTAGCATTGTCATACAGCAAGGGTGCGATGTATGTGAAATGTATTAGATGATTAGATATGCATGTGTAGGATTTGTGTCCAAAGTAAGTTGTAGAAATCTTAAAGATGGGGAAAGGTTTTAAAATATTATTTCATTCTACGGAAACCGTAAGTCATTATATATTTTCATCATCTCTTCAGTCTAGAGTAAACGAATTCGAACCGAGTATGGTCGGGTATTTTGCTAGTATTTCATAAAACAAGGAAGCTATTTTTTTAGGAATTCGTTACTCTTCGTAAAATGTATGAATCCAATTTTTCGATATATCTATAGCAAAGCTATGTGCATAGGCCATTTAAGTAAATCTGATTCCAAAGAATAAAATATATTACACACAAAAGGATTTCTTAAAGGATTTTTCTTTGTATGCATATAATTAAATAAGATCAACTTTGTTAAACTTTTAAAAGATTGGATTATTTAATAAAATTAAATAGCTGTTTAAATAACATTTTGTATTGCAGAATGATTTGATTTATGTATTTAAAAAAAATTAAATAGCTGTTTAAAAGACATTTTGTATTGCAGAATGATTAGATTTATTTAAAAAAATTAAATAGCTGTTTAAAAGACATTTTGTATTGCAGAATGATTAGATTTATTTAAAAAATTTAAATAGCTGTTTAAAAGACATTTTGTAATGCAGAATGATTTGGGTTTTCATTCGCGAATTTTCAGATATTTTTATTTTTAAATGTGCGACTGAGAGATTATTAATTTTTATAAAATATACGCGAAAAAAGGTATGAATAAGATGAAAAACGGAATATTTAATTTCAAATTTGCTTGGTTTTAAGAAAGTATTTAAACATGCATATTTTTCCAATTTAAAATAAAAAACACGCAATTAAAGATGATAGAAGAAAACATTAGAAAATTGTGTCACTTGGATTTTCATTGTTTGTGCTGATAACGGTGATTACTCTTTATGTTCTACTTCGTCAGTGGTTTTAATATTTTTTACTTTTTTATCTATACTTCCCGAAACTATACTATCTCATCTCATATATCATAGAAAAAATATCAAAAGACTTTTTATTTATAGGATGGTACCATATACATATATTCAATACTAATCCTTCATTGACGGTCGTATAAAAGCTACGTATTTAGTTAATCTCAATTTAAGATTTTTTCTCTTCCCATGGTAGTTCCATAAAGTATGCAGGGTGTTTCAAAATTTATATCACAAAACTTTAAATTAATGTAGGGAGGACACAATTAAAACTTATTCACATAGGCATATATGTCCTTAAGTACGCACTAAGATGCAAGTATGTGAACAATGTTTTTATTTGCCTAAATTGTATAACGTTCCATGAAGTGTTCCGTTTCAGTTTGTTGAAACGCATAAAGATTTTGTGATTCGACACATGTCTATATCAAGGCAACAATCTCACAGGGATAAATACAATCTAACACAGACTAGATACAATCTAAATTGGGCTTGTCGTTTCCATTAACTGCCCTTCGTAGTAGATTCGTAAATTACTGGTCCAAGTGGGTTTGCTAAGAACGACACCGTTAAAGTACAATTCAGATTAATATTTATTAGACGGCAGGATTTACGCTATTTACATTTGAATTTTAAAGTATGATTTATGGAATTCAGGGCTGAAATCCTCGGCTGTGGGTGCTGTAGAAATGCATTAAGATGTTAAGAGGATCAACTCAAAACTGCTGGCGATCCTCGGGCCAAAATATCTCCATTTAGTTCGAGTCGAAGTCTTTATTCTCTCGAACCTCCAGATGACACCGAGGGAAAGTCAACAAAGAGGGATTCGTATAATACCTCTTAAGACCATCTGGATGGGGAGTAGATCAAGATTCTTTCCAGTACGGAAAATTGAACATTATTCATCATGACACTACAATGGCAGAATCATGAACCAATTGGCGTTACCAGGGAGGGGTTCACGTTACATCACAAATGTAAGATACATTCACGACACACAACCTGTTTCTGAAGATGACATACATTCATTCCAGAATGACGAACATCCATGGTATACTCCCGGATCCAAATTGGGACCATTCGACCCAGACGCCAGTCATGACAGCTAGACCTATCAGTCTATATCTTAATCATTATGGCACAACAAGGAAGGAATTCCAAACCACTTAGCGTTATCCTGGTGCATAACAGGGGGTGGGATTGTTTTACCTTACGTACATCCACACATTCTGATCCAACTCGTTTATAAAGATGCCACACATTCATTCTAGAGGGAAAAGCATCCATGTTTTAAACCCGGATTCAAACCAAAAACCTTTCGATTCAGAAGCCAGCACCATGACCACTAGATCGATAGATCGACGCGACTTCTTGATAGATCTGTTCAAATTTATGATTGGCGGTCAGTGGAAAACCTACCGGTGTTAACTCCCCAATATGTTGTTAAGGTCGTTGCGCGGTTACATGTTATCCGCATGTAGTCAGCTTCTAAACCGACGATGGGTCAAAATTGCCATTTGCCGAATAGTCCTCTGTCGCAATCCGAGTGGAGCTTGTGGATATACATCTCTACCTGAATAAATTTAATTTTGTGTGTTCTCTACCTCTCAAAATTAAAAATAAATAATAAAAATTAAAGGAATAAGGTATAAATACGTAAAGGAAGTTTTTAAACATTCCTGCATATGTACCTACGTATTGAGAGCTGCTATTAGGTTCTGTGTTACACTCAGAAATTTCATTTATTTTGTTTCTTAGGTTCTTGGAGTGTCTGAGAGGGAATTCCTTGATCAAATGGGAGTCTATTTTGTGTCTTTTGTCGGACAGTATGGTTATGACAGAGTTCTCGGCGTATTGGGCCGTCACATGCGGGACTTTTTAAACGGCCTCGACAACCTTCACGAATATCTGAAGTTCAGTTATCCAAGAATGAAGGCCCCTTCCTTCTTCTGTGAAAATGAGACGCCCTCTGGTCTGACCTTACATTACAGAAGCACCAGGAAAGGGTTTTTGTGGTACACCATTGGGCAGATTAAGGTAAGCTCTATTTGATGTTTCTACGTATCCTGTTGTGCATTATGTTTTCGACTGAAAGGGAGGGATTCTACCCCGAAAAGTGCTGTTTTTATTTATATCTTTTTAAAAATAAAATATTATAAAGTTTAGAATACTTTTATAGATATTAGAATAAATAATTTGCTATAGTAAAATAAAATTACTAATAGAGTAATTTATCTATGCCATGCGAGGTAAGTAACACCCATCTTCATTCAAAAACATTCTCGTCAAAAATTATTTTAATTGCTGTTTATAATTTTTGCTGTTTAAAATAATTTATAAACTCAGAAATAATAAACAAATTCCTTTTATTTTTTTGAAAAAATGAGTCCACTTGAATTAACGTCCCCAAATGCCATTATATGTTTGAGGACATTATCCCTATTGGTTAGAGCTGTAGCATGTAGCGTTTTGCGGGAAAATACTCCAGTAATAAGTTTAAAACAAGTGGGTTAGACTCAATAAAACACGGCTCCATCGTTAATGGGCAATAATTACCACCCTAATTTTGTAATATGATAACACAATGTATGCCTATCCAAATAGCCATTTGGCGACGAACATTTTAGTCACCAATTTGACGATGAATGTTTTAGAATTTTACCATCAAGTGATTTTTCAGATGCCTGTTTCGATATAAGAGTTTCAAGCAAATAGTTTCAATTGATCAAGAGACAACATTTTTTTATTGTGTTTGGTTTTGCAAGAAGTTATTTGGATGGATTTTAACAGAAAAGCTTAAATCCCTGACAAGTTCATGGGTCAGTGTTTCAGGTATCAAGTTAGAGCTTAGAAATAAAATAGAATTAAAAATCAACATGGAAGATAGTTTAATTAATGTCGAACTGGATCAACACAACGGGCTTTTAGAAATGACCCAGGATATATCCCGAAAACAAAACCTCCAAATTTTGAACCTCGGTCAGATGACGAGGACAACAACTGAACTGGCACCCTACTCTCCATACTTCCGTACCATACCATCATAAGGACGTTTAAGGTCACGACAGATTTATCTTACACCAGTCCCTTCGTACACGACAGTCTTTGATTGGATCGAGTTTCGAACTCGGAACTCTCCAGTTACTAATACATTGTTCTATCAATTAGGCTACCGAGGTCCATGTAGATCGACAAGCGTCCAACTGCTTCTAAAGTTCTATATCCTTCCACTATCATGATGTACGCCTTGCATTGATAATGCTGAACATTCTAAAAGATGTTGACATCCATGTCAACATAAACTATATAGACAAAAATATTTGGACATTACAGAAATTCGGATTAAGATCCATCTTAGTGGGCTTGTTTTCTATGGTCTGGACCTGGTATCATGAACACTGACGTGTACCTCGACGTCTTGGACAGTTCGGCCTTGCCTACACTATGGCAATACTACGGAGATGATGATTGTTTTTTCCAACAGGATCGAGCTACATGTCATACCGCAAAACGTGTGCTGGACTGGTTTCCAGAAAATGAGATAAGTTTGCTTGACTGGCCTGTTCAGAGCCCCGATCTTAATCCGATCGAGCACTTGTGGGATAAACTAGACGACACTGACACGCACGCCCATCTTCACAACAATCTTTTCGCACAGCCTTGCAAGAGGCATGGAGAGTTAGGAGAGTTATTGCTGCTCAGATATACAGAGAAGTTGTAGAAAGTATGACTCGACATGTTGCAGCTGTAGTACAAGCTAAAGGAGGGCGTACTCTTTACTAAATAGAATAATAAAGCACTTTTCTGAAAAACAGGCAGTGTTCAAATACTTTTACGTATAGTGTATTTTTATTGAACCCAAGGGGTCTGTTTTGAGAGCTATTTATCATAATCTCAATACGATTATTCCAAGTTAGCTTGTTATCTTAATTTACTCTAAAATATTTAGAGCCTCTCAATTCCACAACTGCATCATTGTACTTATATACCATAGTCTCACCTAGGTAGACTTCTGACCAAGAGTAAAAGTTTGATGAAATTTAAATTTTTCAATGTTTGAAGCAGGTTTAATGATATCTTATTTAATAAATTCAGTTATTATGGTAAATATATACAGGGTGGTCCCGAATTCATGGTACAAACTTTAATGGTAGGTACAGGACATTGTAACAATGATTTATTGTATAGGAATGTATAGTCGCAAGTGACGCGGTGAGGCGTAAACAGGGGAAATAAAAGGAAAGAGAAATGGAGTGATCGGTTGGTATCATTGCCGGTAGAGGGCAGTAGATGTCTAGCCGCTGTTGAACATGATGCATCGCAGTAGGGAAAAGCGCCATTCACAATTGTGCTGCCGTAGACGATGGGTGACTTTACGTATGCAGAAAAAGCAGACATGCATTACATGTACGGCCGTGCAAATGGTAACGGCAGAGCTGCGTTACGAATGTATCGCGCGGAGTATCCTGATCGACGAATGCCGGATCATAGAATTTTTCAACGGTTACATCGTCAACTTTGTGAAACAGGTGCGTTCGACGTCAACAGACATGGCGCTGGTCGAGTAAGAGCTGTACGCACTCCAAGGCTGGAAGAAAGCATCTTGAACATTGTGGCTGATAGACCCGAGTCAAGCACAAGAACTGTTGCGCGTGACGTAGGTGTGAGTCATCAGACTGTATGCAGAGTGTTAAACGAAAATCGCTTACACCCCTTCCATTTTCAGAAAGTACAAGCATTGAATCCGGCAGATTATCCTCGCCGCGTGAACTTCTGCCTGTGGGTGATGCAGCAATGTGCGTTGCAGCCGGATTTCGTAGATTATGTGCTATTTACAGATGAAGCGACATTTTCACGCGAGGGTGTCTTTAACGCGCACAATTCCCATGTGTGGGCAACCGATAATCCACATGCAACGCGTCGACATGCGTTTCAACAACGTTTCAGTATTAATGTGTGGGCTGGTATTGTGAACGACTTTTTGATTGGCCCATACTTACTACCCACGCGGCTCACTGGCGGAAGCTATCTTATTTTTCTGAAAGAAGTGTTACCACAACTGCTGCATGATGTTCCGATCGCCATTCGTAACCGCATGTGGTTTCAGCACGATGGGGCGCCAGCACACTTCAGCATTGATGTACGGAATTACCTGAATGCCACGTTTGGTACTCGATGGATTGGGCGTGGTGGACCAGTCCCTTGGCCACCCCGATCTCCCGATTTATCGAGCCTCGATTACTTTTTATGGGGACATCTAAAGCATCTTGTTTATGAGACTCCAGTTGACTCAGATGAGGATCTCGTCGCTCGCTTATCTGTAGCTGCTGCAGGTGTGCGTGAAATACCAGGCATCTTTGAACGTGTACGCCAATCGCTCCACCGACGCTGTCAAGCATGTATCGATACTGGTGGACGCAATTTTGAACAATTACTGTAAACATGACACTTGTCAACAACGCTTTCAATAAAATCTTTGTTTTTCCTTTCGGCCGTTATTTCCCCTGTTTTCGCCTCACCGCGTCACTTGCGACTATACATTCCTATACAATAAATCATTGTTACAATGTCCTGTACCTACCATTAAAGTTTGTACCATGAATTCGGGACCACCCTGTATATATATATATATATATATATATATATATATATATATATATATATATATATATATATATATATGCGGTTACATTATTATTATAATTTCTAATATTTCATCATATGCATTTACTATTGACGAGAGCAACGAGTAAATACATCATGTTTTATGCTTGATCTATTGTTTACACTGAAAGATAAAACCACAAACTACAAAACATAAATGATATTACTTGAAATGATAACTCGTTTACAGGATCAGACTATCCAAATTCATAAAATTCAAATCAATTGAGAGGAAAAATTAGACCAAAAAAATAAAGACGCCCCTACATATTAAACGGGGAGAGAAGCAATTATATATTTAGTTTGTAGGATTGTGTAAAAGAAAATTTCGTCCCTATTAGTATCAGAAATTCAGTTCAAAAGCCCCTTGTTATCAGTTTGAAAACGGGCAGCATCACGTTTCGAGTGAAACCCTGATACTATAATTGGTTTGCGAAATCATAATACGGTTTTGAGTGCGCGATAAGAAAGAGTCGTTCTTTATTAGTTCATAGCAATGCAATTTTGAGCATTTATCTCAAATTAATACCAGGCGAATTTGTTCTTTAATAGCAAATTTTGAGTCCTAGAAACGAAATAAGAGAGAGTTTATATTTTCTTGGAGTTACAAAAAACGATTTTTAGCAAACTGCATTTCCGTTAACGAAGTATTGATATTTATATTTAATATTTTTTTTAATTACTACAACAAATTTAATTCAGAGGGAGAGAGAGAGAGAGAGAGGTTTACATTTCTTAGAAACTAAACATAGCGATCCTTTTCTATTTTTATCGCACTACTCTATTCAACAATCTCTCTTTTTTCCACTTTCACGAGATTTTTTTCTTAGAGCTGTCTTGTCCCAATAACCTTTATCAATCTCCTTCTAGGATCCCAGACTCTCGCTAATAGCCCGCTGAGTTGTGTGCTTCAGTGCGACGTGAATTTAACTACCTACCTAAATACCCATATCAATCTCGATCCCCTATCATGTCCAAAGAACCTTTTTAATGTAACACGATCTAATATACATATCCTCACTCAAAGTGCAAAACATCGTACTTCTAAAAGCTGCATTCTTCATAAGAGCAAAAAACTAATCGCTTTCCATATGACATGATTCTATTTTGTTATATCCACTCTATAAAATAAAATCGACGCACCAAGAAGGAATCATCCGATTGCTTTGAAATTTCGTATGCATAAATGTTTTGACCAAATATGCAAATGATTAAATTTTGGTGTCCAATGAATGAATAGTGCGATCTCCAGCGCATCGGAACTGCGCATCCAGCAGATGTATTTAAGGAGTTGTTCTTGAACTGTTGTTAAAAATTTCTGCTGCATTGCAATCTAGGATACCTTTCAACGACTGTAAAAATGCCTCGCCGCAGGATTCGAGTTCATAACGAGCAACTTTCAGAGTTTGAAAGGGGTCGTATCATTGGATTGAAAGAGGCAGGTTGGGCAAATCGGAGAACCGCTCGTCATGTGAGTCGAAGCGATGCGGCGATTAGAAGATACTGACAAGAGTGGGTGGAAAATGGCAGATTTCAGCGCCATGATGGTAGCGGTCGACGTAGGGCGACAACAGATCGCGAGGACAGAGTGATTGTCAGATCAGCTGTCACAGCGCCTGATTCATCACTATCAACCATCAGTCGTGCTACCCACACACGAGTGTCCACCATGACCATTCACAGACGGCTGAGAGAACGAAATCTACGCTCGTACCGACCGTTACGCCATCTGCCAATCACGCCTCCACACTGTCAAGCCAGATTACAGTGGTGCTTGGCTCGATCAGGCTGGAATGATGCTGACTCGGGACGTATAGTCTTTAGCGACGAATCCCGCTTCCAACTGTGTCCTGACGATCATCGAAGACGTGTCTGGAGACGCCCAGGGCAGCGTGCCGATCCTGCTTTCACTATTGCACGCCACACGGGCCCTCAACAAACAGTTATGGTTTGGGGTGCCATTTCCCTTGATAGCCGGACCCCTTTGGTCGTCATTAGAGGTACACGTACTGCACAGCGGTACGTTGACGACATTCTGAGACTTGTTTTGCTACCGTTCCTTTCGCAGTACCCTGGGCGTATTTTTCAGCAAGACAATGCCAGACCATATACGGCACGTGTTGCTATGAACTGTCTTCAAGCTTGTCAAACACTTCCTTGGCCAGCCAGATAACCAGATCTCTCTCCCATCGAGCATGTCTGGGATATGATGGGAAGGCGACTGCATCCGGTAGAGAATGTTGATGACGTAGTCCGACAATTGGAGCAAATTTGGCAAGAAATACCGCAGGACCCCTTCGGAAGCTTTATCGGTCTATGCCACGCCGTGTGGTAGATTGCATTCAAGCTAGAGGCGGATCAACACCTTATTGAGCTCGTTACCGTAACTCTGAAATAAATCATTCAATTGTTCTGAAATTTTAATAATTTTCTATTCTGTACATAATTTTCCTATCCACCAATTTTGGTCTCCATCGGACAACTCTTCTTAGTGCGTCGATTTTTCGTTATAGAGTTTACATTTGGTTGTAACTTTTATTAGATCAGCTGATATGACATAAGAGATTTTGTCACAAGGTAGAAAACACAAAATGCCACATATTGCAATAATAAGAAAAAATTGGAATTTTTCACATACGACCTTTTGCATTTAGAGTGACGATATGCTGTATGTCCAAAGTTTATTATGCATTCTTCTTATGTAGAGTTTATTCATATTCTTAATAATTCTTGTTGTTTTGTCTAATTTTTTTGGCTTTTTTTAATGTTCTTGCAATTTAATGTTTCGGTTGCTTGTGTTCTTTCAGGAAGTCGGCCGGTACTTTTACCAAACAGAGGTTGAAATTCAGGTTCTCAAAGAAGAGATAATCTTCGACACTTTGCATGTCATGATGCAGCTGACTTTCGACAATCGAGCTTTTCAAATTGATCGGCGCCAGAATGTTCAGAGGATCGACAAGACCATGATGCCGGTGAAGGCTTTCTTGTTCTTGGAGATATTTCCTTTCTGTATTGTCTTCGACGAGGGCCTAGTGATACGAACTATAGGGAATAGTCTACAAGCTGTCATGCCGAATATAGTGGGCAAGAAGCTTCCCCTTGTTTTTGAGTTGACAAAGCCACTGATTGAATGCACCTGGAGAGCGGTGGGTAAATCTTTCTTTGTTTGTCATCAGTTTTCGGCTTGCTTTAGACGGTATATCGTCGGCTTACAAGCGAAACGCGTTAAGTCAAACAATTCTTCTGGGAGAACAAAGGAAAAAAATTCTGTGCTCTAAGCTAAACTCGAAAAGTGCGTTTATCAAGAAGATATCTAACTCTAATGCAAAGAAACAATGACTTCACCAGTCTAATGGTAGCCACTACATTTTGGCTTAATAAAGTTAAAGACAACCGTATCTTTAAAATTTTGACTTAATACGTTTCATTTATAAGTAGACGATCAAGTCCTGTATGTGACGAAGGCTTTGTAAACAAGTTTGTGTAGACAGAAATTGTTTTCAGAAATGCTTCTGAAATATCTTAGAAAGTATTTTTGACTTAGGTAGAGTCATCCATTAAGTCATCCTGGACGTTTCCCGCTAGGTTGATGTGATTCAATTTGGTAGCCACTCAATCACGTTTCATAAAAAATTGGTCAATTATTTGCAGATATGAACTGTTTTGTGGATACAAAAAATGTCCAAAATGGTGGAGGTCCATACACATCTAAGTTCTTTCTAAGGCGCCTACTAAGCATTTCTGGGATAAAAAGTTTCCCCTGCTCAAACTTTCTAACATAAACATTACCAGATTTTGGACTAATAATCTCCTATGGAATAAAATTAAACATGGAAAGCTTATCAGAATCTTTTTAGTCAAAAATAAATTTAGCTTACAAAAATGACGTGTGACCTAAGCTGTATTGGGTTTTTCAAATTATGAAAGAACCCAACAGTTGGAAAATTTGTTTGTATTAGCATTTCTGAATCTGCAAATCGTGATAACGCATCCTAATTGATTATGAAACCTCTCATTAATTTAATATAATTTTTACAGGTGGATTTATTTTTTATTTTTAAGTTTATATCAGCTACTCTGTCAAAATGTCTCATAAACATGAAAAGATCAGTATGAATTTCATTTCGTCTGGCGGCCTACTGTAATATTTTGCTACGCTAAAGCTAATGATGATTGAAAGCTAATGAGCTACACTAAGTGGGTCCCTAGACGATCAATATTACTGTCGATGTGATTGTCAATGAGGCTCATTGAAGCAACCAATTGATCGTGTAGGAGGCGATTGATGCATATTGATAGAAATTTTGATTGATGGACATTGACGGGCGCCATTGACTGCGCCGATTGATCGTTTTAAATGCGGAATTGTCAATCGTTAGGTTAATAGGACTTTTTTATTCTCTAATAAAAATTTATATCTTCGCGATTGTTAAAGATAGAGTAAAAATATCAAAGGTTTTGAAATCTGCGGAAAATTTTACATGATATATACCTTAAATGTAAATTTCTGTTAATAAATAAGTTTTCAACTGAAACTTTTATATTTTCGCAATACGAATTTAAGTAATACGAATATGTCGAAGTACAACTTTGCATATAAATATGTATAAATTTTATTTAATTGGGACCAAGGACTAACAAAAATACTAGTTTAAAAGAAAAATATTTAATAAAATTGCAGTTCTCCAAAATATTAAAAAAAATTAAGGAGTTACAAAAATATTATTCGATGTCGATGACTTCATAAAATCTAACAAATTCGTCTAACGACATACAATTTCTTCTTTTTTAAAGCAGAATTTTTTTTGTAGCAAGCCAATAATTTTTTTCATTTCTTGCTTTGTATGTACAATGTGTTCTTCGTTGTATTCTATGTTTTTTACTTTTTTTTAAACCCCTTTCAACTAACTCTGAGACCTTTTGTGATCCGGGACCGCGCAGATGGTCTTCTATAGCTGTACCGTTGATTTTGAGTGCAGATGATTTTTAATTGATTTCCTGAAAATCTGTTGACACAAAAGGATCTGGGATTCAAATTTCTATTGTAATGAAGCGTATATATAGTTTTTTTTTGTAAAATAAACGCAAGCTAATTGTAAATTAGGCGAGCCCCACGAGAAGTGATTGTGTCTGGGAACGGGAGTTTGTGAAGCGTTTATTTACTTTGTATCGTGATTATCCTGAGTTATGAAAAATTAAGTGAATATGTAAAAAAAAGGAAGTTTCGATTTGTACAAAAAAAAAACTGTTAATGTGTTAAAACATAATAAATAAGATTATACTGCGGAAAAATAAGAACATAAAATTAATATTATGCGTAGGATTCGGTATCTCGCAGAAAGTTTAGTATATGTTAGCGAGTAAAGCGCTCAGTTTATACCATTCCTTGGACTAGCGTGTTTTCCTATATTATTTATTTCGATTGCAGACAACCAAAATCAAGGCAAGAAAGCCTAAATCTGAATTTGAAACCATTTTAAAACTCAGAAATGAAACACGTCACGCTTCTTCGATAAACCTATATTGAAACACCTATCAATCGAAACCGTCAATCACATTGACATTAATATTGATCGTCTAGGGAGCCCTTAAGATATATTTTAAGTGTTATAGGTTGTGTTCTTTTTTAGATAAGCAATATATATTGAAATTTGAAAGATAACTTCTATCGAAAGTGACACAAATTGAAAAAGTTGATTTCATTAAAGAGTCGAAAAATTGGAAATATGTAAGCATACTGATTTAAATGGTATGCGTAAGTAAAACACTTCACCTTTTCGAGAGAAAGGGCAACTTAAAATCTAGAGTCATTTTTATGGAAAAAGTTTTGAAATAAAGCTAAAATATTCCACTTAAAAGTTAAACTTTAAGTTATTCTGCTGTAAGCTCTACCTTGGTAAAAATAAAAAGTTTGTATGAGCCGCAAATTTCATACGTACATGTAGTTTATTTGATCAGCTTGAAAACCTAGTTAAGTGTCTTAAATATCATTTTGAACACATTGTCGACACTGTGTGAAACTTTCGAATGTAAAACAGCAATTCTCTGTAGAGAGAAAAAAAAAACGTTTGAATTTGGAAACGTAAAATGTTCATATTCGAAATTTTCGTGAGGCAAAATGTAGCAGTGCTGCCTAAAGGAAAAAGCTAAAACTAAACAGAAACATAAGAACAGCATTTTTTTGGCCATATAACGAAACATGGTGGGCCGTAAATTAAAAAAAAAGGCCGTTATAGCGAAATGCCATAGTTTTGTTGTTCTTTTATGCAATTTTTTTGTTTGTTACTGTGTTTGGGTGTCTTTTGGAAAACATAGCAATATTTAATTTTGATAATTTATGCAACATATAAAAATACAAAAGCATAAACTTTTGGTTTGGATATCTTTGATTGAGAGGACTCTGAGAGTGGAACATTATGTACATTTGAGAGATGCTTTGATGAACGATGGAAATGTTTCTATACGTAAACTGAAGTACACAGAAATCGCTAAACTTCCAAAAAGATATCAAAACCAAAAGTTAAAGTTTATGCTTTTGTAAATTTATACGTTGAAAAAATCTTAAAAATTAAGTATTGCAATGATTTCCAAAAGACACCTAAACACAGAAACAAACACAAAATAGCATAAAAGATCAACAAAATAACATAATTTCGCAATAACGGTAGTTTTTAAATTTACACAGCCCCCAATTTGCAAATAAATAGTCGTATACGAAGAAAGTATTGTGAAGGGTTAGATCATTGGTATCATTAACAAAATAATGTTTAAATCCAAGACTGCCTCTTTTTTGCATATTTCTCAAAACGAAACCGTGAGATTGACCGTTACATAACATATTTGCATATTTACATCTTCCTCTTCAGCAAATTGTAGCCTCTCAAATTCAGATTGGCTTCTGTAAATTAACATTTTCTCTCCCTGCTTAACTTTTGGTAGTGAGTGTATTATAAGACAAATATGAAAAAGTTACTGATGTGTGATGTTTAACTACACCGAATAGTCTGAACTGCATGCAGTTCGTACTGTATCACGTAAAAGTAGCCTCGCGATAGGATTTCGAGTTGTAACGTGGGTTTTGTATAAAGTCGGTATTGGTCTAACAACACTAAACCGACAACCCAGTAAAATGATGACAATGTTGTACCAAACGTTCCTCATACTTTCGTGAGACAAAATGTAGCAGTATCGCCTAAAGGCAGAAACTGATACTAAACAAAAGCAGAAAAACAACATTTTTTTTTGGTCGTATAACAAAACATTGTGGGCCGTAAATTAAAAAAGGCCGTATTAGCAAAATGCCATAATTTTGTTGTTCTTTTATGCAATTTTTTGTTTGTTTCTGTGTCTGAGTGTCTTTTGGATAGCATAGCAATATTTAATTTTGATAATTTATGCAACATATAGATTTACAAAAGCATCACCTTTAACTTTTTGTTTTGTAATCTTTTTGGAAGTTCAGCGATTTCTGTGTACTTCAGTTTTCGAATAGTAACATTTCCATCGTTCATCAACACATCTATGAAATGTTTATACTGTTCCATTCTGAGTCATCTGATTCAGTCATATGTACAACACTCTCTCCCGCTTCAATCTCGGAATACATGGTGACAATAAATTGATGGAAGAGGTCTTTGCTTCTCAGTTAAAAGTTGAAATTCGAAGAGCACATCATCATCCTGTTAGCGCACAACTACATAGAATAAATGTTCTTAGTTTGCATAAATGATCCAAATCCAAGATTGGTGGGAGTGCAGTGAAGACCCTTTCAATACTGTTGACATTTTTAGGAAACCAAATAATACAAAAATATAATAATAATAAATTAATTTTAAAATGTTCTACATTAAATTTAAAATTGGGATTAAATATTGCTTTTCTTTCCATAAGACATCCAAACCAAATTGCTAAAAATTAACAGTACGAAAACAGAAGTACTATGCAGAAACAAACAAAAGATTGCATAAATGAAACATACCAGAAATTGCACAAAAGATCAAAATTAAATATAGCTAAACTTTGATAATCCGATCTATCGTACTCTAAAAAAGAAACAATAATAAAGTATTCCACAACCTTGATCCAGTTCCCAGAATGGAGAATACACAGTAAATTAAAGATACTTATGATAATCCAAACTAAAAGTTAAAACTCTTTTAAAAAATCAAAATTCAAACTATCGTAATCTATAAAAGAAACAATAACAAACGTATTGCACAACCGTTATCCAGTTTCGAAAAGGAAGTCAGCACAATAAAAATATACTTATGTAAAAGATTAAAAGTTAACGCTCACTAAAAGTTAATATGCTTTTAAAAAGGCAATAAATTTTAAAAAGGATATCCAGTAATCGGGCGGATACACGTCAACGGCTGCACATGCAAAGTAAACGGATTTATTCAATACCGATTCATGACTGTTGCCATTCGGATGAAACCAAAAAATAATTAAACATCGCATTAAATTAATTTTAAAATTTTCTAGATGAAATTTTAAATATGGGATGGTCTATAAAATCGCAAAAAAATTCGGATTACATGTGTGCCAAATTTCATTGTTGTAACTGCCATAAATTCGTTAGGACACTGCCAACACGCACACACAGAAACTTCATTTTATAATAGTAGAGATAATATCACTTAAAAAGTTTAAATAAAGAAATTATAGAAGTTTTACAACACTTCATGATTATTTTCTACATTAAATGTTTCAAAGTAGTTTTCAAGTGTACTTTAATTCGGATTTGAATGGGATATTGAATATGTGTACCGATACCGACATTAGGTACAAGCAATTAGATTCAAATGCCCTGCGCAGATTCACGTTATGATATTATTCGCCTCAAAATGATTGTGTTTTCGTCTGGGAAACAAATACTTCTTCATTAAGTTCATTCAGTTTCTATTTGTAACGAAAAAGAACAAAGGAATTATTGTTTCGTCAAAATCAGGGTGGCAACGGAAGAAAAAAAAACATTTAGTGTTATGTTTATGTTCGACAACCTCTACTTTCTTTCATGAATTGCAAATAAATTGAAAATTTCATGTATTTATTATTTTTTTTTCAATTAAAAAAAGGAATAATAATATAAGGTTCTCTATAAGCCAAATCAAATGTCCAAAAGTCAGCTTCTAAAGGCTTGGTAAGCAAGTTTCGAAAACTGTTTCGGTGAAATAGTGTTATATACTTTTTGTTGATTCATATTAATGAAGATATGGAGTGCTGAAGGAACGTTGAATTTGATTCTTCATTTCAGGCAAAGCATTATCTTCCCAAGGCTTGTATAACTCTTTATGTGTTTTGATTTCTAGTCCCAAGAAAGTGTCATAAAGAATAATATATCCCATGTCGGCGTTGTTAACTACGATGGCATCATTTCGTCCGAATATAAGAAGTCCACGATTCCTTCCATTCAAAATCTGTTGAGAGTCTTCGCTTGTGAGACAGACAGAAGCACTGCGCTTCATCAGGACAGCATTTGATGTATTATTGCTGTGAGCCTGTTGATTTGAGCATGATTTCTCATCATCTTGTGCTTCGGTGATATCATCCAACAGTTGAAGAGATTGGAACAACGTTTCATAACTTTCGGTACCTTCTGGTCTTGTTTCCAGATGCCATATCTTCAAGATCATCCAATTCCGTCTGCTGGGCAACAGGGCAATTTGGATCGCCTGCGATTCTGCCTTTTACGAACGTGTCTTCTCCCTTGTGAACTGTGTTAGGTTTTTGAAACTCCAGCTTCATTGGTTTTGTCAACGGAATTATTTTGCACCTCGAGTAGAACCCGATCCGCCATTTCGTCTTCGATGGTTCGCAGACGTAAGTCCATAAATTCCTCTGGATGTTCGGCATTCCATTCTGCGAGGTAGTCGAGCTCCACGTATGGCTTTTCTTCTGCTTTCTTTGCCTCTTTCTTGGCTTGCTTCTTATTGCTACGCTTTTCTCGATACTTCTTTCTGAAATAGCAAGTTAGAAGAAATTACTTTTTCAGTTAAATTCAGCGAAGATAAACAAATTACATTTATGTTAAAACAATAAATAATGTTTTGAAGACTAAAATGTATAAAAATAATAAATTCTCAAAGAGTACGAGGACCACTTACATTTGTTTCCTGCACCAGTCCAACATCTTGAAAGGTAGATTAAACGTCTCTAATAATGACGCAAATAGAACTAAATGGTACTGTTTGTAGATAGCACTGAAAAGTACTGTTTGTTTGTAGATAGCACTGAAAAGTACTGTTTGTTTGTAGATAGCACTAAAAAGTACTGTTTGTTTGCAAAAAGCACTAAAAGGTAATTTTCGCAATTGAGTTGCAACGGAAGTTTCCTCTACAACAACAACAAAAAATAACGCTTTAATCAAACGTTTTGAATCTCGCTGCATCAAAGCTTTAAAAATCGCCAATTAACAGTTTGACAGACGTAACATGAATGGAGAAATCTTTTTGTAAGCATTGCTGTTTACTTACAACAATGTTTGATTAACAATCGCAAATTAATTCGATGCTTTAAATCTATTTGTTTTAAAGTGTTTTGAAAAATTTGTATTGTTGTAATTAAAAGTAATCCATTTAATATTACATCATTACATATTTGTCATTATAATTACCAAATAGAACAGTGTTTTTATTTCCATTGTTGCATTTAAAATGTACAAAATTTGCTGCTCGTTAATATGGGGAAGAAATGCATACTTTTAATAGATGACTTGTTTTGACTTTTAAATGTATCGACCTTAAAATGAAATAGACAGATCATGTGGGCGGAGTCGATGTCGTAAGATGTCTGAAGGGTAAATCACAAATTGGCCTATCCGATTGGCTATGGAAACGCAGACTAGTGTTTATAGTAACGGTGGATAGACACGTTAACCAATTAATTGTTTAGGATTCATGCTTTTACCCACAACCACGTGACACATCTTCAAACCAAGCAACTGGAAGAAATAACTTAAAACTGCGGTCGCATGCTCCGTTTATTTCATTTTAAGGTCGATGTGTGTTTAAATGCATCGACCTTGAAATGAAATAGACGGACCATGTAGGCTGAGTCACTGTCGTAAGATCTCTGAAGGGTAAATCGCAAATCGAATTCACCGATTGGCTATGGAACAGCAGACTAGTGTTTTTGATCACGGTGGATTGTCACTTTAACCAATCAATAATATAGGATTAATGCTTTTACCCACAACCACGTGACACATCTTGAAACCGAGAACTGGAAAACATAACATGAAGCTGCGGCTCCATGCTCTGTCTATTTCATTTTAAGGTCGATGTTTAAATGTTTATGACGTCATTCAATTCCAATTAAGCCAGAATAATAGTTATTATATATGCATGTTGTAGTCTCATTTATTTCATTTTATACTAATTCCATCCACTTTTATGCCTTTAAGTCACTTTAAATTAGCAATATAAATAAAATAGGCAACAGAATATTATTTTCCAATCGACTGTAGAAATGCCTTTAACCCTACAGGTGGTTGTCTGGGCGAGGCACCTCGTCATTAGCAAAACTTATCAGATCTTGATGGACGAGATCTCTCGTCATTAGAAAAAACTGACCAAATATCCATCGCATCATAAGAAATTCAGAAGTATCTTTATGATGAGGCACCTCGTCTTTAGCGAAATTTGTCAGACATTGATGAACGAGATATCTCGTCGAAACGTCTTGGGGTGATTAAGTAGCTTGAGAGGCCTAAGCAACCCCCTTAATGTGTTTGGAAATAGTCAAGTACAGTAATTACAAGTACTCATTTTGTGTTATCGGATCTTCCCCCTTGGGGATTGATCCCTGATAGCCCTTTGTGTTACTCCAGTGCGATGGCAATTGATTGCTACTTACCTCATATTGCATTGCATTACAGCAATTTGATTGATTGCTAAAGCAAGCAAAGGCTCCATTTGTGTGCTTTAACTATTTGTCTTTATGGGACAATTAAGCTGAAAGACCAAGTTTCAGGCTATTAAATTTCGCTATTCGCTAACCCTCCTGATTCCCTTTATTATTGCCTTTTCGTCGTGAACCACTTCGGTGGTTTTTAAATTTACGAGGTGTTTGATTCAATGATCAGTCACTTCGGTTTTGATCCCGGAACGTCGTCAACAACCCGTTGTTGACGACGCTCCAGTGCGACTTTAATTCACCTACCTAGTGGGGTATATTTTGGCGTCGAAACCAACTGTGTTATGTGCAGCCCCTGATGCAACACCTGTTTCTAACTGTCACTTGTTCTAGGCAAGGAACAATTTGTTTTCCCTTCTTAAATCTTCGTTACGCTTAGAGTAATAGGAAAGTTTTGCTTTGACGAGATATTTCGTCATTAGTATAATTGACCAGATCTTGGATGAAATATATTGTCCAAACACTTTTTTTATAGGAGAGGGGGGGGGGTTAATTCCTCTAACAAAAGCCGAAAGTCTTGTGAGTCCTCATCTTAAGCTTCGGTTTCCTAAGAAAGCGTAGCCGTGATGTGGCTGTGGGTGATGTCACTAAAACGTTGTTCATACAAACACATGGTGTTGATTTCCTAGAGAGCGTTGTTTATGAGCGTAACGAAAATTATCGGAGCCGTCATTTCTATGACTGTCGTTATAGCGGTTTCAAACAGTTGGGGAACGTTTTTTCTCATGTAGCGGCGACATTTCATTTCCTGCGTAAAACGATTCGAGCGGAGGGATGCAAAACAAACACACATTTTTGACTGCCATTAATTAGTTCGTTTTTGTAAAATCGGGATCGTTAAACACAGAATGAAAATTTCAACGGATTTGAAATCTGAGGAAAATTTTACACTAGAACGTTACCTTAAGTGTAATTTTCTTTAAATTAATAATTAATTATTTAATAAATATTTAAATAATCAAATGGTAAATAATTGAATAATAAAACTGTTTTTGGTATCGATCTGGCGTAGAATTTTACGCTGATTTGAAATCAGTTGAAATTTTTAATCTATCTTCAACGATCCCGAAGTTAGTAATTTTGGACTAGAGAATAAAAAAGCCGTTTGTTTTGTTTCTCGAATAAAATAAACCACGACAGCCGTCTGTGTTGCCCATTCTCCACCGTATTCTGTCCGTCTAAGTTGTCACCTCTGGACTCTTGTTTAGACGGCCGTCTAGTTATGCAAGCGGCATCATGACGTACCACGGCTGTTAGATAACGGCTCCACTTTCTTAGGAAACCGAAGCTTTAGTGGGTCCCTAGACGATCAATATTATTGTCATTGAGTCTCGTTGAAGCAAACAATTGATCGTGTAGGAGGCGATTGACCCGATTGTCTATCGATTGACGAACATTGATAGAAATTTTGATTGATGGACATTGACGGCGCCGACTGATAGTTTAAAATACGCAATTGTCAATCGTTTGGGCAGTAGGGCTTTTATAATTCTCTAATCCAAGTTTACATCTTCGCGATCGTAAAAGGTAGAGCATAAATTTCAACGGATGTGAAATCTGGGGAAAATTTTACACCAGATAGATACCTTAAATGCAAATATCTGTTAGTAAAAAAGTTTTGAATTGAAATTTTTATATTTTCGCAATACGAATTTAAGTAATACGAATATGTCAAAGTACACAACTTTACATACAAATATTTAGAAATTTTAATTACTTTGGACCAAGGACGAAGTACTAGTTGACACAAAAATACTTGTATCCAAGAAAAATATTTAATAAAATTGCAGTTCTCTTAATACATATTTTTTTACAAAATATTTAAAAAATTACTGAGTTACTAAAATAATTATTTCCTTGTCGATGGCTTCATAAAATTTAACAAATTCGTCTGACGACATACACAATTCCTTCTTTTTTTAAAGCAGAATTTCGTCGTAGCAAGTTAATAATTTTTTCACTCCTTACTTTGCATCTATAACGTGTTCTTTGTTGTATTTAAAGTTTTCTATGCAAGTATTGATGCAAGTTTAACATACAAAATCGCGTATAGTAAATTAGATTTTTCTACGTCTCTTTCAACATGAAAATCATAATCTGGACTTGTTCTCTCTTTTTGTGAAGTATACGATTTAGGAGTTTATAAACGCTAGAGATACAATTTTGTGTAATCTAAATCTATTAATTTATAGCTTTATATCACAAGATCATTTTTTATTAAATCAATTGAGGTAATTTAGTACAAATATTATTTATGATTTACGATATATATTGAAATTTCAGTTTAAATGAGATACCTTCAATTCAGTCATCGAGTAAAAAAATGATACGTTTCAAAGAATCTAAAAAAAAAAAGTAGCTGTAAACACTTGAAATCTGAAACAGTCGATCGGGATTCAGTTAAGTTGTTTCATAAAGACACCCGAGTCTACACCAGTTCGAGACACATCTGCTCTTCTGTAGATATAACCTTGCGTCAAGATTTATAAAAAAAAAGTAGTTAATAAATTAAAAAACAAAATCTTTTAATACAAATTACGAGATTTTTTAGAGCAGATCTTTTTACATATTTGGTGCTTCACACTATTTTATTTAAAAAAGTGAATCTGTATAAAAAAGCTATTTCTTTCACTTTTTTTCCCACACAACATTCTTAATTTTCTGGAAGTGCTCGTGCCTAATTCTTTATTCGAGAAATCGAACTCTAAGTAGGTTGATGAATTTATGTTGCACTGAAGTAACACAACGAGCTATTAATAACAGTCCGGGATCAATTCCGAAGGAAAATATACAAGGACAACACCTCGTAATTTTAGACCACGGGCAGATTACGAAGTCAATATCTGAGCTGTCATCAAACTCTCCAAACTTCCACACCACTAAAACGTGAGGATATTTGAGACTACAACTGATTTAACGGGCACCAGCCCCCCCCCACGTTCACGATAGTCTTTGGTTGGATCGAGTTTCGAACTAGCAACACTCTGGTTTTTAATCTGCGACTCTACCAACGGGGCTACTGCAGCCTTATCCCTACTGAGTATGCGCGTGTAGATCAGGAACAGGGCTTAAAATTTACCGACACTTACAATACCGGTTAATTACCGATTGAAAATGTCACTTAGTTCACTTTTTTCTTATAGAGGCCACAAATGACTTGATTACAAGACTTAAATTAGGTACCGATTCCTTTTTACAACATTCAAAGCAAAATCTATATAAATAAGAATGGAGTGTTTGTTTGTACATTCAATATTTTCGACCCATTTCAAGTTTTCTATCCGTTTTGGACCCTTCTGATGCTGAATCCGCCTTTTTCTCGTTTGGTGTCTGTCTGTCTGTCTGTATGTTGTGCCCTATACACGTCCACACGGTTTAAGATATTTTCATGAAAATTTGCATACAGTGAGTACTTATCTTCATTTAGTGAGTGGAATTGGTTGCGAAAGTCTGTCTGTCCGTCTTTCTGTTCTATGCTCGATTTTGTGTTTGTGTGTTGGTGTACACATCACATGAATTGTAATCCAGATATTTGACTGCAGTGTATTTTATTTTATACATTATCTATTAGTTTAGTGAATGCAATATTAAACATGTCTTTATTGGTATATTTAGATGAGTTTCATGCTAAAACACCTGAGTAAGTATACTTAAATCAACCATAATTTGGTAGTTTCGGAAAAATTGGAATGTCTATTGAATATTACGATTACTTCGATTGTTTTACCAATACTGCTGAAAAAGTAATTATTCTTCAAAAAATTATATTTTTTAATGGAATTTCAGCTCTGATACTTCATTTATTACGAGTCTTATTTTTGTTCTTTGCGCAATGAAAACGATTTCGGAATATTTGAGACAGACGATATTTTTCAACGAAACGAGAATGAACAAGATCGCGCGAGCAGTGATATTATCTGTTTCTTTCGCTCTGAAATAATTTCACATTTCTAAATTTTGTGCACTTTTAGTTGTAAATTGTGGCAACTGTGCGAGATCAAGAGATAAAAATGAATCACAAATTAATATTTGTACAACAATTTTTTGCGACATCTTTTATTTTGTTCTATTTCACTGTTTCCTATTTTAAATATTTATTATTTTAATAAATGTGTTTTCCTTCTCATCACACGCAACAGCACCACAAAGTTTTAGACTTAAAAATGTTAGGTAAGTCAGTATAAATTTTCAGTAAATTTTAAGTGTAATTATGCCATTATTGAAAGAATAAAGCCGTTATTTAAAGAATAATGTCGTTATTGAAAGAATAATAATGTTTAAAAATCCGAACTAGAACTTTTTTCAACATTAAAAAATTAGTTGTAATAATGACAGGAGAAGATTGCAAAATTTCACAATGTCGCTTACCGGAGGCAAGAGTGCCACAAGTAAAAAAAAATATTGTTTTGTTGACTATGAGTGCGAGAGCACTCGCCGTATATCGTAATTTTAATTAATTGAGTTGAACATGAAAATAACTTAAGAAAGGGAATTCCAAATCTCCCTCAAAATCGTCTTTTATAGTAGTAACCTTAGTATCACCTTTCGTCATTTTGTAGCTTTGTCATACAGCAATTGTACGATGTATGTGAAATGTATCACATGAATGGATATGCATGTGTAGGATATGTGTCCAAAGTAAGTTGTAGAAAATATAAAGATGGCGAAAGGTGTTAAAATAAATTTTATTCTTTAAATAACGTAAGTCATTATATATTTTGATTATCTCTTCAATCTAGAGTAAACCAATTCAAACCGAGTAAGGTCGGGTATTTTGCTAGTAATTAATATGTGTAAGGGGATAATATAACTTTAAAGGAACCTAATGACTTGGAAAAACCTTAGGAAGGTTACTCGGCCGGTTATAGTATGATTCCCACGCAAAGACAACCGATCTTGGGTCAATTGATTTCTGAATGGGTGTGAACGATTGACTCATATAAGGGCTGCCATACACAGAAGCCAAAGATACTTGTGCAGCGATTGCCATAGATGATTTATACCTCACCTACTTTGGAATCAAGAGATAAATTCGGTAGCAGGTTCAATACAAAAGACAAAATTGAGGAAGGGATTTGTTTATGTTTCCACCCCCCCCCCAGATCCCCTAATTCAATTAATAGACTCAACTAAAACCACTTGACCCAACTGCCTTCCCAGAGAATGTCGGACAATGACACTTTTGCAACTAAGGCCAGATTGATTCATATTGTTACTCAAATGTATCTGTAAATGTTTCATAGTATTAAATCGGGAAGGTGCCTTGTTTGTTTGACCTAAGAAGAGTCATTGGAACATACTATATTTTTCTATGTAGGTGATAATTTTTGATAAGGCTATACTTCCTAGTCGATTATTACTGTTTTTTCTAATTTTTATTTGATGACCATTTCTTTTCGATTGTACTGTAGATAACACTGAAATCAGAGCTGATGTCTCCGGACACATGCAATAAAATTGTATTGTATATAAGTGATAGAGTAAAAAATATATTAAAACTTGTTGCGTGCGTACAACAAAAAATAAATACCCATATCCAGGTCCCCATGTTCGAACTCTGACAACTCGAAAGGCGATGTAAAAACAAAGTCTATAAAATTTCCCAATTCAACTTCTAAACTTGTTTTACTATTTGAAAAGTTCTTTAACACGAATCTAGAAAATAATGAGACTTGTTCAAGAACTATGTTTAAAACAACACACTTCTGCTTCTAATTTAATCTTGAACCGCATGGTAAAATATTGCTGCTCAGATTAGATTTCTATTGGCATCATGTCCCCCTTCAGATGACATGTTTCTACTACATGTTATAAATTGATATCTGAAGTATGATCTTAAGAATGTAAAGCTAAAATAATAAAATATCGTAACTAAGAAAAACGATAATCATGGTTCGATAATCGTCAACATAACGTTAATTTTCAACTAGTTAACACACTAGTTATAAGCATTTGATTATCGATTTTAGAAAAGCGTGTAAGCATATTTGGCTAAATTTGGTCCAATAGTTCTTTTTACTTTAGAGCTTATACCTTACTAGAACTAAGAACCTAAAATTCCTACAAGCCTTAAAATAATATTCCAATATATTTTTAAATGCCATCTGGAAGTGTTTGACTGCAAGAGTCAAGCAAGTAAATTTCTACAGCATTTCATATTTTCTTCCTTCTTTTTTACAGATTCATAGCCATACAAACAACATATTTGAGCTATGTTCAACTGAGCCACTTAGAGTAAAAGATGATCCCTTCCCTGATGACACTTCTATTCAAAGTACAGATTCCTACTTCCCTGATGACGGTACAAGTAATGATCTTTTCAATGCTTTTAGTAACTCACTGCCATATTTGTTGCTTGTAATATTATTGGAGCTACTTCAATCGATCGAAGTTTGTATGAAGACAAGAAAAATTTATTGTGTATTTTTCTTACTTGTGCGTGTGTTTGTGCATGTATTTTTTGGCAAGATATTTGAAGACTTCGATGAGCAATAAGTCTTTCGCGGCTCCCATTTTTCTAGAAAAGTATTGTTTTTAATGGATAATAGTAATATGGGATTGGTATTTAACAATGATGATGTGAAATGTTTTAGGAATAAATGGTCAAGGTAAAAATCTGTGACTTAGTTCATCCTTGTTGATTAAATCTGCTAAAATCATGAAATAATGCAAAATCACTTCAGTTTAGGAATTTCTAAGAAATTGATTGTTTAACTATGATTGTGATTTCTGTCAGGAGTTCTTCGTACTGTCTGAATATTTTTTACAACTGTAGATTTCAATAGAAGAAAATGGAGTTTGTATCATTCATGGACTGGCAATACAGTTATTTATGAATAAAGTTTTAGCCGGTTTAAATATCTCTCAGATTGATTACAAAAGAATACCACATGCATCAACAAAAAAAAAAAAATGCAAGCAACGCACAAGTTGTTAAACGTTACTTAAACGTGTATTGGTATAACAGGCGTCTGCATTTTTTTTTTCAAATGCTTACATGTCTTTCACTTAGCGAACAACTTTTGATTAAGATGATTAAACTACATTAATACTTTTAATTCAGTAAAAAGGCCATTCATCAGTTGTAAAGATAACATTACTATTTTGTAAACATGCTTTAAGGGGACCAGTGGACTTTCTAAATCACAAAACTTAATTTTTAAAAATTTGTAGCTTAAAAATTAATTGATATCACACTCTGTAGATAACTAAGTTTTTTCAACTATGATAACTTTTGATGGTTTGACAAGAACATAAAACATGCAGTAAATCCGTGTGGTAGGAAAACTATAAAAACGCGTTTTTTCTTCTATCGAGTTTTTTTGATATTCTACTGGTTTTGTAAATTCTCTGTGCAACATTTTTTTTTTGATTTCCTAAAATGCTTTTTTGCTAATCCTTATGTGTTTTATATACTCAAGTGCAAATAAGAAACTAAACGTGCTTTACGGAATTTAAATTTTGATTTCAAACGGTGTTTAACTTGAATAATCAAAAATCTTTAGTGTTTTAGTACAAAAATAATTTTAGCTTTACAATTGAGTCCCTCATACACTTGCCAAATGAAATTAATACGATTTATATGCATAAAGGCTATTAAGTGAAGTAAAATAACGCTAATATTTGTAAAATTATTTCGTATGAGACATCGAGTTTGCCTAATTAAAAAAATAATTAATCACTATTAACCATTAAATATTTAATCATATTATGTATTTATTTCTCACACATACACTTTAATTTTTAACTAAACTTTATTATAAGCATTTTAGTAGAAAAAAGTCTGCAAATTGTATACTAATTGGATTTTAGCTTTAAAAGTTTGTTTTGAATGTTCACTATCCCCTTAAACAATCTTTATGCCCAGCGACAATTTTATCGCTCAGTAGATTCTCGTTGACGTGAATTTGTGACACACTAATCTGGTCTAACTTATATAATCTGTAATACGAAGAGCAAAAGAGGCAAGAAAATTCTACTTGATTGAAAAACTCCTCTTTGTCAATCATCGAAGTGCTTAAATTATTGCTAGAACTTTAAATGGTGGTAAAAATAGACTTTTGCAATATTTATAGTGCCTTCAAAATCTATCCTCTCTCGTCCTTAAATTATTTATGTATTTTATCTTTAAATTATGTATAACTGAAGGGTTTTTAAAACATGATTTAGGTTTGTTCTCTTAGTATCGTACAATACCATGACAATTTAATTCCATGAACCAACCGGAGGGTGATTGATCAACAAGGGTATAGTGAAAACTGAAGAGCTATTAAAAGAAGATTCATGTTTTATGAGTGTAATAATTATATGGATGAAAATAATCTTTTCATGTTATCATATACGTCGTAGAATTAAAAAAAAAAGTGTTAAAATTGAAGTGCTATTAAAACAGGTTAGGTTTTACGCTCTAACTTTTAAACTCCTCGTAAAAAATGCGTGAATGTCATAACCGTTTGGCGTTCACAAATATTTTATACAGTTAGACACTTGTTTTCAATTTTTACCTCAGTAAATTTTATGATTTCTTGTGATTTATCATCACTGCTACTTGTTGCTATTCTTTCCTCTTTGTTTTTTACACTCATCTTTTAGCAATGTTCTTGAGCACGATCGTTTTTGGAGCTAAAAGTAAACTTTGAACGTCATTTTTTATTTTCAACAACTGTGCGGATCACACTACAATAACAAAAAATTGGCGATCCTGTTGGAAGTTTTAAAAGTTGTTAGCTGTACAAATAACCGTGAGAAATGGATTCTTGTTACTAACATAATTCTCAAACGTATACCTTCAAATCTCTAAATCTTATGTTTTAATCCGATTCCTTGGAAATTAGGATCGCTAGAGTCTCGTATATAGGATAGTTACTTTGACCACCCTATACTTCATGTATACACTTACACAAATTTGTACTTTTTATATACGAGACCATAAAATCTGAATGCTGTATTAAGGTAGCCTCACCTTTTACTGTTATAATCTAGATTGTGTATCATGTTATTCAAAGGTTATTAGAGATTTTTCGATTTTTTTTCTGAGAGTTAGTGTGATTCAATTACAATGTTGTTCACTGTCACACTCTTGCGTTTTTACATTAACCCAATTAATAAAGTCTTCTGAAAATGGCTTCAGAAAATTTGATCAATTTGACCTTGACTAAAAGGTTAGGGTTACTTCTTTCATCAAGCGTCCTTAAAAATCAGTAAACATGCTTTGAAAAACGATTCAATAATTGATTGGTATTCTTTTTCTTCAAAGAAAATCTTTGTTATGGTTTTCAATCCATTATCCATAGAAATAAATGTTTTAGATAAGAACGTGTTATTTTTGTACTATAAAAAAACTCAAATATTTCATATCCCTAAGTAATAAGTTTATATTATTATGATGTAATAAGTTTATGTTCTTATACGGTGGATGGTTCGTACGAATAATTGATACGTATGACTTTTTTATATGTTAACATAGAAGGTTTCGTCTTCAGATCAATGTATAGAAATCTACTTTCCTTTCTAAAAAAAAATATGAGTAATATTCAAATTGAGAGATTGAAATGGTTGAACTGCATGTGACATATTCAACGTTACAACGTAGTATAATCAATCGTGTTCACTATGAATCTTGGTAAAATTGAATGCAGCAGTGATATAAGACGTCAATTTCTATACAAAATGCCATTTGACTGAAACGAAAACCTAGGTGATCTAACAGATATGTTTCGAACTATTTTTTGAAATTTCAAAATATATTTTGATTTTTCATTTGTATTAAATTTTCATACATTGTTCATGGTTAAGTAAAGTTAGTTTTGATAACCAATATATTGCATACACATTTTCAAAAGTATACAGCAAACATTTTGTATCAATTGTTTTATTAGTCTAATTTAGATATGATTACCCAGTCTCAACTTTTCCATCAAAGTTTTAGTATTTGTCTTTATAGAACTGGAAGACAAACTTCTTCACCTAAAAGGACAAATGATGTATATGGAAGAGTGGAAAAACATGGTTTATTTGGGTACACCAGTGTAAGTACAAGACAAATAATCTCCTATTTTCTTAATTCTGCTATACCTTGTCAGGAGGTATATGAACTAAGTTTGATTGGAATGTTATAAACTTCCAAATCTTTTAATGTTTATAGTTCGAGAACTGAATAGTCCTTTTTCTCTTAACTTCATTCGACGATTTAAAAATACGTCGAACACTATCTAATTTCATGTCTGCTGTGACTTAGAATTCCATAACCTTACAAATAATAGTTGCATTTCCTCTAACATACGATTAATCCTTGAGACTAGGTAAATAAATATTCTGGATACGTAAAAATATAGATGTATAAATCTTTCAGTTGATATTTTGATGTTCAGAAGTACTTTCCAGGGGACCAATTACAGATTTAAAATAAAATAAATCTGCGTATGTATACAGTAAAATCCTCGGAAGGTTTTATATAATCTCGAGATATACCGGACGGTATTTTTATGCGGTTTTTACCATTATTATTTGGAACGAAAGGTTTAATGGTACAAAATAAAAATCTGTGACTAAAGAGGACCGAACACAAACGGTTTTTTATGAAGAAAGTAAAATGGAAAATGGCCTTCGGAGCTTTTTGGTTTTGTCTTACACATCCTGAGAGACGTGAGAGAAAAATAAGAGGTGCGCACGCACCTGTATGAATTCACACGCCTATAGTAAAATAGCCACTTGGTGGCTAGCCCAGCGTTCCTCTTGCCAGTTGCTTTTGTAGGGTTATTGGTTTGCTTGGCAAACCTAACGGGATTTCGTAGTCTATTGGATAACAGCCATAACAAAGTTGCCTGTGGTGTTGGTTTGCTTCGCAAACCAAATGGGAATTCGCCGTGACGTCACAAATCTTGCGAAAATATAAATATTTAATTGAAAAATTATTTATTAAAATAATATCAAAAGTAAAATAAAGTATCTATCTGTTGTCAAATTTTCCGCAGATTTCAAATTCTTTGAAATTTTTAATCTATCTTTAACGATCCCGATTTAACAAAAAAAAACTAAACAATGCCAGCCAAAATGTTCTTTTTTTTTTTGCTTTCCTTCGCTGAAATTGTTAGAGCACAGGAAATGAAATCTGTTTACTTTTTGAACGCGAAGGTTGTGACGTGACGTCCCAATCTCTTGAGAAAATATAAAAGATATTCAATTAAAAAATTATATTTATTTAAAGAAAATCCTATTTTTAGGTATCGATCGAATGTGAAATTTTCTGCAGATATCAAATCCGTTGAAATTTTCCGCAGATTTGAAATTTTTGCTCTATTTTTAACGGTCTAGGAGATTTATAAAAGAACTACATAACTCCAGTTAAAAGTTTATTTGTTTTTTTATCGTCTACTGGAAAATCATTCCCCAGCGCCAAAATGTAAACTGAAATGAAAAAAAAATTCAGAATGTGATCTTTTATGTAAACATACAGCAATAATTAAATTTCATTCAATTCATTTCAAATTTTTCGAGATTAAATTTTAAAATTCGCCGCGACCCTAAAATTGCAAAAAATTTGGACTATCTGTGTTCTAAATCCCATTATCGTAAGTGCATAGATTTGTCAGGACTTAGCGTGCAGAAAACAAACAGACAGACACTTCCTTTTATAATATTAGATATGCGTCAGTTCCGTGGAAGGTAACTTAATGTACGTCACACTGAAGCAACGTACTGGGCGACGGCTCGGGATCAGTTCCAAAGGGAAAGATTGGAGGACAACAACTAGTAATTTTGTTCCATGGTCAGATAGATGGCCAAGTCAACACCTGAGCTGGCTTCCCATTCTCCAAACTTTCACACCACGCCATTGTGAGGACATTTGAGGTAACAAAAGATTGAACATCCACCACGATGGTTGTTGGTTGCATCGCGTTTCGAACTTGCAACCATGCTGTTGTTAATCTGCGACTCCATCACTGTCTAACCATCAGGTACTTGTTATTCGGAGAACAATTCGTACTTGAGGTGCTCTTTAATTAAAATTGTACTACCATCATGATATGGAAAGCGAATATGACCATAGAGCCACACTTGACGTGGTATTTTTGTCATGGACAATTTTACGTGACTCCTTAGCATATCAAAACAAAACCTTTTCACTTTTACATCGAGGAAAAATGACATATATAGTCAGCGAGGAAATTTGATAAGAATTTGGTTAAAGAGTTCACCGTGAATTCCAAATATCTTCCAGTCGGAGCCGGATCGTGTCTTGGTAAACACATAAAATAAAATAAAAATTTTGTAAATTGCTGAATACGCTTTTTTTTTCAAATATATTTTGTACAGTACTCATCAAGAGTTTTGACGCCCTTATGAGCAATTAAAGTACGAAAAGGGTCAATGCTTAATACAGTCCAGTCAAATGTCTCCTATCAAACAGAATTTTTCATGATTAAAAAAAATCAATAATCATTATCTCAAAGAATTTTTATTTTTAATTAATTAGTTCTATATTTTTGTCTAATAGATCCGTTTTATGGAATTCTGATTATTGTATAAAACATTTAACTTTTTAAACACTGTAATAAATACTATTCCTAAAAACAGGGCACAAAGAAATTTTTGCCTGAAGTTAAAATTTTTATTTTACTTTTCCCCTCAAAGAAAGCACATTTGAAGATGCGTTTAATTTCACATTTAGTTTCAAGTATGATAAAAATCAAGAAAACGTTTATCTACACGACTATCTAATGATGCCAGAAATATAGATTCTCATTCCATTGTTTAATGAAATGACACAGTTCTAATCAAAATTTCAAATCGTTTAGCATGACGAGTGATAAAAAGGACATCTTTGAACCAAAAAAGTACTTCATGGAGGAGATAAGATTACACTGTTGTAAACACTAATGTATTCTAGGTTTACTTTAAAAATTATGGTTAAATTTACTTCAATACTTCATCTCCAGAATTTAGCAATGGCTGAATTCAATGGATGGCTGCCACTAGTTGATAGATTGCCAATTGCGTCAGACAGTGAGAGCTGTATTAAGATCGCGGGTGTATTTTCATATGTGGTGTCATGCTGCGGTTATGCAATGGATGATAGCGACCATGGGTTGTCTTATGTTACCTTTAGTAGTTGAACCATGTGAAGAGAAGGCTGCGTGGGAACGAAGAAGGGATCCTTGATTACAGGAATTTAATAAGAATTCTCTACAGGAATAGAAGCAGTGTCTGTTATCACAGCGCTTCCGACAATTGTTGGAAGAGATTAGCATCGCATAAGCAACCCAATCGATCGACATGGACATTCCATTCAAGTATAAGCCGATTTTTGGTAGTGCCATCTATTATTTCTCAGAAGCTCCATAAGGCTTGTTTAAAAGTGAGCGGGTTCATCATTACCTCCAGGTCACTAATGTAGCATAACATGTGAAAGACAGTGCAACTTTGTATTCCATAATGTACTTCATGGTGGATATAGGATACACTGCTATGTATACGTGTATATATACGAATGTGTCACAACGTGTAACAATTAGGTATGCGACATCGACAGCAAAACATCGATGTTTTGAAACATCGATGTTCAGAATTAAAACATCGATGTTGATAATACATCGACCCAAAAACATCGATGATTTTAAACATCGATGTTTTTAAAATTCAGTGTATTTAAACTTTTTCCCCCATTTCTTAAAACTGGTTTAGCAACTTGTGATGCTACATCGACAGCAATACATCGATGTTTTGAAACTTTGATGTTCAAAATTAAGACATCGATGTTGATAATACATCGCCCCCAAACCATCGATCTTTTTTTTAAAATTCAGTGTTTAAACTTTTCCCCCCATTTCTTAAAACTGGTTTAGCAACTATTGATGCGACATCGACAGCAAAACATCGATGTTCAAAATTAAAACATCGATGTTGATAATACATCGCCCCCAAACTATCGATGTTTTTAAAATGCAGTGTATTTAAACTTGTTTCCACATTTCTTAAAACTGGTTTAGCAACTAGTGATGCGACATCGGCTCCAATACATCGATGTTTTTTCTAAAACATCAATGTTTAGAAAACATCGATATCGATGTCGTATCCCTACTTTTCATACCCTTCATCCTTGGTCACTGGTCTAAAAGTATGTTCAATTTGCTGATTATGAAAATTATGTTACTTGATTAATTTTTAAATTTTTTTATAACGGTACTTTTTTCATTTAAAAATAAAATATCGACAACGTAAAAACATCGACAAGTATAAACATCGATGTTACAAAAACATCGACCCCAATACATCGATGTTTTTCAAAAAACATCGATGTTTTGAAAACATCGACATCGATGTCGCATCCCTAGTAACAATACGTGTATATACGAAGTATATGCTACTGTATTGTTAGTTAACGTTTGTAGTGGAAGCTATCACCACATTAGTATTCTTAACCTGGTAAGTAAAACTGAGCTGCAGACTTGAATTCCATAATTTAAACATTCATGCAGCTAAGTTATAAGGATGAATATTTACATTAAGATTATGCTGTCAGATAATAAATGCTTTAATGCTTTCTCTCCTTAACTCTATCTAATATTTCAGGATGAGGGACCTGAATGCGATGGTGCATACGGGATTGTACATCAATGACCTAAGTATGCATGATTTCAGTCGAGACATGGTGCTTGCGGGTCAACAACAGTCTGCAGAACTGAAACTAGCTCTTGATCAGGTAGATGCATTTGATCACTGTACTGGATATTTATTTTTTACTCTCAAGTTATATTCCACTTTCCGTAATATTTATTTTGACGAAGCGAAAATTAGATTATATTCTTCTTGTTCTTGATTGTATTGACCCAATTCGATCGCCAGACACTCTTTACACAAAGTCACAAAATAAATGTTCCACAACAAATCCACTGATGCTGAATAATTAGCATTATTTTCTATTAATCTATAAATTTGCAGAGGTCGTATTTACATGAAGTTTAATCTTTAACCAGAAGAATTTTGAAACTAAAAGAGCAAGTGACGTCTGAGATAGCATCTTGCTTGAGTGGGTGGGAGATTGAAAATTGGAAAGACGGGGCTCTCAAAGTAGCAGCAAGGGCTATGAAGGTTAAGTAGTGGGACCTCCCAACATAATCGTCATGGTAACGAGAGGTTGGTGGTGAACAATCAGAGACGCTTCAAAATACGTCAGCTTTTTTTCGACTTGGTCTATATGCTGCCGCGACTCTGTGGGTTTCCCCACTGCTCTAGCAACCTACAAGTTGTAGGTGGTGCAGGTTCGATTCATGTTGAGTTCCTTTCCTTCCTGGTTGTATTTCCCTCTCTTCTGTGCCAGCAGAAACTAATTATTTGTGCATGTCCTTCTATTGTTCGTGTATGTATTATTTCATGTTGTCTGTCTCATGCGCAACTTGGATGAATATGGTTCTTCCACCATAAAGTAATTGGTAATTTTTAATTAACATCGTACTAGAGCAACACAATGGGCTATTGAAGACGGTCCGGGATCAATACCTTAAGTCCACCATGAGGACCCAACCAAACTTGGGGCACGCACCAAGAGCTGGACACTACAGGGCAGGTTTTAAGGTGAAGATAAACCGCCTGGAGAGTTAATCAAAGAATGATTTTTTGGTATAGGACAGATTTCAGAGTAGTTCTCGAAAGTTCCAATGTTTCAATATATCATTATTCTTTGTTTGAAAGAGAACGAATATTTTACCATATGCTTTAAATTAGCTTTATTACTCGGCTTCGACTGATCATTTTTGTTGCTTAAAACATACCAATTCAATCCTCGGCAGTTTCGTTGGTCATTGAACAGTTTTCAAAACTTTATTCTCTTCATATGCTTATGTTCTTTCCTCTACCATTTGCTCGGATGATGACAGCTGTTGACTTTTTGTGTTTATTCGAGTTTAATTAAAAATTGGATTCTTCTTGCGAAATGTTTTGCATTAATATTTTCTTCTATGGATATAAGGGAACATTGTAACGAGCTAAAAATAATTACATCGACCTAGAAATTTCCTGACAGAAAAAGCTGTGCAAGTTTCGTGACACCAGAGCTCAGTGTTCGAGAGTTTTTGTTGTTTCAGACTAACAATTTTTCTGCATTATATATCGTCGACTTACAAGGGAAATACGCCTAGCCAAAAAAACAAAATTATGAGAAAACGAAGGAGAAAAATTTCTATTTCCAAAGCCTTACTCATTAAAAGTGTTTCTGAAAAAGAAATATAACTTTCAGGCAAAGAAAAAATTATTTAGAGCACTTCACCAGTCGAAAGATCGTTTCATTCTGGTCTAGAAAAGCTAATAAGCTCCAAAACATACCATGAAATTTTTGACTTTGTGAGTTAGTCGCAGTTATAAGCCGGTGACATAAGACAAAAATAAGTGTTTTGCATTAAGTAACAAGAATGAAAATGTTTTTTTTATTTTATTTGTTTCTATAATAACATTACAACAAGATGAATTTGTCTTATTGAAAATATGAAAAGAATTATTTCGAAGTTAAGATGATTTAACTATCATTTCGTGCTATATAATTGCCTTGATTTTAAACTTTTCATCCTTTCCGACGTCTGTTCTTGTGATATTCACCATAAATATGTTAAGAAAATGAGTAATATATCAAGATTTAAACTAAGATTCAATGTTTATTTTTGCATGCTATTTCAACCGAATCGCAAAATGGAATTAATGAAAGTTTTTCAGATTATTAATATTTCAGAGATTATCTATACTTCGTTGTTTACCAAGCGTTGGATATTTCATAGCTTTCTTTCCTTTTCCACACTAAACGGAATCTTGTATTTCATTCTTTCAAAAGCGCTTTCTTACTCGTTATGCAGATTCGCTAATTAAATGTCGAAAACATCTTTCAATTCCACGACCACGAAACTCGTCTCGACACACATCATCAGCCCGAGCAATTTGCTGTTTTCGTCTTTTATTATCCAGAATTCACCCAAAGCGACTCGCGGCAGAAGCTATGGGTCAAAACATGTTGTTATGGCGTAAAAGGGCTGTCTTGCTGTTATCGTTAATTGGCTGCAAATTGCTCTTCTTTCCGCTTACTGCCTCCATTTATGACTTGACTCGCTGAAATAAGAGGGGGAATTTGGGCATTATCGATTTCCTTTTCTGTGGATTGGGGGTTGGAAATAACGGAGCTTTCAAAATAACAGTCGCTCTTGATATTTCCGCTGTTTAAACACTGTGTATTCAGTTTGAATTGGCAGTAGGGATTGAAACCCTTCGTTAGTTCGCTGGTCGTTTTTAACAAATGAAATCGCGGTGCTTTAATGAGGGGGTTCCACGTTTTCTTTCGTGGTTTACACACTAATTAACTACACAGGACTGCAATGAAAAAATTGTTTTTTGTTTCGTTTCTGTGATTTTAATGTAATTTTGAATGTTAAGTTTGGAAATTTTTGCAATGTTTCTTACCGCGTGTAGTTATTAGCGGTAACGAAGCGAAGTATGAGTCATAGTGCATCAAGTGCCACAGCATCAAGCATATCCGAACAGGGTCATTCCCCAATCAATTTTATTCCCTGATTAAGACAAATAACACTTCCAGTATCATCCTAGCAAGTGACTTGTGTGAAGAACATCCTTCATAGTGATGATTTTTTTCGGGTTAGTTTTTTAAAAATTCCGAACTCAATATTGAGTGTTTTTAAGTGGTTTAATGTGGAAGAAAGCTTAGAAGTAGGGATGACTCACCAAAATCCCCCTCTTATTTCAGCGAGTCAAGTCTTTCATTTTTATAAAAAGGCCAAAGACTTTTTACTATGTATGGTGGAAAAAGTTTGTTATCCAGAGGCAGAACATAAGTAAATCTTTTTATATAAAGCACTAACGTACATACGTGTGGACCCGATATCGACGTTATTTGTGCATCGTCGAATGGCAACGACGGAGAGCTACAAGAAATGCTGAAGACAGAGATCGGCGCGCGAATGAAACGACCGAGTAAACACTAACGTGCCGCGCGAATGAAACGGCGGAACTAACGCTAACGTACGTATATGGACTCGAAATCTACGTTATTTGTGTATCATCCAATGGCAACAATCAGCGTAAATAAAATAACGAAGATTTTTTTTTCCAGTTCTTGCTGTTTTCAAATAGCCGAGGTCAATTTCTATGCAAAATGGAGTTTCAGTTTAAAAATGCACGAAAAAGAACTCACCGCGCGAATGAAATAGTTGAGCAGTCGTTAGAGCGGAGAGCTCGACGAAGGCTTAGTAGCTTCAAGTGAAAATCTTTCTGACGTTCAAGAACATAACTGCGGGAACTTGACAAAATTGTACACTTTTTGCCATGCCCTTTATTGGAAATATGAAGTAAAAAAATTACGAACTGTTGTCACGATGGGATTAGAATTAACCTTTTCAAATGCATAAAAGAGAGCTAATTGCAAACGTGAAACTCTTTACATATCTCAAGAGAGAAGGGCAAAGAATCTAAATGTAGCATTTGATATGTCTCTAATGATAATTTTAACAATTGAACATCTGGGAGACTTGGCTAAGTTTTTCAGTTTTGAGCTGTAGTATACAGGTAAAGATAAAATGTTTCTAGGGTCTGAAGCCTTTTCTACCATTTTTATAAAAACTGTGCATTAATTGAAAGATTAACCATGAAAATATTTATCTGTAGCCAGCTACTAATAGCTTACCTATACATGGAGTAAAACATAGGTTTAGCCTTTTCATTCACGAATGATTAAATGTCCTGAATATTCGTGTTTTGATAATTATTACAAACATCCGAGCGCTTTCCGGCGCAGCCCGGCTAGTTTGAGGGAAAGGCTTACTATACCTGCTTTGTTGTGAAACTCGTTGATCAGCGAAACAGTGGGCTCCACATAAAGTCTATTTTGTGTTGAACAGTATACCTGTCAGAGGCAGTACGAGTAAGAGAGGGTTGAAAATACGAAGAGATCAATTTATATGACTGTAGCAAATGTCGTCGTATTCCAGTAGTGGTATGATTTTCAATATCCAGATTGTCCCTCCGCTCAATAGGTTTAAGGACCTCTGATTTAATGAATTTGTTTGGTATTTTTTGTTGGAAATAAAAAATGCTTTCTTATTTCATATGAGTCTTGGAAATTAAATAAGTTTTGCAATGTAACAACAACAATAACATATATTTCAGTTTTCGCTCATAAAGAACAGCAGAAGCAACTTATTTTGAAATTACTTGACTTAAGAAATAAGAAGAGAAACTAACACAAATCGAGAGCATTCAGATGTGTTTGACGACGCACCACACAGAATTTTGAGGATAGAATTGATTCTGTAAACATGTAAATTTTAGGGTGCGAGTCCCCTTTATTTTGTAAAATCGTTTAATAAAGCGTTTGAGTGTTAAGAGAGTCTGTCGCTGTTTGATTAGCTACAAGAAGAGATGTTCTGCATCATCACAGCCAGTTAATTCCCTTAAATATTTACAGCGTAACAAAACATTACGTCTTATTGCTGTCACCACAACATTGTGGTTTTGGAAATGTGCTCCAAAACAGGATGCTCCAACTTGAAATGGTCAGTGCAACGTTTATTAAAAAAATACCTGAGGCAAGAAATCAGTATGAAATACCCCTTCCCATGTGAGAAATTGTTACTATTGGATTTGGATGCAAAACGCTGCGCCTTTCGATTGCTACGGCACCAAGCCGATTATTCTAAGCGTGAGTAAAATAAATGTTCATATTTCGTATAATAAAACCAATTCGCCAGTTGAATTTCGTAAAAATGACAGTTTCGATGATTTTATTCCGTACTGAACATAGTCACTTGATTTTACCACACAGCTCGATAAGAAAGCAGTCTACGAGTAGAACTTAAAACCGATAAAATTAGGATCTTTCCCTTAGGGCATTAGGGCAGTGTTTCCCAAAGTGTGGTACGCGTACCCCCAAGGGTACGGGAAGAGTTTGGTGTGGGTACGCGTTGCACAGGAGTTTGGTGGACTGATTATCTGATATTTCTCAAAGTTGTTATTTTGAATTGCAAGTCGATGTGTCCACTGATATTGCGAATTTTGCAAATCTTATGGCGTTTGCTAGGTACAAAAAAAATCAAGAAATTCATGACGACTTTTAATTTTGCCAGCCTTTATTAGGTCACACAACGGGAGAAGATATATTTAATGTTATGAAAAGATTTATGCGAGAGAACAAAATTGATCGGAATAGATGTGTTGGAATAAGCACAGATGGAGCAAAAAGTATGGTCGGAATAAATAAAGGACTCGTTGCAAGAATTCAAAATGGAGGATTTGGCAACACGTAAGATACCCGCTGATCTACAGAAAGTTCTGGATGAAAGCGTGAAAATCGTTAACTACATGAAAAACCGTCCTTTGAACGCACGACTTTTTTCGCAAATATGTGAAGAAATTGGAAGTAATCATACCCAGCTTCTTTATCATACCGATGTTCGTTGCCTATTTCGAGGAAAAATTCTAAATCGATTGTTTGAACTTCAATGTTTTCTTAATGATAGATTTGAGTTGAGAAATTGTTTACATGACTGGAAATGGCTTTGTTAACTAGCATACTTAGCAGATATATTCTTTGTTTTAAATTGCCTCAACTTATCGTTACAAGACAAAGAAGTTTCATTGTTTCACGTTCAAGATAAAGTGAACGCTTCCATCGCAAAACTAAAGTTTTGGCAAAAGAGAGTTGGTAATGGAGAAGTAGACTCGTTTCCCTCTCTTCATGAGTTTATAACACGTTCGACTACTAAAATTGATGCGATACTCTGAAATGCATAACGCAGAAGAAGTTCTAAATTACATCTTGCCTTTTCCAACTTCATATTTATGTGAAGTTGCTTTTTCAGCATTTGTAGACTTTAAGTCGAAAAAAAGGAACAGACTATTGGACATATAATCACATCTCCGATTAAAATTAACAACCAGGGAACCAAATTATGACGATCTGTTATCTCAGCACAAACAATTCCATCCTTCTCATTGATCCAAATAAACGTTATTTATAATATAACTTTTATTTATATTTTTTAATGAATAATTTTATTTCTCTTTTCTTATTATTTTGTGTATGTCAAAAAAAAAAAAAAAAAAAAAAAAACCATTTTTATTGTTATTAAAATACATCCATTTTTTTTTGACGGGGGGTACTCAGCGTTACGAAAATTATAGAAGGGGTACACATATGTGAAAAGTTTGGGAAACACTGCCTTAGGGTATTGATCCCGGATCGTTGTCAATAGCCTGTTGTGTTGCTCTAGTACGACGTTAATTAAAAATTACCTTACTTTCCGAGCCCGTTATCACATAGCATCGGATGCCCCGATCTTCTTTGATTCCCCATTTCTCGATCTTTCTTCCTGTTGACGTTTTATATAATTATTCTGGTATTTGTTATGCATATATATGGACACCTTGAATATTTGTGCAATTTTCCACATTTCGAAGCTTAGTATCTAAAAAAGCATTAAACATTTAGGTTTTTTTCTATTACCATTTTCAAGCGCAAAGAGAGAAAAGAAATGACACCTGAAATATCGTGCTGGCACAAAGAAGACCGTAGCTATACTAAATTATGTGAGCGGCGCGATGCCTTAACTTTGAGGCGCTCTCGCCGAGCCCGTTGACGTTCAGTACAAGATGTCTGAATCTTTTTTGATTCCCCATTTCTTGGTATTTCTTCCTGTTGACGTTTCTATAATTTTTCTTGTGTTATGCGCATATTTGGACCTTTTGAAGTTTTTGCGAAATTTCCACTTTGAAGTTCGGTATCTAAACAGGAATTAAATACAAAGGTTTTATTTCTATTATTATTTTTAAACCGTAAAGAGAGAAAACAAATGACACCTCAAACGTCGTGTCGCGCAAATTAGGTCGGTGCTAGACTACATTAATGTAAGCGACAGTGCGTATGTTCATGACTCAACTTTGGGTGCGACTGCATCAGCCGATGACGTCAGAGCGAGATCAATGAGCATTTATAACATTCTTTGTTTAATGCTCTATTGAACGCGATATCGTTAATTCATGTATAGATTTTAAATTTCCTGTTATTGAATTTTCCATGATTACCTTTTTTGTTGACACTCAAAAATTAAATGGCGTACCCGTTTTCGAAAAGTGAATCGTATTCTACGTCAACATATGAATGTTTATGAATTAAAGGGTTCCGGACACAAAAATCGTCAAATTTTCGAATTTTTTTATTATTTTAAGAAATAATCTGTGTTTTTCTGCTTAAAATGATGTCTAAATCATGTCTCTATCTTAATTAGAACTAGAGATATAATAATTTTTGTAGTGCGTTGTTTTGAAAATCTAACACTATTGACAGTTGTTGTCATGGCAACAACATCTGTCTCTAAAACTTTAAATGCATTTTTCTCCGTGATACTTTTTTTCAAGATTTCCTGTATTCAAATTGCTATAAGTCGAAAACCGATAAAGTTTAAGGGTTGAAATTTGAAATATATCTTTTTCAAACATTATACTTTAATTTTAATTCATCAAATTTGAAACAAATATTTACTTTTAAAAATATGACTTTTTAAAAAAAAAGTACCTTAAAATTTTTATTCAAATATTTTTTATTTTTTTATTAAATTATTATTTTTTAAATTGCTGAATCAGAATTAAAATTTATAAGTTTGTGAATAATTTACTGCAAGAATTTTGAAAATTGATCAAGAATATTTTGAGTTTTAGCAATTTAAAATGACCCCTCTTTTTTCAAAAAATTTTTAATTAAAATTAAAAAAAATAAAAACTTTTGGAAAATTTTATGTTATGATTTTGCTTATTAGTTAGATGGGTAATCAGTACAAAAATATTCAAAATTCTAAATTAATTAATAAAAATATTTTTTCAATGTGTCCCGGACCCCCTAAATATTTAGAAACTTTGTTTCTGTAAGAATGCACTGAAACTTGTTTAAAATACACTTCGTTGATTTTGAAACTTTCTTTTACTTAATTCTAAATTTATTAAGAAATTCACTTTCTTTATTTTCTTAATCCTCCGTTAGTCGCACGAATCCTGACATGGGCCTGGTGCACATTAAATCTGCCGTGACCTCAAATGTTCTCATATTGACGGCTGTATGAAAGTTTGGGGTGCCTGCTCAGGTGTTGACTATGTCATCTGACCGTGGTTTAAAATTATGTAGTTCTATCCTCGTATATTTCCCCTCGGTACCTGACAGGGTACTAAAAACTGACGGAACACTGAAACATTTTTCACTGTCGCAGAATGTAAAGAACGGCAGTAAAAAAATTATTATACATAAATTAAAGTAATACGACTTTTGGTATTTAGTATGTTCTAAAACTACGTGTTTAAATAATGACTAATTAATGCGTGTGTAACTAGGAAAGCAAACATAGAACATCTCGGAGATGCACCTGAAGCTCATTTGTTAAGAAAGACCGGCGACTAATGGAGAGATAATTACAGTTTCTCTTAATGTTTAAAAAGTCAAAATAGTGCGACGAAATAATGATACTGAAAAATTCATTCAATTCAACCCAACATGCTGATTTCAGTTTTTAATTTGACTCATCAAGTATTACTATTGGTTTATCATTCAAAATACGTGATGCTCTTGCCTGCAAGTAGGAATTGTAAGGCAAATTTGTTAAGTTAATGAAATCTGAAATTGGTTTTGATTTATAGGAGCTTCAAAAGAGCAAACAACTCGAAGAGTCTATGAGAAAATTGGACATTGAAATGAAAAGGACCGACGAATTATTGTACCAAATGATACCGAAGCAAGTCGCAGATCGTCTCAGGAAAGGAGAAGCTGCAGTTGAAACTTGCCAGGTTTTATTTTTTACTAGAACAAACATTTATAGACTAAGATGAAAATAACGAAAAAATAATGCTATTTATTTAAATATAAATACAAGGCGTTCCTTGGACTTAATTGACTAACTATTATTGTTAACTATTATTAATTGACTAACATTAAAGAGTGCCCCGAATAATCACTTTCCTTTTCGTGGAAAAATGCAAACCGCCCTATAACAAAAACTCGTTAACTGACTTCTTTTGAAGAAATTAAATGCTTTTTTTCATAGTGTAAAATAGTCTGAACTGTTGTAATGTGTTTAAAAGGTATAAAAAGTAGGGCCCAAAAGAAATCGGGCGGATGCTATGCTGGGTAGGGCTTATGAAGTACGGGGTTCTGCCGCTTGGTGTGACATGCTGGTGGATCTCAACTATCAGTCTGCCAAGCGGCGTAATCAGGTGTTGACCTTGAGCAAGTGAGTAAATTTATTTCTATAACTAGCCCGGAAAAAAATAAATTTAGATTCTGTCATCTCTTTATGGTGTTGCCATTCCAAAAAAAAACAATAATAATTAAATTTCATTAAATTCATTTAAAAATGTTCTAGATTGAATTTTAAAATTCGCCGCGACCCTAAAATTGCAAAAAATTTGGACTTCCTGTGTACCAAATCTCGTTACTATAAGTGCCATAGATTCGTCAGGACTTTGCGTGCAAGAAAGAAACAGACAAACACTTCCTTTTATAATATTAGAGACAAATAAAGTTTTGGACGTTCGTCGATTTTACTGATGGCGGATACACGAGAATAACGCGCTGCAATTGAATTTTGTTTGCAGTTGGGAAAATCCATTACCGGTACTGAAACGGTTGAAATGATACGGACAGCTTACAAAGATGGTGCTATGAAGAGAACGTGAGTTTTGAAGTGGTTTGTCCGTTTTAAAACGGATGAAATGTCGATTGATGATAAACCCCAGTCAAATCGTCCTTCAACCTCAAAAACCGATGAAAATTTCCCGAAAATTTACGAATTGGTGATGGAAGACCGACCGAGAACCATAGACGAATCCTCGGATTTGTTTGGGGGTGTCCTGGAGCTTTTGCCAGCGCATTTTGAGTGAGGAATTGAAAATGATAAGAGATTCCAGTCGAAGAAAACGGCTCAAAATGTGGCAAAGTGATGAGTTGTGGTTCCACCATGACAAAGCACCTGCACACACCTCTTTGTTTGTCAAGCAGTTTTTGACCTAAAACGACATAACCCCGCTTCCCCATGCTCCCTATTCACCAAATCTTACTCTGTGCCACTACTTTTTGTTCCCGAGGATTAAAAAAAAACGGACCTTTAAAGAAAAATTTTGTGAACATGGATGAGGTTAAACAACAAAAAAAACCGGCACAAGATACCTGTCTTTAAGAAGTATCTCTTTGACGGAGCTTACGAACTGCTTCCTGAAGCGAAATAAATTTATTGACCATTGTATTAAGGCACACGGAGAGTAGTACTTTAAAGGTGACTAAAGTATGAAGTTGTAGAAAATAAAATAATTTTTTAATGATTTTTTGATAACTTTTTTTTATGATTTTTAATGTTAAAAAAAAAAAAAAACGATTTTTGTCTGCTTTTTTTTGGGTCCCCCTCGTGTATGCTTATGGCTTTATATCTGGACCTAAAAACTAATACCCAGTCATTAAACAGCTGTACAGTAATATATTATCTTCGCCAGTTAATTCGCTTCTGGTCTAAGCCCACAATACCATTTAAGTGTCGGGAAACATTTAAAAAATTTTTGTTGTTGCTTATCTCCAGAGTCTGACGGAGTCAGACAAGATCCAATAGTCCGTTGACACCAAGAAAGTTGAGAACCAGAAGGGTATTGGATTAAATGTCCTCCCTAGAGAGGCCTAAACGATCCAGGATATGTTGAGCAGAGGCTTGATGGGTTAGACACCTGGTGCAGTCAGGAAAGACCTTCCTGCCTTCACAAAAGGAGAAGCACATAGTGTGCCCGCTGACAAGTCTAGATGTCGTTCCATCATGTTGCTCCAGTTCGATGTTAATTAATCTTACACGTTACATCTGACACGACTTTAAGAATGAGCAACTTTAAAACGTTATTTGCATATGAACTGAGCTGCTGAACCTTCTTTTTGCACATGTGTGTAAAATTCAGGCTAATCTATTGCGTCCTTGGTGTCTCAAGTTTAATGGCCAGAATACACAATTTATTTCACCAAAGGGCAAATGTGTAAAAATTTTTTTAAAATTGTAGTATATTTCTATAACTTAAGGTTAAAAAGATAAGCACTTTAGCATCCTCACTGAATGTCCCCTGTGCATGTTCCTTCATAAATCATGAAAAAGCTTAACACATAAATTCTATCAACACATTTCCCTACAATAATGGACCGGACATCAAGATGTGATGGTATATGGGAAAGAATACATGCTTTAATATGGGGATGGTTCCCCACGTGCTGCAATTACTCTAGCAAACCTTTTGGGCATACTTTCAACAAGGTTTTGATATACAGCTATAGGTATATGAGCCCATTCATGCTGCAAGAATGTCGCCAGCTCAGCTCTAGATTTCAGACGTAGCTCCCTGATCCGTAAGCGTCGCTATGACTCGTCCCACAAATGTACTAGAGTGCTTAGGTCGGGACTATGAGCAGGCCAAGGAACACGTTTTACACCCATATCTTGCTACCACTGCTTGACAGAAGCTGCAACATGACATGGAGCGTTGTCGCCCTGAAGGTAACATTCGTCCATTCCATAAAATTGCCAGAGCGTTGGAAGAACCTGATTGTCCAAAATGTTCATGTAGTAGTCGGCGTTCAATTGACCAGGAACAACATGCAAAGATCCCAGACCATACCGCGAAAGACACCCCCAAACAAGTAGTCGGATTTTATGCAAATCCGGTGGCGTCCGGTACATTATTGTAGGGTCTATTTATATAAATTTTTATTCTATGGATTACTACGAGTCTTCACCCTTTTGGGTTGATTCCATACCGTAGCCATCCAGTAGCCTGTTGTGTTGGTCCAGTATGACGTTAATTAAATGCCTAGATAATACCTACCTACCTCTCCCTTTAGAGCCGCTATTTTTATTCAATCAAAAACATATTTGATTTTTTATCAATCTGACGAAAAAAGGTATAATTTTTCTTGATCTATAAAAATATATTTGCGATTATATTTCATTTTTTGCTCAAGTGCTTATCAAAATGTATTTTTAACTGTTTATGAAACTTTGTAATAAAAAAAAATCATACATTATTCAGCATTACTGAGCATGCTAGTATAAAGTTTAGAACATAAGCATTTAAATGGTATAAATACTACGCAATTTAAATATTTTAACCACTGGCATTATTGGGCTACACCAATGTGACGCGGAACACCGGTTCATAGTCACCTCTTTAGAGAGACACGTTGTTCAATACCTTCTCTCTTATAAGCTACATTCTTAATTTCATAATTTAATTAAAAGGAATAGAATGTAAAAACTACATTCTTATTACTATAAATTTGAAACAATTATGATTGCATACTATTTAACAATTCGCAATGAATAATATTTGCAATGTCGAGAAATAATTTGAGTTTTTGTAAGATCTTAAAAAATAAGTTTTTACAACGATTTTAAATTAGCGTGCGTGCGAAGTCCAAAAATATGTGTTTAAACTTATCTTAAATTTAAGATAAAATACACTTGGAGGTTTATAGATAAATATAACATTTTATGACTTCTTGATAGTCTGAAAAAAGCTAAAAAAATGGAAGACCGAGAAATTACTTGCAAAATAAAGTATTTATTTCACAAATTTTTATTTAAAGAGCGTATGTGGCCACTTCCTTATGAGTAAACATAAGTCTCTCATGTAGCATTCAGATCAATACTGAATGCGCAGTTAAGTCACTCTTAGAAATCATAAAATGTTTATTAGTCGAAAAGCGGGGAACTTTTTAAACCTTCGCATGTAATATTCGTGTCATTAAGCTTGTTAAGAGTTCCGAAATCATAAGAAAGACTTTAAAATTACGTAGTTAAAAGCCCCACGATTTGGTTGAGTAAGGATTGTTCGTAAATTTGCTTACAGAGCAGCACTTAAAATGTTTCTCAGATCTCCGATGTGGATTTCATTGAAACAAGCGATATAAATGTACTTCAGGAAAGCGCAACGAAAAAAAATCAACAAACTAGTTTATTATTTTGTAGCACAATTAGTCAGTTTAAGCCTTTCATTCTTATCACACTTCACGTAGGAAATATATATTCAAATATTTTTCGTGGAATGCAATTAATGTCACTTTGAAACCTGTTCAATCAAAAATTACAAAATACATGTGTCGAGATTTAAATGAATCCAATGTATGGGTCGTACGTGTGGGTAGTGAGAATCCGACACATCAAATACTTTGTCTGCTACAAGAGATTTATTTGATCGCAAATATTATAAAAAGAAGTGTTTGTCTGTCTGTTTTTTTCGCGGCCGCAAAATCCTGACAAGTGTATGACACTTACAGCAATGAGATTTGGCACACAGGTAGTCCGAATTTTTTGCAATTTTTGGGTCGGGGCGAATTTTAAAATTCTATCTAGAAAAATTTTGAATGAATTTAATAGTTTTATTCTCCAACGGGTTCTTCAACGCGTTTCTATCAGATCCGTTTCTACCGTAGACAGAAGAAAGACCGGAATCTAGACTTTTCTACCCACGTGACCTTGCCGTCAGGATTTGAATCGTGCCAAGTTTTTTTACATCGCATTAGATTCTAAATTTATTTTTTCGGTTTACGCTTTCATTTTGCGCAGAGGATAAAAAAAAAGTTTTTAGTTATGTAGTTCTTTTTTCTATTCCCTAGACCGTTGAAGATAGAGTAAAAATTGCAACGCATTTGAAATCTGCGGAAAATTTCTCTTTAGAACGATACCTAAAAATATGATTTTCTTTAAATATAAATTATTTTTTAAATGAATATATCTTTTATATTTTTTGCAAGAGCTTGTGACGTCACGTGATACAGATTGCATCTTCTGCCCTTCGCGTTAAAAAGAAAAGAAACAGATTACATTTCCTGTCCTATTCCATTTCAGGGAATGAGAGCAAAAAATAAAAAAAACATCTTGACTGGGATTATTAATCCTTTTTCGTGAAATCGGAATCGCTAAAGATAGATAGAAAATTTCAACGGATTTGAAATCTGCGGAAGATGTTACACCAGATAAATAACTTACATCACGGGCAACACCGGGCTAACCACGCTTTGGCTAGTTTATTATAAGAATTCAAATTACATCGGACCTGTTTGAATACTAATGACTCCCTGCTCTGTCATCTTTTTCCAACCTCGTTGTTGGCTTGTTTTTGACGAAGTTTGACCAAATATGGCCCTTGCGCCTTAAAACAACCAACCGCATGTTACACTCACTTTCACACTAGGAATTGAGACTCCGTTCTTTCGGTAACGGAAAAGCTTCCTTGAGTAAGAAACAAGAAGGAGGGGTTCAAGAATAGTAGTATAGTGATACCTATACTTATACTTCTGGATCCCCTACAAAGGTTAATGTTTCATTAACCTTGGTAGAAAGTTATAACGCTGGATCTGATAGTTAATAGATAACTCGAGGTTTAATCTAGGCATACAGTGAGTTATAAAAGTATTCACCCACCTCACATCTTTAATTGTTTCACGAACTTGACGAGGATGTAGTTAAAACTGCGATTTAGAATTCTACATCATAAAAGCTGTCTTTCTATTTTAACCAACTCTCAGACTAATCAAATAATTATTAAATGTTTTGGTAAAATATTTACAATGTAACGTAACTTATGAAATAATTTACATAAAAGTATTTGGCCACGTAGCTAGCAACTGCTAAACGAAAAAACAAAAATCAAAATGTCTACACAAATTTTCTATACAAAATTTGTTTTGAATTTTTTTCGTTTTACCTTACATTTTTTTAAGCACTTTGTCAAACTCATATCATTCTATTAATCTTAAAGGACGGGTTTCACTATTTTATTGCATAAAAAATGTATTTTCTTCACATCTTCTCTGCATAAAGATCATAACAGCATACAAATATTTAAGCAGATGTTATGTGGTTTATATATTTTATATACTAATCATATTTATACATACAAAGCAATGCTTTTTGGATTACTGTCATGGTGAACCAAAATTTAATTTAAATTTACGTCCGTAAAGTATCACATTGAAAAAAAAATTAAAGGTATGCACTGATTTATTGTACTTTTGTTATCCACTGAATTTTAAATCAAATAACGACAAACTAAATTAGAATACTAAAGAACTGTGACCAATGCTGTTTTTAATATGGAATTAGAATCTTTCCATCATAGAGTCTTTCTTTGTTGACGATTTTTTTTACGCTAAATTATTTTGTGTTTTTTTTGTGTACTTACAGTAAGAAGCTTGTTCGTTTCTTAAACTTTCTTTTCTTTTCCAGTTTTTCGACAGCGTAACTATTCTATTCAGTGATGTGGTGACATTTACAGAGATTTGTAGCCGTATCACTCCAATGCAAGTAGTGTCCATGCTCAATTCCATGTACAGCTTATTCGATCAACTGACGGAAAAGCACGATGTGTATAAGGTACGAGAGACTTCCTTTTTTTGATTATTTGACATTGTTGTAGATGCATTTTTAGTAAACATAACATTCCTTCGTATCGTCTTAAACTGCTTATGCTCTCGTCTGTGAGCAGTAGATATATATCATTTTCAACGGTTTTACAAAGCCATCGATATTGTGCGGCCCGACGAGAGGGCAGTCGATCTTGGGACAGTCGACTTTTGAAAATGTGTGAAACCTTGTTAGAAGTGTGACATAAGCAAAAGCATCTCCGTCGATAGCCCCCCCCCCCCCCCCGCCAATTAGTTATCACCGATGTCGCTTTCGGCACGAACCGAACAATGAACTTATGACCAGAATTAGAGCTAAATCCGTTAATTGTGGAGGCGACATATTTACGTTAACACCATTCCCCTAATGTCCCCTACTTTAACGATTGGATTCGATCCAAACTACGTGACTCAACAGTCAACTTCCGGGAGCCGAAATATAACAATTCCTAGAGCTCATTGATCAACTTTGAACGTGGAAATACCAACAGACCAAAATTGGTTGGTTCACTTTCCAACAGTAATGTATAAAATACATCTAGACACTCTTTGGATGACAAGTGTGTATATATATATATATATATATATATATATATATATATATATATATATATATTATTATTATTATTATTATTATGAACTTGAAGAAAGTAAAAGTTGTAGTGTTGTTGATTGGTTTTCCTTCTACTTTGTCCATTTTATTAACATTTCTTATTTTGGATCCCACAAATTAATGGAATGCTCTACCACCAACTTAGGTAAACGAAAATGCGATCTGCTTGACACAAGATAGTCATAACCATGAGCTCTTTAAGACATTAAAATTGAATTCCGTTTTCAACTACACGACGGTCGAATGACGGAGAATCCGTGAGTTGAAACCTTTAAAGAATTTATTTTATAAAAGACAGTTTGCACATGAGCATAAAAGTCGACATGCTGAAATATCGATTTCAAGCCAATTATTGAATAATTTCAAACATTTACGTTATTTTTTTTAAAGTATCTTTTTAGTTAAAATATTTTATTGTTTGCTAGGTAATTATCAGTTTTTGTTAAAGTATCTGGATTTTTATAGTTTAATGTTGTATACTTCACATGGTGCTGCTTTCGCCTCACCGGTTCAGTAAATGCCTTAGCGTTTGTCTGTCACTCAGTAGGTCCCGGGTTCAAATCTCGCTTTGTCAATGGTATATCTGTGCTCAGATGGCAAAATGTTAGAGTCACTTTTTTTTTAATTTTTCGTGACAGCAATTTTAAGATTCAAAATTCAACATGTGGTTATGTGGTTTTTGATTTATTACAATTTTCCACCTTTGTTTTCTCATAAACTAAAAGAAAAAGACTTACGACATTTTGCCACCATCTAAACATTAACAAACCAGACTTCAGGATGGGACTTACTCAATTTTTTGGGAAAACCGACTTATAACATTCTTCCATCTGAGCACAGATATGTATATTGTACTGTCCCTATTAAGAGTAACGGCGGACTACTCACTAGACGCTCTTTAAGAAAACTTGGTCTCTTGTAGTGTCTAATAGGTCAGAGTTCGGGCATTAGAAATAAAAAAGACAATATGCTTTTTATATCTAAGTTTTTTATATGAAATACTAAGTTTTTAAGTAATTTTTAGTGGATGCAGGGCTTGTAAAAATGTAGAAATAGCGAAACAATCCGTTTTGGAGATTGGTAAAAAAATAGCCAATACGGAAACATTATTTATCTAATACGATATTTTATTATTTTATCTCAAATTTGCCTTACATTTTAAAATCATAATTATTATGAGATTAATTCATACAATCACAGTAGCAGCAAATGTCATTAGAATGGAACAGCATTATGTATGATCTAAAAGGTTTAAACCAGAAAAGTAAATTACATCAGTAAACGAATGTCACGTACAATATATATATACTAGGGGGCCTGCCCCCTGCTCGCTAACGCTCGCCAACCCCCGGAGGATTGCTTCGCAATCCTCATTGGTTCGCTGCGCGAACCTATGCTCGCTTCGCTCGCCTCAATGAAGACATGTGTCCTAGCAGAAGGGATTGTTTACAAAATATGTTACCAAAAAAATGTTTTTCAAATCTAAATTTGCTGTATTACAGAAAAAATATATACTGTATCTCTAAAATCAGAATTCAAATGAAAACTTTGTGCAAATTTTGACTCGAAATGTGAGCGTTGCTTTGGAAATTGAATACCCAGCATGTTGTTTGTGTGTACATTTTCCCAGCACTCAAACGACCCACACTTTTTCATTGAGTTTGTTGCCGAAAGTTGTAGTGCAAGCGTCTTGTTGATCTATAATTGTTGGCCCTGAAAAGGACCGTTTTTTAAATGGCCCTGAAAAGATCCTCCGCTTTTTTTATTTCTATTATAAACTAACTGCAACAGCTCATTAAAATTTCCTTTTTTTTTTATTTCAATAAAATTTCATCCGATAACGCTATAAATTCAATCGATGCGCGAGACCGCGATAAACAAACAATTGTACAGTGTTGCCAAAACGCGATTACAAATAACGTCTTTTTTGCGTGCCACGTAAGAGAATTATATATATATATATATATATATATATATATATATATATATATATATATATATATATATATATAATTTCAAGAACACAAGAATTTCCAAAGAAAATTTTAATAAAAGTCTTAAAAAATGATAAAAAACTGAAGAAATGTTGGTGGATCAGGGCGTCATCAGTTATTGCACCTTGGCTGTTTGATTTTTTTTGTTACATTTTTTTGTTATATTTTTTTTGTTATAATTTTTTGTTATATTTTTTGTTATATTTTTTGTTATATTTTTTGTTATTTTGTGTGTGTTATGTAACTGTTATTTTGTATATTTTATGCTATTATTATTATATATATATATCACTTAGTAGGTCTCTATTCCATGTCGCCGTAAAAATATTCTTGTGTTTGATGCTCTTATATGCAGAACACAAAATACCCTGAGATAATATCTTTACCACCACGCCAAAGGCACGAATATGCGAAATTGACGTTTCTAGAAAAACGCATTCAAAGTTTTGATGATTCGGGACAAATCGAGCTACGACTCAAAAGTTATTTTTTTCTCATAAGAATAGGCATTTCCACTAAGAATCAAGATTTGTGCTTTTTTTCATTAATAGTATAAAATATGAAATATTGACTCAAAAAATGTAATTACCTGAAAATCGCTAAAAATGCAGATTTGTGCCTTTTTGCGCGTGGTAATAACGATATTCTTACTGAATATCGTAGTAAGGAACAAATGTACCAGAATTAACTCAAATATTACTCCCAGTTAATGCCCCAAGCTAAGGAACAAAATAGATATTTTGAAAATCCTAATTCCGGAATGCTGTCGTGTTCGGGTTACATTGGAAGAGAGTTAATTAGTAAAATACGGTATTATGAATTTTTGTTGACATTTCAAGGGCACTGAAAGTTTCAGTTTTCTCAATCGAGAAAAATGGCGTCAAATTATAAAATGTCACCAGAAATCTTCTTAACCTAAACAACAATTTGCACTGTGGGCCTTGTGTGAGGTCTAAGGTTAAAAAATAACTGTACGAAAATATAAATTCTACAAAACATTAATAGCTTCCATGATTTAAGTAAGTAAAGTTTACTAGATCAGAATTAAAAAAATAGTTTTTATTTCCTTTTTTCGATTAAAAACTGTACTTTCGGAGAAGTAGGTCTCTATTCCATGTCGTCTTAAAAGTATTATCGGTGCTGCGATATGCAGTATACAAAATACCCTGAGATCATACTTTTCACCGAATATCGTAAAATGGAACTAATACCTGATTTAAGTCTTATAATTACTCTCTGAGCCACAAGCTAAGGAACAAAGTAGATGTAAACTGGCACTGAATTTTGGTCTGTGATTTACAGGTATTGGAATTATCGATTATTTTCAAACGCTAGTTTACCGTATTGTTGTCAGGTAAGTGTAATACTTTGAGGCAACTGGTACAAACCTGTATTGGGAATTGTCGTCGGTAATTTAGTGGTATTGATGATTTTGGTAATTTTCAAACCCTATAGGAATTCTGAACAAAGGATGTAATATTCCAATTCGATAGGCGTGTTGAAGATTCATTCCAGAAAGTAGCAAGGGAAATTAATTATTTGGAAGAATCTAAGAATATGCTACCTCGTATCACAATAAACCAACATCTTGACCTACATGGGCATGGAAGAGATATAAAATCTTAATCAGGTACCACTGATTTCCAGATCCCTAGATGAGAAAATGGATTTCTGCTGATAAATATTTAAGTTCTTCATTATCTATCTTTTACTATTTGCAAGTATTCTTTCGGAAACTTCGATCTCATGGAGAACAAAGGGTAATCTATTTTCCTAATTGCGCGTCTGTAAAGGCTATTAAGCTTTCCTTTCGTATATCTATTTTAAATACATTGTTTTAATAAAGAATGTCATGCATTAGGTTCGTGAGAGTGCGTTTAAAGTATGTTATTGTCTGGTGAACTCGGAAAAATATGAAACATTATGTTTGAAAAATATGAAACGTGTTTTTAAATTGCATCAAAATTTAGAAGATTAATGAAAATGAAATGAAATGTTTAAATCACACGTACATCGTGTCCAAAAAGTCATTAACTGAATTTCTTAGAAGTTCTTAGATCCGAAAATTAAAAATATGAGCGTACAAATTTTGATAGTGGTACATTTTTTTCAAGCTGACCATAAGCATTTAGTGTCTCCAAAAATATCAGCTAATAAGTTTCCATTAGTAACCCATTCATGCTTCTGAGTGTGGTAGCCCTTATCCAAACAACCTTTCACACCTTTTCAAAAATCGACTGACCCAAGGTCAACTGCTTTCTCCTCTGAGCTGCATAATACATATCTTGGTTAGAAATGTGTAATTTCGTGTATAGAATTTGAAGTAGCGTCAGTAATTAGTTTATTGATCGAATACTGTTTTGAACATAGATAAAAATATCGCAAAATGTGAATAAAGATGTTCACTTTATGATATGGTAATACCTCATAACTGAAAAGCAACTTACATAAAAGTAGAAATCAAACCGAATAATTGGTTTCCGAACAGAAGTGTGAATGTTATGAACATTATTCACTACAAAATTAAAGTTTTAAGAAAAAAAATTTTTACCGACCAAAGTCCTAATGAATAGAAGGTATAAAAAAAAACTATTAAAAATTACGTAGAGTATGTCTAAAACTCAATGAATAATATCGTTACAGTTGAAAACACATTCTTTTCAAGTTTAGTTCTCAGGTGTCATGTCTGAAAGAAATCTCTTAGCGGTGCCACAAGTAGGTTGTATGTCCATGTCCCATGTACCACAGTTTTATATTATAATTGCTTTTCTTCGCAACAATACAATGTAATTGAATATTTTAATCTTTTCAGAAAACTGATAATTTTTAAAACATGGCAGTCATATTCTGGGGGTACGATATGTAAATTATAAATTTACAAGCAAATAGAATCGTTTATAAGAAATCCTAGCGTTTTTGCAGTTCAGTATATATAGTTCCATGCCATCCACAAAATATGCAACTGTCATATTAAAAAAAATGTCTTCATTTAATTTTACCAGGTTGAAACCATTGGTGATGCTTACATGGTTGTCTCTGGAGCTCCTGAAGTGGAAGAAAGGCATGCTGATCGGATTTGTCAAATGGCCTTGGATATGGTGGTAGTGATAGGTGATCTAAAAGATCCTTCCACAGGAAACAGCTTACGAATTCGAGTTGGTATGTACGCTCTCACTTATAATTGTTCCACCCTTATTATAAATTCGTGATATCAATGCACTTAATGAGACAGAAGAAGCTTTTTCAACGTCATAAACGATGTAAACGGCACAGTAAGAACAGACTTTGTTATAATTCCTTACCATGTCAATGATCCACCATTTTACGCGATGTACCTGAATGTTTGCTTGCTCTTGTGAAACCATTCTGCTTCCATCTCACTTCAGGAGCGGCAGTAGAAAAGTTAGTAGAGTAGCGCATATTAACCTCAGAGTTACGTGTTCGAAATTTGATCCAAACAAAGACCGTCATGTACGTGGGGGCTGGTGCATGTTAAACATAATGTGTCATCTACTGTCCTTACTATGGCGTGGTGTGGAAGTTAAGAGTGTGAGGTGCCAGCTCAGGTGTTCACCTCGTCGTCGTGGTTCAAAAGTAAAAGATGTGTTCTCGGATCTTTCTCTTCTGAATGGATCACATAACGTCCTCAATAGCCCATTGAGTTACTCCAGTGCGACCTAAATTCAACTAACTTCCATCCATCTCCCTTCCATCCATCTCCCTTCACCACTTACAGTTGATGGTGAAATATCTATTTTGAATACCTATATAGTCTTCCCCGTAAAAGTCCTGTCGGGATTGATCCCGGACCGTCGTCAATAGCCCGTTGTGTTGCACAATATGACGTTAATGAGAAAACCAACCTATCTACCTACGCCGTAAAAAAGTTTTCATTTGGGAGACGGTCCCCCATAAAAATGACCTTTTGGTTGATAGTGAAATGAGAAATTGGTTAAAATTAATTTATTTAAATACCGTGTGAAACCCCAATTGAATGAATGGTCATAAATCAGCCACATTTTAAGGGTAACATATGTACTGAAAGACTTATTTTCCGCAATATTACGATGGAAAAATAGAAAAAAATATATTTTTTTTTGCACGTAATATGAAGATTCATTCAATAAATAACGAGCCGAAGCCTGTTACGCCAAATCGGCTTTTAAAATTTAGAAGTATTGTGGGGGAAACACGGCGAACTAATGTAGAAACCATTCCGTACGCGTTATTGACGCAAGAGGGTGTGTGTGTCGCGGCTTGTGGTGAAAAGGTGAGATAAACGAGATCCAGCGCCGTCCAAGATTTCATGTTCGCACTGAAATGGAAGCATCAAAAGAGGAACAACGGGACATAGTGCCATTCCTTACAGCAGAAGGACGTTGAGGAACGGAAATTCACCGGCGAATGTCTATTGTTTACGAGGAACATTGCATGTCTCTTTCCAGATTGAAGCTGTGGTGCATGCGTTTTCGCGAAGGCCGAGTACCGCTAGCAGATGACGAACGACCTGGAGCTCCAAAGCTAGTTAGTGATGACATTGTCGCTAAAATGGATGAGTTGATTCGTCAAGACCGACGTCTAAGTGTTTACAACATAGCGGAAAATGTTAACCTGAGTGTCTGTGCAGTTCGTGCCATTATCAAGAACACGCTGCAGTACCGTAAAGTCTGCGCGGAATGGGTTCCTCATCATTTGGAAGCAGCACAAGAAGCCTTTCGCATGGGCATGTCATTGGAATTTCTGCAATGTTTAGCGGACGAAGGTGCGCATTTCTTGACCGACATTGTTACGAGGGACGAGAGTTGGTGCCATTAAGAACAGGAATCAAAGGGCCAATCTCCAATGGAAACACACAAGTTCACCACCGCCAAAAATAAAGCAAGGCCTTTCGCAGCAGTGGGGGTAAAGTAATTAATTGTTCGGAACTGTAGAGTTCTGTTAGAGTGACGGACCAACTTGTTTCTAATGTTTCATTTCAAACACGTATGAACAAGTACTATATACATTTTTACAATAGATGCGCTAAAATGGGGAATATGTCACTAGAGAGCCAGGTCTCATACATGTTGTTCCGATGGAAGCTACAAAGGTTCTGTTGCGACGCACTTCTCGGCTGGGTCACATGACCGACTGCCACCAATCAGCGCGTGCTCCGACAGTCATGTTAAAATTTTTTCCCCCACCAACACGGACCACTACTCATCTAGTTCCTGCCAAAAGGCGTCACAATTAACGCAGTCCGTTATCAAGAGACACTGACCAATTTACAAAAGACAATCAAATGAAAAAGGCCTGACAAACTGTCTCGCGGCGTTATTCTCTTACACCATAACACCCGTCCCCATACAGCAAATGTCGTCAAAGATAAGCAGGCGAAATTTAAGTGGGAGGTCCTAAACCATCCCCCTTACAGTCCTGACCTGTCTCTCTGCGATTTTCATGCATTTGGAGAACTCAAAAAACATTTACGCGAAAGAAGATTTCACTCGGACGATGAAGTTCAGTAGCAGGTTCAAAATTGGTTCTTGCAGCAACCGAAGACTTTCTACGAGAGGGGAATATCCCGCCTAGTTTCACAGTGGGATAAATGCTTGAACCACCAAGGTCAATATTTTTGAATAAAAAGAACTGATGTTGTCACAGGTGATCATGGCTTGTTATTTATTGAATGTACCTTATACTCGTATATGCGAGTACGATGTAAGTTGATACTCATTAGAATACCCCTTCTAATATTTCTCCGAAGACGGTGTATGTATGTCCGAGGATGTCCAGGGGATTCGGGTCTCTCTGTGACACACGCACGCACACATACACACACACTGTAACTGATTCATTAACTTCTTTTTGATAGAATCTGGTAACGAAGGTATAATAGGCAATAGCAACAGTAACTGAACTCATAATTTAAACCTAGAGCAGCGTAAATAAGAAACCTGGCGCAAATGGTGTTGCCGACAAATACAATTGCATTGACTTACCCCTCGTATTTATGTAACTGTTCTGTAGCGTAATAATGTTTTTGATTGATACACACTATAACTGTCTTGGTAGCTGAAGTATAGAAACACTTAAAAAATAGGGTAAGTAAATAATTTCATACCTCGTAAAATTGTAAAAAACATGCAAAATCAGATACTATAATGCTAGTTTCAATGAGAAAGGGACAATACCATTTATTTTTCAGTAAACTCTTTCTTTATGTAAAAGAACAGTTTTCAATTTTGCATTTTTTTACACATTTTGTTCATTTACTTCAGAATGAATACAGTTAAATGGAAATGCACTCTGCTATAAAACTGATTATTGAAGTAAAAGAGTGATTTTAGAAATCATCCTATTTATTTATTTATTTTCGTGGAAGTAAAATGTTTTCCTGCTCTGAAAATTCTTGTTAAAAGTCGTGTTGTTGTTCTGTGTAGAAAAATCAGTTCAATTTCTTAATGTAAGATTAGTACATTTTTACCATTATTGATTAAAACCAGTTAGTAAATTAACAAAAAAATGCACATGTTACGTAAGCCAGGAATTTCTAGAGCAATGAATAAACGTCTTTTATCCACAGCACTAGATCCTTCGTGATTTTATATGAACATTTCCCAATGCAAGTTCTAATGAAATCTCTAAGGATTTGTCCGCCACTTTTAGGCGTAAAATTTTCCGTCCGTTTCTACAAAAAATGTTAGATCCGTTTGGATTGACTATTTAAAAGTACATTTACTCAGAGGAGAGTACTAATTTGATACCAAGAATGTTTTTAACTAAACAAATCTGTGATATCTCTAATTAGTTTTCCCACTTTCTCTCTTTGAAAGCTTACGCAAACTAATAACGATATAAGGCTGCAAATCTAGTTTAAAAGAAACTAAAATTTTTTTTAACTAGGGATATTTTTCTGCCGTATGACTATCAAGGGGCTACCTTAATGAATAACTAAATACGGTTAGTTTTTGTGTACTTAACTAATCAAATATTCTGTACTCTTTTGTTGAAACGATATCTGAGTATTATTACAAAATTAACCATCAGAAGAGGTTGAAGTATTTTCCCAAACTATTAATATAAATCCAGCCAGGACAAGAAAATTCTATTGAGGAAGGTAGAAAGTCTATCTTTTCTCAAACAAATTTGCTCCCGATACTTTTATATTAGTTAGTGAAATATATGTTGTACAGTGAGTCAAAGTAAAAAAGGTGATAATGGTTCACATTTACAAACTCGTAACAACCAGGAATATTCCAAAAAAAAAAAAGGTTTTGCCTGAATCAAAAGTCATTCATTACAATTTTTAATGCTAGCATTTAAAATATTACTGAAATTTATATTTAGGAGAAACTTAACACTTCGTGGCTAGCACGGCGTTGCCCGTGATAGTTCTTTTCATGGGACCAGGTGTGACCACTGCTCGTCAACCCCCGGTGATTGCTACGAATTCACATACGAATTCGTAGCCTATTGGATAACAGTAGGTTGGTGTAACAGTGTAACCGTGATTTTAACCGTGGTGTTGGTTTGCTTCGCAAACCAAATTATGAACGTCATGAACTATGGTTTGCTTCGCAAATTGGCTAACAGTCATAACGGAGTTGCCCGTTGTGTTGGTTAGCTTCGCAAAACCAAATGGGAGTTCGGCTTGACGTCACAATCTCTTGCAAAAATATAAATATTCAATTGAAAAATTATTTATTAAAAGAAAATTAAACGTACAAGGTATCTATCGTGTCAAATGTATCGCAGATTTAATTGTAAATTTAAACCCGAAACCCTAAAATTGCACCCGACCCTAAAATTGAAAAAATTAGAACTACCTGCGTGCCAAACCCCATTACTGTATGTGCCTTAGATTGGCCAGGACTTTGCATGCAAGAAACAAACAAACAGACAAACACTTCTCTAATATTATAAAAGGAAGTTTTTGTCTGTTTGTTTGTTTTTGTCGAGGCGAATTTTAAAATTCAATCTAGAACATTTTAAAATGAATTTAATAGTTTTTTCACCATTCTTCCTTCTTCCTCGGAATAAAGAAACATCAAAATTTAGACTTTTCGCCCTCACATCACCTTTACGTCAGCCTTTGGAACCATGCCTAATTTTTTCATCTCCCGTCTGGAATGGGAGAGAACAGATTCTAATGACATTCGTTTGTTTCAGATTCCTTCATTTGGATTTCCTTCGAAACGGATTCCAGTGAACCAAAAGATATTACTTAAGTTATCAATGGCGTTCTTCAGTGTTTTTTTTTCTATCTCAGCGATCGTTAAAGGTAGAATAAAAATTTTAACGCATTTGAAACCTGCGGAAAATTTTACTGCAGCTATAACATTATAAGTATAATGTAGGTAAACATTACAGCTATAACATTATAATATAACATTATAAGTTTGACTTTCCTTTAATCTTTTACATTTTCGCAAGAGATTGAACTGATTGAGACGTGAACTTTCGCTTTCCAAAAAAAAAAAAAATAATAATAATAAAAAAAAAAAAAAAAGATTGCATTTTTTGCACAATAGGCTACGAATTTCTATTTGGGTTACGAAGTAAACCAACACCACGGGTTACCCCATTATGTCTGTTATCCAATAGGCTACGAATTTGTATTGCAATTCGTAGCTATCACTGGAGGTTAGCGAGCAGTGGTCAAACCTGACCCCACGAAAAGAACTGTCACGGGCAACGCCGTACTGGCTACGCAGTGGCTAGTTTATAATAGTAGAGACTAGCCACTGCGTGGCTAATCCGGCGTTTCCCACGCCAGTTGTTTTTGTGGTGGAATTGGTGTACTTCGTAAACCAAATGTTAATTCGTAGCCTATTGGATAACAGCCATCACGGATTCTCATTTGGTTTGAGATCGCTGAGATAGAAAAAAGCAGTGAAGAACGCCAGTGATAACTTTAATAATTTCTTTTGTTTGATTCGAATCAGTTTCTCAATAAAACAGAAGGAATGAATTCGCCCCCCCCCCCATTCAAGACGGAAGGTGAAATTATGGCATGGTTCCAAAGGCTGACGTCAATAGTGACGTGAGGGAGAAAAGTCTAAATTTTGATGCTTCTTCATTTCCCGAAAAAAAGAAAGAATGGTGAAAAAAAACTATTAAATTCATTTAAAAATGTTCTAGATTGAATTTTAAAATTTGCCGCTACACATAAATTGCAAAATATTCGGACTACCTGTGTGCCAAATCCCATTACTGAAAGTGCCATAGATTCGTCAGGATTTTGCGTGCAAGAAACAAACAAACACTTCTTTTTTTAATATTTGTGATAATCTAAATGCTGTTAATTTGATTGTATCACATGTAATATTGTATATCTTTACTGTGTGTTTTCTAGGTGTACACACTGGACCAGTGGTTGCTGGTGTTGTTGGCTTAAAAATGCCAAGGTACTGCTTATTCGGAGATGTCGTCAACACAGCTTCTAGGATGGAAAGCACTAGTGAGGTATTTAATTTGATAATCCCGCGGGTACATGGATTTTTTAAAACTCCTATCATTAAGCTAATTTGGATAAATTTAGGAACTTTGACCACGTTCCACCTATATTTCGATCCCTGCTGGAAAGATATTAGACATGTTGAGATGAAATAAATGTCCAGTAAAAAGTTCTTCGCGGAATAATCTGAAACGATTTTTTTGGAAGAGTAGATACATTCATTTAAATGATTGTATATGACATCCGTATAATGCAATTCGTATGTACAATAAACGGCCTGCCTTCTGGATCTTGCCCTCAAATGTCTCACATTGGGTAACACTGGAATTCTGTAGGGAAAATACATTTAGTTTTAATCCATTAAAAATGGGGAGGAGCTAGATTTTCTAGAATATCTGTAAAATAAAAAATAAAAAGATAATTAGTTCTGTGAAGACGCAGACAGGACATTACGTTCAGAAAATTGCAATTTTTTCTTAATATCCAGCATTTCTCGACCGAGCATACACTGACCTGCAAGATGAATTTAATTGGTCTCTAACGTTCTATGACATGAGTGAAAGATCAAAGATTTTTGCATTTAGAATATTTATAGAAGGTGAGTTTAAAATTTTGATAAAGACTGCTAAGAAAATGTTGAACATCTCTAAAGACACATTTGTGTGTGAGCAAGTATTGATCGAATTAGAAGAAAATTGCTGTCTTAATAAAAAACAGAAGAATTTAGAGGATATCTGTAAGTCTTATTACTGTAGGAAGAGGAAACTTGCCATATAAATTGGTGTTTAAAAAATAATTTCCTTATGAAATGGATTCTTGTTGTCAGTCATCGTAACTCAATAGCTTGTCCCTTCCTTAGTCTATTACATGTTACCCGCTTTCTTCACAATCCGACTCGCAGCATTCATGTAATTGCGCATGTAGCATGCATGTCAATAATGTTAGTTTTTTCTCATAATTTTATCTATGCATTATTAAATCGATACGTTATTTCATTATTTTCACTTCATCTATGCATCAATTACATTAACCCTTCTTTGCATGATTTTTTTCTTTATTGGTGAAATAAATCAAGGTGATATAATTCATGTTCAAAATTAAAGGAAAAATGGTTAAAAAAATCTTAGTATATATATTTATAGTATAAATTTAGCAAAAAACAATATGATGGTATCATGCGGTATTTTTTAAATTAAACGCAAACTTTTTCAGAAATGGCTCTAAAAATAACAGAAACACATGTTACAAACCTTTCTTCCACTCATTTGCACTTTTTTAGCACAATAGAAACTCAAATATAATAAAACAAAATTAAAAACGAAATCATACGTTTATTGCAACTACAACAAACAGCGGAATGACAACTTCAAGCTCGTTTTACTGATAGTGACACTTGTTTATTTTTGACAGCTATGTTTTTTTTATGCAATGGACATTAAAAAGGTATCCAGACACAATCAACTTAAAGTGAACTTGTTCTTTTATATAATTTTTGGGCATTCAATGTTATAGCGGAAATTTCCACCATTCTGCAAAGAAGGGTTAAATGCATAAAGTAAACCCTTAGGATTATCAAGGCCTGATGAGTCTATAAACTTTCTGATGCCAATAATGAGATTCATAGACAACACCAAGACTTGACAATTCCAAGAGATTGGCGTATTGCAAATCGTATATACAGTACTAGCCACTTCGTTACTAGCCCGGCGTTGCCCGTGCCCGTGGCGAAAGGTATTAATCTGGTGTAAAATTTTCCGCAGATTTCAAATCCGTTGAAATTTTTACTCTATCTTTAAGGGTTTAGGAGATAGAAAAAAGAACTGACTTCAGTTGAAAGATTTATCGTCTGTCTGGAAATTTATTCGTACGCGCAAAATCAAAGCGGAAATGAAAAATATAATTTTTTTCGCGTTATGCGGTTGAAAAAAACTTGACATGATTCCAAACCCTGACTGCAAGGTCACACGTGTAGAAAAAGTTCTCCGCGTTTGAAAAAGCGATGGAGAATAAATCTATTAAATTCATTTAAAAATCTTTTAGATTGAATTTTAAAATTTTGGCGCGACCCAAAAATTGCAAAACATTTGGACTATCTGTGTGCCAAATCTTATTGCTGTAAGTGCCATAGATCGTCAGAATTTTGCGGCCGCGAAACAAACAAACAGACAAATACTTCCTTTTATAATATTAGAGATAATATAGCACGATGTATTGTTGTAGTAATATATATGTAATTGATATGCTAAAAACCTAACATTCTGGATAAACATGCCAACTCTGTGGCATGCTCTATTTACCCCAATCATACTAATTTAAGCTGGTACAGTGCTCTTGACACTAAGAGCAGGAGTGTGTGGTGGTGTAGTTGGGTAGGTACTATAATGCATTTTAAATAACTAATATAATTCATTGGAACACGGTATATTCGATTTTACCTAAATTAGTATTAATCCAAATACAGAATGTGGCTATTGGTGACATAGAATTAGCATTATGAAAATGTTTGAAACAGCGAAATCAACTGAACTCGTTATTTGAAATAACATTGTGACTGTGTAATGATGAATGACGTAGAACGTTCGTGTTAGATGTTTGAAAAGATATACATATTGATGGAATCAAGATAGGTTTAGATACAAAAAATATTAGAACTATATTTTAATCCTGCAAAAGGAAGAATTTCTACCTCACCACAATTTATTAAAAAATTAGACTCGATTGTCATTTATGTACAAAAAAGTAATAAGGGCATATAGCATATAGCATTACATTTACCTCGGCCTCATCTGTGAAAGAGAAAAACATAAATTAAAAAAATGAGGCTCACCTCCACCCGACATAACACGGGTATGTCGCCTCATTTCTTACAACACATCCCCATCTGTGTGAGAAAAACATTAATTTAAGGAATGAGGCCCACCTCCAACCGACATGACACGGACATGCCGCCTAATTCCTTCCACCATACCAGTCTTGATGGTGGCTTTGAATAATTTTGGTGGTGGCTTGGAACAGTGTTAAAAACTGGATCGTGTAGTTTACGGCCTCTTCTGTGTCACACGTAGTGTCGATAGATTTCTAAATTTGAACACTACCGGGCGCAATTCTTGCAAGAGTTGCTTTTTGATGACATCGACATCTTCATTTCTTGGGGCAAGAAATACCTTTGGAACAGCCATACATGATCAGTAAACTACTCTGCCACATTTGGGAACACCATCTCTTTTAGCTTTTGTTTTGTTTTCACAATCTCTATACATTCATCTCTATAGTCCGAAGCAACGACACCATTTCCCAGTCGAAATTGGTCATCTGCAAATTGCTGGGCAGAGGGATGTCCAGTGACATGAACTCACATGTTTGTTGACAGTAAAAGTCTGAATGCCATTCCAAATGTGAGATGATTTCAAGCAGGCTTGAATTTAATCTGGCCTGGTTCCACGGGGAATAACCGGAAGTGTCTGTCGAAAGTTGCCAGTCGACACCATAGTGACGCCTCCCATTATGTTATTGTTACGTTTCAGGACTTACAACGTGACATCAAATGTTTCAAATTCAGCTTTGTGGGTCATAGTACATTAATCCCACGCAATGAGCTGGCAATCCTGTAGAGCCTTTCCCAAATTTCTTGAAATGTTAAACGTAGGACTGCACGCTTGTCAAATTTAGCGGTACCTTGATAGCTGAGTGAGCCATTCTCTTCCCTGCCAATAGAGTTGCAGTAACAGCCAGGACGTTCTTGCTTCTCTGTCGCACTTTAGCCAGAAGACTGATGAAAAAAGTTTCACCTGTAACACCAACATGCCGCAGTGCCTATGAAAAAGTGCTTTCGTAATCTTGTGAAATGCTTCCTTTTGATATCGGAACATTTTTGGCTAATTGTCCTCCCTGTGTGTTGCGAGTCCATCCCGCCATTCTTGGATTTTGTTGTTATTTTATACAATTTCTTGTTTGTTTCTGGGTGTTGGGTGTCTTTTGGAAAGTATAGCGTTTTTAAATTTTTATAATTTATACAACTTATAAACTTACAAAAGCATAAACTTTAACTTTTGATTTGGATATCATTTTTAAAGTTTAGCTATATTTATGCAATTTTTGGTTTATTTACTTACTTTTACACCCAGAGCTTCAAATCGGCTACGGATAAGATCAGCTCTGAATTAAAAGTGATAATCTTAGCAGGCAAAACCCTACATGGAGACCATCCCACCATTCTTGGATTTTGTTGATCTTTTATGCAATTTTTTGTTTGTTTCTGTGTTTGGGTGTCTTTTGGATTGTATAGCAATATTTAATTTTTATAATTTATGCAACGTGTAAACTTACAAAAGCATAAACTTTAATTTTTGATCTGGATATCTTTTTTAAAGTTTAGCGATTTCTGTGTACTTTAGTTTTCGTATTGCAGCATTTCCATCGTTCATCAACGCATCCATCAAATGTGCATACTGTTTCACACTCAGAGTCCTCTGATTCAGTCGTATGTACAACACCATTTCCGATTCAACCTTGGAATACATGTCGACGATAAATTGATGGAACAAGTCTTTGCTTCTCAGTAAAACGTTGAAATCCAAAGAGATCATCATCATCCTGTGAGTGTAGAACTACATAGAAGAAATGTTCTTAGTTTCCATAAATGATCGAAATCCGAGAATGGCGGGAGCGCAGTAAAGACCATTTTACGACTTTTGACATTTTTAGGAAATCAAATAATAAAAAAAATATGATAATAAATTAATCAAAAATGTTCTACAGTTAATTTAAAATTGTTTTTTCTTTCCTGGTAAGATTACCATTTTTTAATCCAGGGCTGATCTTATCCATGGCCAATTTGAAGCTGTAAGTAAACAAACCTAAAATTGCTTAAAAGATCAAAACTAAATATCGATAAACTTTAAAATAGATGTCCAAACGAAAACAATAAATTAATAGTATCATTATACTTTCCAAAAGACATCCAAACACAAAAACAAACACCAAATTGCATAAAGATAAAAGATCAACAACATCCAAGAATGACGAATGCACGCACAGTTAAGACCGATTGCAGACTGTTGCCCCATTCATAGGAAACTAAATAAAAATATATCTCATTAAATTAATTTTAAAATGGCTTAGATTAAATTTTAAAATTCTGTCTGGACACAACAATTGCCAAAAATTCGGACTACCTGTGTGCAAAATTTCATTATTGTAAGTGCCATAGATTCGTCAGGACACTGCGTATCGAGGGACAAGCACTTCCTTTTATAATAGTAGAGATTGAAAAACTCATGCAAACTAATTTGTTTTTGATAAAATACTTTTGAATAGTTTAGGTGTATTTGAACGTTTCGTAAAAAGTGAAATTGGGTTTTTTTCCTTCTCTAAATCTGACAATACGGTCAGCAAGATCTCAGCTTTATAAAAGAATGTTCATTTTTATTGGAATCTATGTTTTCTCTAACTATTCAAAAGAATTTTGCCATTCAATAATACAAAATACATAAAAATTAACAAAATTCTAGTGCAGTTTCCCTGACAATACCGCTCCTGTATCTTTTTGTTTAGTTATTGAATGCTAAATTATTCGATACAGTATTTGTGTGTTTCAGTGAAACATATTTTCAACTTGTACACAATCATAGTAAACATATTTGACAGCTTGAGAAAGCGGGCGATTTTTACAAGCTTCGAAAGTGAATTCCTATGTTTAAACATGAGTTCAATTTTACATACCTGTATAAATACAAATCGTCTTTTTTACTTATCTTGATCGCTTTTTCTTTGTTCTCTATCTAGTACAACTTAGAAATTCCCTTATGAAAGAAATTCCGTTCAATGCATAGATATAAAAATTGTGTTATCACTTGGGAAATCCAATGCAGTTGTAAAATGCTGTCTTTTCATTCTTGTGTAAAATTATTCGAAAAAGTGTTCATACATCTTCAAGTACACTTGATGGAGTTTTAAATTACCTACTCTATTATCTTAAAAATAAAAATCTTTTCAGCATCTAACTAAAGTATAACCAATGAAATAAATTTATATTTTATGTATGCTCAAAATCGTTCGATTGGATTTATAAAAGGAATAAGTTCTAAAGAGATTACTTTGAGTGACACTGTTATTTGCTTGTTACTTATTTCTTACGAATAAAATGTGTTCATTTGTGGTCTAAGTGGGATTTTTTGAAAACTTCCCAAAATTTATGTGACAGATTTATTGAACAATAGTATTTTTCCACGTTTTACCTACAGGGGTGGACAAAATAATGTGAACACCTGAGAAAAAATAATTTTTTTATTAATAGTCCGTTGGTCCTCCTTTTGCATGAATTACAGCTTGTATCCGACGATTGAAATGTAACGCGAATTAAAAATAAACGGTTATTATCAATCGCTGGGTACATACCAGAAAATGTCTTAGCATTCCTATTATTTGTTAACATAGTGAAAAAAAAAGCTTGTTATAACATTTTGGTTGAAAGTATTTCGAAACACATTTCAAAAATATCTAGAAGATTGAATTACATACGCAGAGCCTTTACAGATATTCAGAAAATTAGTTTTTGAAAGGTGAACAACACAAATTAAACACGTTTATAAGGTTATATATATGGGCTTTAGCACACATGACATAATTTGACTATGTAACGCCTTTCAAGCGTTGGGAACATTCCAAGATTACTTGAAAGTTATGTGAAAACATTCATCTATTGAAAAACGGAGCAATGCCTAAAAATTTTAAACCTACATTTTTAGTCTTCATGATATTATAAATGAAATTATTTGATAAAAACTTAAATGATGATCTATCAAAATACAAACATTTTAGTTTAAAATGGTATTAACTTTCTTTTGAACCATGTGAAGTGAACTATAATAAAACGATTTTCCCTTTGTTACCTGTTCTACTTCGTAGGCTCTCAAAGTTCATATCAGTGAAAAGACCCGAGATAAACTGGACCTCACCGAATGGGACATATCAGATAGAGGTGCTATCGAAGTAAAGGTGAGACACTTTTGAATCCTAACATTTTGACTTATGGGATAGTAAAGAAACAACAATGCTGTTAAAAATTTATATAAGATGCAAGAATTGTATGTGAAGTGAAGGTTTAGGTATGAGCGATACAAGTACGATTTAAAAATGAACGAATGATACAAATGAAATTCGTTTTTAATAACCTGAGGAAATAATTTAAATTAACCCTCAAAGCGATTTTGACAAGATATCTCGTCTACCAAGATCTTACTAATTTTTCAAATGTCGAGATACTTCCTCTCTCAAGATCTGACATGTTTTGTTAATGATGAAATACCTCGTCGATACAAAACTGCTCAATTACTCCACGTATTAAAAACAAATTGTACTTTGACCATAACTGGTGACAGTTTTGAATAGGATTTGACATCAGGGGTTGACCACTACAGGCAGTTTTGAACTCGAAGATGAACCACCGGGAGGTTTAATTAAATAAACTTCTATTCTTTACTTAAAAAAACAGAAAATACCCTTTTCACGTTTTTCTGTAAAAGAAATGAGATACAAATACCTGGGAACATTCGAAATTTACAGTTTTAACATTTACGCTAGGGCAGATAGACAATTATTACCACTAAAATTTCGTTTACATCAGCGGCATGATACCGATCTGTGTACTGTGGATGTTATCTCCCTTTTAAGTGACCGCTTGCATCGATCGCCATTTACGACCTGTCAGCGACTGACCTTCCAGAGGGTTACTCCTTTTGTTCGGAACCCTACCCTGTCGACCGTGAGGTGTGAACGCTTTGGGGGAAAGGCAGAAGATCGCTCCGGTGATATCTAACTCACTCCAAACGATACGCCACACAATACTACGAAAGGAAAGCGTTAATCGTAAATGACACTCAAGGCTATATCACTCAAGTAAGGTAATTAGGTAAAGGACATGTAGGCGAAAGAACCGTTCTGTGAGAAGATTGAAAAATCTAAGCGTCGCAGCATAAAAGTTAAGAAGTCGGAATAAGTTTTTTTCATAGAGACGTACAAATTAGGCCAATTCGTTTATCAAAGTGAAATATCTAGCGATCAAGGCTGAAAAAAATGCCTTTATACCAAAAAAGAAACAATTCAAAAAATAAAACAATGTAGTGACAGTTTTTACAATAACAATGTATTAATCCCCAATTTACGTGAAATTTTTAGTCCTTACGATTGTTTACCCTTCCAAAACAAAGTAGATAGGACATGTCTTATAGGTCTTAGATGTATGTAAACTTGCTTATAGAAGCCCTTTATTCAAATTTAATTTAATAATGGAAATGCAATGAAATACAAGCAGGAATGAAACTAAAACAATGAGTATGAAATCAAAGTGGTTTCAAATTAAGCATGAGCAAGAGTAGAATTATGCCCGGTATACACAACCGGTTTTTCAACGTGCGGCACCGAAGCCCAACTATGCACACATAACCGTGAAATGACGGCCATTTGCAATAAATATTCTATCGAAGAAAACGTGTTTATTTCGCTTACTTGGTGAAAAAAGGTATGTTTTGAAACACAAAATAGACGTTACTGGATACAACCATTTATTAATTATTATTTATATTCCATTTGTTTGTGAAAACAAGGTACGTGAGAACGCAGACTCATGTGCGGCGCCGTGGGGAACTGCAGTACAAATTGCAAGCCAAGTTGGACGTGCGTAGCCCCAGCGGCGCTGGAGGCATGGATGCACTGCTCAATTGGATATATTGTATCTCAGACCGCACTTGCGTTGCTATAGCGGCGCCGCACGTTGAAAACCCGAATGTGTGCACAGGGTCTTAGTCACATTGCTCTTCAATAATTCTGGTAGGGAAGAAGAAATCTCGCGAAGCTGGGGGGGGGGAAGCGGAACCCGTTGGAGTTAAGTAAATAAATGGTTACACTTTTAAAGCAAGCTCGAGTATTTTTACTTCTAGAACACGTTTTGTCAATAACAATTCACTTCTTTTGAAGAAAAAGATCCGAGAACTAATTGAAACAATTGGAAATTTATAAGGACTGTTTTATTTAATTACACGATTCTTTATGCCCCAGAGTAATCACCGTAAGAGACTTGCAACTTTTTACTTCGTACCACGTTGGATATACGACTCATAAAAGCTTACTTCATCCATCGAGAGTTGAAGTAATCCTTTTTCTCACATGAAAAAGCAAGATTGAATAAAGTGGTAAACAACCTTCTTAAATTCACGCTAAGTTGTTGTTTCGAAATAGAATATTTTCGTGATTCCTTCGTTTCCTCTAACGCACATATATGTATTTGAGCAGCTGAAAAGAACATGTGTCAACAGCTTAATATTGACTCTGTAGTGAAAGATTTTAAAATGTCCAATTAACTTAATGCATTAATAATTTATCCAAACAACTCTTTAATTGGTCAAAACTATCAGACGTCCTGAAAAGATACGTTTAACGAGCTGATTTGAATTGCGATTTTATCAAGCACTAATCTAAGTTAAATATATTTGTATATTTAAATGTACGTAATTAAATGTACTTTCATTTTCAGAAAAGTCTCTTCAGAAGAAAAATTTGTATCACCTTCTAAAGAACCGAATTCACCACCTCAAAAAATGTTTTAATCAATACCTTTTTAAGCCTCTTGGGACTGCCTTGTAGTGGTCAGGCATTGATGCTAAAACCTGTTCCAAACTGTCACCAGTTCCTCACAAGCGACATTTTGTTTTTCCTATTTTCGGTTTCATTCGCTCTCGAGATATATCGCTCTCGAGATATATCTCGTCCTTAGCGAAATTCATTATATCTTGGACAAGATATCTTGTCGAAACTCTTGAAGGGTAAATAAAATTCGTAAAACTACATGTGTCACACTAAATTAAGACCGATAGCCCGAAATCGTATATAGTTTTATTTGAAGCATAACTATTTTAATTCGTATGTTTTTTTGCATCGACAATATTATTAAATTATTTAAAATTTGACATTATTAGATGACTAGTCACTGCGTGGCCAGCAAGGCGTTGACCGTGACAGTTGCTTTTGTGGGGTTAGGTGTGACCATTGTTAACGCGCTCGCCAACCACCGTTGTTTACTACGCATTCCCATTTGATTTGCTTCACAAACCAACACCACATGCAATTCCGTGATGGCCTTGAAGTGGCTAGTAATAAATGAACGACAGTAATTTAATTATAAAATATTTGTGATTTTTCCGCAGATTTCAAATCCGTTGAAATTTTTACTCTATCTTTAACTATCTAGGAGATAGAAATCCAATCGGCTTGACGTCACAATCTCTTGCGGAAATATAAATATTCAATTGAAAAATATTTATTTAAAGAAAATCAAATGCATAAGGTATCGGTCTAATGTAAAATTTTCCTTGCCCGTGACAGTTTTTTTCGTGGGGTCAGGTGTGATCACTGCTCGCTAACGCTCGCCAACCCCCGGTGATTGATACGTATTGCCATTTGACAGTACACGCTAGAATCGGAAAACTTGGCATGTTTCCAACAGCTGACGTCACACAGTTATACTTCCTTCTTCTTTCCGAGGTCAACCGAAGTCACCAGAAAAAATGGAAGAAAAAATTGGTAAAATCAGTCTTCTAAACGATTAGAAACGGGACTGATTGTCAGCACGATTTGATCACGTGACATCCGGAAACTCGTTTCGCAAAGGGAGCCAGCATTTCCCGTGAGCCTTGACCTAGGTATGGGTAATCCGAAAGACGGAAGGTGAATAAAACTGATTCTGAAGACTGACATCAATTTACAGGGGGGAAATATCAAAATCGTGGTGCTTCTTCTCTTACCGGAACGGAAGAAAGGAAAGTGAAAAAAACTAATAAATTCCTTTAAAAATGTCCTAGATTAAATTTGAAAATTCTGGGTTTTACACAAAAATTGCAAACAATTCAGACTACCTGTGTGCCAAATTTCATTATTGTTTTTTTTTTCAATGGCAAGGCTGGGTACAGATTGCAAAAACAAATACAATACATGATACAATACAGTACAGAATTGAGCGAAGTCATTGTAGCCTTATACAAGGCCAGAAGTGATGGTCACTTGTGAAGGGGCACCCAATGAGTGGACCATTATTGTCCCTAACAAAGGACAACACAACTTACAACCATGCCCTGACCCGGATTCGAACCAGGAACCTTCCGATCCAGAGGCCAACACCTTGACCACTAGACCGGTTGGTCGGCATTTCATTATTGTAAATGTCATAGATTTGTCAGGACACTGCATAGCGGTGTACAGAGGGACAAACAAACACTTCCTTTTATAATAGTAGAGACTTAAAAATTTTGGTATTATCAGATAATTTAAAATTTGATATTATTAGATGGGGGGGGAGCTTTTTTAAATATGATTTTTTGACTTCGCCCAGCCGCATTAACTAATGATATTCGATAACAAATGTCTGTAAAATATATCGTTTGTCCATCCTTTGTTTAGAATCGCTTACAGACATGCTCCAACATGCCGAGATGAAGCTACCTTCACTTTTTGATGAAGGGAATTAAATTCCTTTGTTATGGAACTTTGGGAATTTTTCTAGGGAAAAGGTGAGATGAAAACGTATTGGCTCAACGGCCGCCTAAAGACACCAGACACTTCCTACCACATACAGACTCCTAAACTCGTGGAGCCAGATCCACCAAGTGATCCCTTGAATCTCGAACTTCTGATGGACACTCATGACTCTCGATCCCTATATTCCCCAGTGACCTTCGAGGATGTGTCCAGGTACTCCCCCATGATGTCTCCCACCAATTCCACATCGAGTGATATCTCACCTCCTCCGGAAATAGAGAGACATAACTTGAGGCTGCCAGAACCACTAATGATGTCTCCACAAATTGCGTGCTACAGAAAAGGTAGAGTATATGGCAGCATTTGTTACATGCATGGAAGATAAATTTTCTCCAGGGAGAGGATTAAATACTGTTTCTTAGATCGAAATTTGTAGCTGACAAATTCCAATCAACGGTGTGCTGCGAAAGCTTTTAAATATTATTGAAAAATTTAGGTTTCGAAGTGTTATTATGCACCGGGCATGTCGAGTTATTTATCGTCGTTTTACTATAAAAACCAAAAAGTATGAGTTGTTTTTTTGCACTACTTTTATAAAGTTTATGCATAGTTTAAATTAAAAATAGCATCGTCTTACTATGAAACCTTATAAGTCTTCAAATCAAAATTTTAAACAACGATCAAAAATGGATTCTAAATAGTAGACCGGTTATAAAGCACGGGGTTTTGCCGATAGATAACTTTCTAAATTAAGTACTAAGGAGTTTTTGAAAGAAGTTAAGAAAGCATTTTTGTGTGTGTAACCAAATAATGTGAAGACTGACTAGTTTTTAGAATAACATGACGATATGGGGAAATAACTGCATGTATCCAGATAACAGGTTAAATAGGAGTGATTTATAAATATTTAAATCATGTTATAAAATGAGTGAGATGACAATGTAATGTGCAGCTAATATTTAAACTCCAAAATGCTGATTACTGTTGGTTGTACATTGTTTCATTTATTCATTGCCTTCATTGTTTATAAGTGACACAATTATAAATGTAGTGTATTATTATTTACTACACACGTAAATTTATAGTATTTATACAAGAAGTAAGAGATTACAAGTATAAAATAAAATAATAAAGACAAAAGATGAAATGCAAAAAGATAGACTAATGGTGAAAAGCTATTTTGAAACTTTAACTTTTAATTGAGAGGCCATGGTAGTTCAGTTATTGTCGCAGATTGGCAACAGGTTACGAGTTCAAAACAGGATTAAACCAAAGATCGTTGTGTATGTGGGGGCTGGTGAACGTTTAATGAGAGTGGAGTGCTAGCTGAGGTGTTGACACCGTCGTCTGACAGTGTTTCAAAATTACGAGGTGTTTTCTTCGGATCATACCCTTTGGGATTGATCCCAGACCATCACCAATGGCCCGTTGTGTTGCACTAGTGTGACGTAAATTCAGCTACCAACGTGAAGAACTAAGTTATAAAAAATATAAGTTTTGTTATGACGTAAATTCAGCTACCAACGTGAAGTACTAAGTTATAAAAAATAAAATTTTGGTTATGACATAAATTCAGCTACCAACGTAAAATACTAAGTTAAAAAAATATATAATTTTTGTTATGACGTAAATTCAGCTACAAACGTGAAGTACTGAGTTATATAAAAAAAATTTATGGTAAAAATTTCAGCTATAATCTTTAGTGTGTCCCGTGTTTTGTTTCTAATGGTGATCACTTTTGAAGTTGTGTACCATACAATAATTTATGCAAACAAATGCACAAAGAGGAACTATGTGTGTGTGTGTGATCATTGCAATGAGTAAAATATTTCAGTTTCATAACGTTTTTTTTTACAATCAAAAGGATCTGCTAAAAGTATTATTTTGAACTATGCAGGTTCCAGCTGCAGCACAAAAAGTGAAGATTTTGCACTTCCTGTAATCAAAAGCATACCATCCTCAACAGTCGCAGTGCAGACAAGTCCTCTAGAGTCACTTTGCCCAGTAGTATTAACTTCAAATTTCCACAATCCAAGAAATTGGAATCCTGATAATACTTTAAATAGTCATAATGTGAGTATGCATTCACTGATTTTTAAGAAAACTATACATTCATCTAAGTTAATCTTACTGGAATAACTAAAAAATGATGGATACGTATTTAAGTTAACGAAATACAACAAGATCCATGTCTAGCGTAGCATTAAAATTCGTGATTAAGGAATAAAGTGATGACAAAGAAACGATGTAATGTACTCTTTGATAACGCAGAATTTTCACACACTTCACTACATTACCCTACAATAATGGATCGAACGCCAGCGGATTTGCATAAAATATGAGTACTTGTTTGGGGGTGTTTTTTGTGGTATAACCTAAGACCTTTGCGTGTTATTCCTGGTAAATTGAACGCAGACGCCTACATGAACATTTTGGACCATCAGGTTCTTTCTACGCTCTATCAATTTTATGAAATGGACGAATGTTACTTCCAACAGGACTACGCTCCATGTCAAATTGCAGCCTCTGTCAAGCAGTGACATCAAGATATGGACGTAAAACGCCTTTCCTGGCATGTTCAGAGACCCGACCTAAACCCCACACAACATTTGTGGGACGAGTTAGAGAGACGCTTACGGACCAGAGAATCGCGTCCGAAATCTACAGCTGAGCTGGCGACATTCTTGCAGCAAGAGTGAACACACATATCCATTGCTGTGTATCAAAACCTTGTTAAAAGTATGCCCAGAAGGGTTGCTAGTGTAATTGCAGCAAGTGGGGGACCACCCCTATTAAAGCATGTATTCTTTCCGTAGATGTCCGGTCCATTATTGTAGGGTAGTGTATATCATCACAATAGAAGGTAACGAAATCGCAGATAATCTAAAATGTTCTTAAGATTTTTTTTAAGTAAATGTTCTTTAGATTTTTTTCCTAAAAAGTAAATGTTACAGATTTTTTAAATGTTAAAACTAAACATTATCCGAGAATTTACCCCTGACGTAACACGAAGGGTGATCTCAACAGGAGACATATTTCAAGATGTAACACATGATTTATTTTAGAAATAATAAACCTATGGCGTATGTCAAACGTTGCATGCATGATTGGAAGTGATGCATTACAAGTCAGTGGTTAGTGTCGATTCACGTTGTCTTAACCATGAGTGCTCAATTCTGCAGACCGGATTATGGAGAATGAGGTGACTGCATTTATTAATTTCAAGAAGAGGGGAGGTTTTACTGAGGTTTGAGGATCTGACTACTATTATCCATTTTTATAGATAATTATTTATTAAATATCACTGTGGACTCACGTTTTTCATTAATATGACTTGTAGTCGTGAACACTAATCTAGGAGTAAAAAGAGGGCATTAAAAGTACCTAACAAGCCCATAGTTATTTTTTGTATTTTTGATTTGATTTTTACTCCTCTCACAAAAGTTGATTCCTGCCACAAGACTGCATCCTTGAATTTGGGGAAATTCGTTTCAAATTCGGAAAGTGCAACCGAAAGTTCTCGACTAGAGGGATTTTCAGTTTAAACAAATAAACCAAACAAATTGTAAAGATTTTACTTCATAGATACCCAAAATGCTCTCAAATGATACTTTTGGATGTAGTTTATCGCCACTTTGGCGGCGTTTGACGTTTGATTTAACTGTCTTTGACCAATCGACTATCACATATACTGGTATCCAAAATTACCTTTACATGCATGGAATCACGGATTTCTCAGATACTGTGAACTATAATTTTATGAATTTGTTGAATTTTATGAATTGAAAAATTTAAGAACACTTCATCTATATAAATAAGAATGGAGTGTTTGTTTGTACATTCAATATTTTCGACCCATTTCAAGTTTTCTATCCGTTTTGGACCCTTCTGATGCCGAATCCGCCTTTTTCTCGTTTGGTGTCTGTCTGTCCGTCTGTCTGTATGTTGTGCCCTATACACGTCCACGCGGTTTAAGATATTTTCATGGAAATTTGCATACAGTGAGTACTTATCTTCATTTAGTGAGTGGCATTGGTTGCGAAAGTCTGTCTGTCCGTCTTTCTGTTCTATACTCGATTTTGTATTTGTGTGTTTGTGTAGACATCACATGAATTGTATTCCAGATATTTGATTGCATTGTATTTTATTTTATACACTATCTATTAGTTTAGTGAATGAAATATTAAACATTTCTTCATTGTTATATTTAGAAGAGTTTCATGCTAAAACACCTGAGTAAGTATACTTAAATCAACCATAATTTGGTAGTTTTGGAAAAATTGGAATGTCTATTGAATATTACGATTACTTCCATTGCTTTACCAGTACTGCTGAAAAAGTAATTATTCTTCAAAAAATTATTTTTTTTTATGGAATTTCATCTCTGATACTTCATTTATTTCGAGTCTTATTTTTATTCTTTGCGCAATGAAAACGATTTCCGAATATTTGGGACAGACGATATTTTTCAATGAAACGAGAATGAACAAGATCGCGCGAGCAGTGATATTTTTTCTGCTTCTTTCGCTCTGAATTCATTTCACATTTCTAAATTTTGTACACTTTTAGTTGTGCGAGATCAAGAGATAAAATTAATAACAAATTAAGATGTTTAGAACAATTTTTTGCGACATCTTTTATTTTGTTTTACTTCGCTGTTTCCTGTTTTAAATATTTATTATTTTAATAAATGTGTTTTCCTTCTCATCACACGCAACAGCACCACAAAGTATTAGACTTAAAAATGTTAAGTAAGTCAGTATAAATTTTCAGTAAATTTTAAGTGTAGTTATGCCATTATTGAAAGAATAATGCCGTTATTTAAAGAATAATGCCGTTATTTAAAGAATAATGCCGTTATTTAAAGAATAATGCCGTTATTTAAAGAATAATGCCGTTATTAAAAGAATAATGCCGTTATTGAAAGAATAATGCCGTTATTGAAAGAATAATAATGTTTATTAATCCAAACTGGAACTTTTTCCAACATTAAAAAATTCGTTGTAATAATGACAGGAGAAGATTGCAAAATTTCACAATGTCGCATACCGGAGGCAAGAATGGCACAAGTAAAAAAAATATTGTTTTGTTGACTATGAGTGCGAGAGCACTCGCCGTAAATCGTAATTTTAATTAATTGAGTTGAACATGAAAAGTACTTAAGAAAAGGAATTCCAAATCTTCCTATAAATCGTCTTTTATAGTAGTAACCTTAGTATCACCTTTCGTCATTTTGTAGCTTTGTCATACAGCAATTGTGCGATGTATGTGAAATGTATTACATGAATGGATATGCATGTGTAGGATTTGTGTCCAAAGTAAGTTGTAGAAAATATAAAGATGGCGAAAGATGTTAAAATAAATTTTTATTCTACAAAAAACGTAAGTCATTATATATTTTGATTATCTCTTCAATCTAGAGTAAACCAATTCAAACCGAGTAAGGTCGGGTATTTTGCTAGTATGGTATAGAACTGTAGCATGAAACCATAAAAATGGTAATTATGTGAGACAAGGAGAGTTTCTAAAAGAAGAAAAAATGAATAACTCAGAAAAAAAATTAAGACTAATGAATTTGATATGGAATGTGATCGTCCCTGACTTGTACACACATATCACAACGTGATTTTCATGCTGGCAATAATGTTATTAACCACAGTTTGGGAAATTAAGTTCCACTCCTTTAGAAGTGCTGTCTTCAGGACATTTATATCTCTAGGAGGAGGATGTCTCCGTGGAACTGCTTTCCAAGGAAGTCTCATAAGTTCTCTGTCGGGTTCAGATCAGGATATTTTGCAAGCTATGGTGTTTGCTCAATGGCTACATTTTCAAAGACTTCGTCAACGATGTTTGCACGATGTGGTCGAGAATTATCGCCCATGAATAAAAAATAAGTTCCATATACACCTCCGAAAAGTCTTACATAACGTTCTAAAACCTCATACCGATATCTCTGGCCGGTCACACATCCTCTGTTGAAAACGTGAGGGGCGTATGTCCATCGATCATTATTCCATCCCACACCATCACTCCTGCACTACCAAAACAGTCGCATTCCATAACGTTCGAAGGAATATTTCACGTTCCTGACTCCCTCCAGATGTTAAACTAAACATCGACTCATCAGTAAAGAGAACATGAGTCTGTAACGTCATCTAACAATTAGGCATACAACTGATTAAAGTTCGATATTTATTTAAAGTAATTAGAATATTATTTACAGAGTTATATTACATTAATTCAAGGTCGTGGTTCCCACAGCAATTGAAATCGAATCGCCTAATAGCCAGGAGCGTGGCTCCAAAAATCAGAGTTTGGATGATATGTCTGTTCCTCTCAAATGTCAAGTTTCATCTCTCGAAAAATCTTGTCAGAACAACAGCACACTTTCCAATCCCAACACCTGCAGGGGGAGGGGAGTTAAGTTTGAACTCTGTGACCTGCCACAAGCAAGAACAGTTTTTGAAGTTTCCCCGGCTTTCCGACTGGAGTTCATACGATCGGGATGCTCGCCTTCCGTTTTCTCAAGGGGAGCCCAAAGTGCCGATGTTTGACGACTTTTTTATGACGTCGGGGTTGATCTGAATCCCAGATATGTGGGTGCGAGGCCGACCGGTACAGGTCCATTGGTGTTGACTCCAGTTCTGATGTTCTTTGTTAATGAAAACGATACCTCTTGTATTTTGAAGACAGTGAAACACATACCCTTGGCTTTCTGGCATAAAGGCCTTTTCCGTCAAGACTTCTGTATACATTTTGCTGTGATACAATAGTTTCCATGGTGGCTGCAAGTTCTGAACTTAACGGATGAGCAGTAGACTTCATGTTACGACGAGCAGTTATTGACATAAATCGATCTTGAGAAGCAGTTGTTATACGTCTACGATCTTGTCCAGGCCTCCTTACAACAGTTCAAGAGTTCTTAAATTGTGTCCATAGCTCAGAGACGGTCGATCTAGAAATATTGACATCTCTTGTTACTTCCATGATTGTTTGCCCTGCTTCTAAACGGTCGATAAGCGCCACTTCCCAGATTCTTCCAAATGATACTTCGGAGCCATAACAAACCGTTTCGAGTCGTCCTTACACACTGAAATCAAACGCTGTACTCGTATTGCAGAAATTCATTAAGATATCCGCTTTGCGTAAAGCGCTTGATTCACCGACGAATAACGCAACGCCTTGACTTGCATTTAAGAAACCGTTTGAACACTTTTGATTGGATAATTCTAATGAGGCCTGTCTTTCACACACTCCCTACAAAAATGGATTACATCGATTGGGTATTTCATGGAATATACTTATTTTTGGGTATGTAAAAGTAATTTTGGACATGAGTGTATTTCAATTAGGATATCAATCTTAGTAATTTTCAGTGAGGCGGTGCTGAAATCTTATTCGCAAATCTAGTCAAATTATATCTGGAATACGAACACTAAACACGTTCAGTCAAGCCTCTCATACAGCCATATAAAATTAATTTTTTCTCAATGTTTATTTTAAAGGCTATCAGTTTATTCAATGCTTATTTTAAATGCATCAAAGCTTCTCAATTACACAACATTTCTCTAGCAAATATCTCTGATAGTAATGTAACAATAGAATTGTTACTATCAAAACACTGATGCTAAAAGACAAAAAAAGATAAATTGCGTGCTGAGTTCTCTTTCCTGAATCAATAGATTCTACCGAATTCAAAAGCGAGTTTCTCGTCCAATAACAGTCGTATGAATCCTTTCATGTCCATTGTTAGGTAACCGAGAGTAGAAAACGAAATTCTTGTACCATATATCATACCTTTAGGAAATTCTATTAACGAAGACCTTTAGAAATGTTTTAAAATTAATTGTGTTCTACTTACGAAGCATATAATGCTCTTTTAAAATAATGACGACGCTGGTCTAAAAAAAAATGTTTCTTTTCAAATCATTTCAATCAATAGCCAGTGCTTGCTTTAAAGCATTAAATAATACGAAGATGAATACTTTGATATTATGTACAAAGCTACGAAACATAATATGTATAAAGCGTTGAAATAATATCGTTGAAGATGAAATCTATTCAACTTTTTAAAATAGTCTGGATTCTAGATTCATGTAAGATTACTCTGATGCTTCCAGCAACAAATGTTGCATAAATTCTCGTACAAATATAAACTGTACACAAATCATTAGCATTAAAACTATTTTCACGCCAAGTAGGTGCATGAGACCATCAGTCTTGTCCCCATGTCCTCGTGTCTAGAGCCTCATCAATGGCTTGAACCCACTTCTTCCACGTAGCTTTATTCATTCCTCTATTCACGGACTTTTCCTCTCCAAGTTAAATTTGGTTAACCCTCGATCTCTTTCCTTCTGGAAGTTAGTGCTATTCTTGGATGTTCAGTCTTGTCTTCCTGTCTAGAGCCACATGTATGGCTTAATCCCAGCTCCACCATGTAGCTTCATTCGTGTATCTTTCACCATGTAGCATCGATCTTTTCCTATCCACTTTAGGTTTACCTCTCGATCTCTTTCAATCTGTGGTTACCATTTCCTCGTGTCTAGAGCCTCATCAATGGCTTGAACCCACTTCCTCCAAGTAGCTTCATTCATTCCTCTATTCACGGACTTTTCCTCTCCAAGTTAAATTTGGTTAACCCTCGATCTCTTTCCTTCTGGAAGTTAGTGCTATTCTTGGATGTTCAGTCTTGTCTTCCTGTCTAGAGCCACATGTATGGCTTAATCCCAGCTCCACCATGTAGCTTCATTCGTGTATCTTTCACCATGTAGCATCGATCTTTTCCTATCCACTTTAGGTTTACCTCTCGATCTCTTTCAATCTGTGGTTACCATTTCCTCGTGTCTAGAGCCTCATCAATGGCTTGAACCCACTTCCTCCAAGTAGCTTCATTCATTCCTCTATTCACGGACTTTTCCTCTCCAAGTTAAATTTGGTTAACCCTCGATCTCTTTCCTTCTGGAAGTTAGTGCTATTCTTGGATGTTCAGTCTTGTCTTCCATTTCTTCCTATCTAGAGTCACATGTATGGCTTAATCCCAGTTCCACTATGTAGTTTCATTCATGTATTTTCCACCATGTAGCATCGATTTTTTCCTATCCACTTTAGGTTTACCTCTCGATCTCTTTCAATCTGTGGTTAAAGTTAGTATTATTCCTCCTTGTGGAGGTTCAGTCTTGTATCCTCCATTTCTTCCCATCTAAAGCTGCATCCATGGTATGATTCTTCTTCCGCCATGCTGCTTCATTCTTCTGTTCATCAATCTTTCTCCTCCACTTTAGATGTTGTCTGCTTGTCGATCTGTTTCCATTTGGGCTCAAAGTTAGAGCTGTTCTTGTATGTTCAGTAGTGAGCATTCTTAGTACATGTCTGATCCGTCCATCTTCTAACTGTAAATATTCTGGTTTTGTGTTTGTCTTTTCATACAATTTGGCATTGGAAGCAACTTGTGGCTAACAGCGTTTGTACACATTATCATATATCGATATCGATGCCAATGTCGGAGTCGGACACTTTCAAATAGCATTGTTTAATATTGATACCTTGCACACGACCGTCCGATATTATCGGATCCACCAAAAATGCTATCCGACACTTTGAATTGTCGGACGGTCTGCTGAACCGGACCAATAAATACACAACGATCTTGCGCTTCGCATTTCATAATTGCAGTTGTTTACATATTAATCTACATTTCAGCCGCAATAATAGGCTTCCCACGTTTAAAATTATTGATACGATACAAAACTGAGTGTAAAAACGTATATTACTTACGGAGCTTATAAGACATCGGATATTACGCACCTCCCACACATCATTTGGTTATTTGTGGATCCGAAAGTGTCTAAAATTTCAACGCCTTCGTAAGTACATCCAGTACAAAATAACATTTTCTTTCCTTTATTAAATGATACACGCATATTCACTAAATACAGTGTAATATGTATAACGTTAACTAAGCTACTAAATATGCATAATTTTAACTAAGCTACTAAATATGTATAATTTTAACTAAGCTGCTAAATACGCCGAATAAAATCATTGAATACAATTTCATCACATTCAAATAAAAATGACGCAGATCTCCGATAAAAATCGAATGCAATGTACAAGAGACCATGCCTGAGCACCCCCACCCCAATAATTACGTCTCCGATATCCGATAGTTAACGGTGTGTACATAACGCTCTAAAAGATTTTCAGAATTCTTCGTTTAACTTGGATAGCGTCTTACAAATTTTCCTATATATATATATATATATATATATATATATATATATATGCAAAAAGTTTCGCACAGAACTAATTTGAATACGAAATACAAGTATCAATGTCTTTACATTGGAGTATCACAATATTCTAATGGCTTTTCTTGCAGCGATAAAATATTTCAGTGTTTATTTAAAATGAAATCTCCTGGCACCATAGGAGTTGCAATACTGCTATTTCTTTATTTCATGTGTTTCAAATGCTAACAAGAGAACAAAAGACAATCTGTTCATAAAATTAAATAAGCATTGAGTCTTGATATTGAATTTTAATTGTTTGCTCTCTAAAATGGAAATAGGATTGTTCGAATGAAAAAGATTGAAACCTACAAAAAAAAAGTTACAAACCGCTTGAAAGTATTCGAGTACCAGATTCTTTCTCGTACTCAAATAAAGTACTGGACAAAAGTACTGAAGTGTCCTTTTGTTTGCAGGCCAATGGATACTTCTGCTTCAGGCACAACCACCCCTGCTGTCTTCATTGCCCCTCCATGGAGAACCACCCTTTGTGTTCCGCTGCCCACGTGCCCCTCCAGCCCTCGTCTTCGTTTTCGAGACGCCCCAGCAACGTCCGAGACAACCGCCCCAGCAAGAAAAGCAGCGTCAAGGTCATTCACGTGGCACCCAGGGTCAGGGAGGGCAATCTCGAGGGGCAGAGGGTGGAACACGGTCACCCATTGGTCAAGAGCCACAGCTGCGTTTTCTTGTGATTGGCCCCTAAGTCAATCCAGAAATGCCTGTGATATGATTCATCATTTGTATCTTGAGTCTCTACAGATCGGGAACTGAAATTGATCTGAGTACTTATAAGGCCATTCGAATGTAAGCTATTTAGCAGAGTTACCTGTTTCAGGATTGTCAAATGATGTTTTACTCACAGTTAAGAATAAGACAATAACTAATCTTGACATTGGAAGACATTATTTACAAAACTAGCAGAGGTGTTTACCATGAAAATCAAATTTTAAGAGAACAATCATGTCGGAAATGCTTCCGCTGCGAATCAGATCGCTGCTTGATGTTGCTTAAGTACGGTTTCCCACTTTCATAAAAATACTGGTAAACTAATAACCCCCCAAATGCTAAAATAACTACATGGAAAATCCAAAAATCCAATGGCTAGTTATAAAACACTAGAAATGATAATATCTTCCCCCTATATCAATCTAAATACGAGTTTATAAATTCTTTGCGCTGCAAATATCAACCTTAATCAATCATCTTTGGCTTTTCCTTGTCCAAAATGTCGAGAAGTGCTCGTAAAATATATAACATCAACTGTAAAATTTGATATGCCTAATCTCACTTACGAACTTGAGTGTAACTATATACATATTATTTCAGTATCTCGATGGGAATATATTTATAACTTTTACGTTTGATAAATCTAAGAATACCATTGAATATGACAAAGCATCTAAATGTGTTACTGAATAAAATACTATGAGGCATACAGAACACACGAACAAAGACCTGCTTTGGTGTTTGATTCTTTTCCGCAAGAATTATTGGACAGCCTTGTGGAAAGTATGTCTGCATGTTGTGAGGCCTGTATTAGGGTCAGAGGACAATACATTCCCATTAAGTTGCTTTTAACAGATCAAAATGTTTTTTGACTATAACTAAAACATACATTGTGTTCAGTTAAGCATATTTTGTTTCTTTTGTTCGCAGTAGCACCACGAGGCATGTGGATGTTCATATTTAATTCCACGTGGCTTGGGAAATATTTATTTGTCAAATGAGGTACTTCGGTGTATGTACTTGCACAGGATTCATCTAGGATTGTAGTATCCTTATGTATGAAAAAATCAAATATTTTAAAATTATCTTACTTAGTTCCAAGAAACGAAACTGGCATAGAAGGCATTTATATCTTGATTATATATTGTTTATATTATGTTATCAATGTTCGTAATGTTTTCAAACTAAAACTTGTTTATTCCGTACCATCTAATAGTAATGGAACATTCTTTATCTCATTGCACATGTTTTTGGATGTGACGTTTTCTGAATGAAGAAATAACGCTGATTGCAAAAATAAGCATGTTAGAATATTCGAGGATTTTAGTGTTCATAATTTTAGATAACTGAGCATCAAAAATTCCTCTTTGGATCCTTATTTTGATATTCCTCGTAAGTACTCTTAGTAAATGAAATTTATATAAATTAATGGTGGAAAAATTCAAACTATATTTTATGTAAACAATGACAAAGTTATAATTAATTTCAATGAATTGTTATTAGTATTTTTGTAAAGGTTTAAGTAATAGAGGCTCATCATTTGTTGGAAATTCACGTTTTCCCTTTTTGGAGGGGTGTTTATCATTTTTTTTTTCACAATATAGAAATAATGTTTTTATTTCATGGGCCTCATTTTAACACATTAAGATTATTTCCAATACTAAATCCCTCTAAGAACAGTTTCAGATGATTTTTTTTGTTCAAATTAATCGTAATCACAAGTAATTTCAATAGGAATAGCAATATTGTCATGTATAGATTCAGCCGGTTTGAATCAAAATGCTAAATTAAGTCATAGTTTGCAACTAAATTAGAAATTTATGTCCTAAATTTATTTACAGTCTATTTCTATATACTTTTTAATGATTATTTTACTTTCATTGTTTTATCCTATCTGTTAAGATTATGCAGCATTCTTTTATTCTGAGATACTTTTCATACATCGTTTTAATACAAAGAAAGTAAAAGATAACATGACAATTAATAAATGACATCTTCTGTCATCAATTCGACTTCATTTGGTTGTTTTTTGGAATTTAATTCCATAAAAACTGAACAAATATATCTGTAATATAGAGACAGGGCTTTCTACCTTACTTAGAAAAGTACATGATTTGCAGAAATATTTACCCATCATCAGTGTGAAACCTGAATGGCTACATATTTTCATCAAATGTTTGAAACTTCTTCACTTTTACAACTGACACAGAGTAACTCATTAGACATAAAACTTACCACGATGTTTCATCTTAGGAAAAGTTTTCAAACACTGCACTGATTGAAATTGTTTTAGTTAATTATTTTATTCTCACTTTTGTTATTATTAGTATTAATCGCACAGAATACTAACACATAATTTGGAATTTTCGTCAGCTTTGGCAAGGAAACACGAGTATACTTTTCGTAAAGAATCAGAGTATTTAAAAATAGAAATGTCTTATTTCAAAACAGGGTAATGACTAATATTCATTTTATGCCTAAAATTTCAAGCTACTGTATCAAAAGTAACATTTATGTACCTACTAATGCATCTGAAAATGTGTACCACTGGTCACTAGATATTTCTTAACATTAAGGCTCACCAACAGTTTAGCGTCCATCTTAATCCAGTAGAAACTGACTGCATAAGAGACGTGAGAGATGCTTTCATATGGAATAATTTGTTTATCAAAATGCCTTTCCCACGGTTTTAATCCGAAACGTTCCGCTTCAAAGCTTCCGAATCTACGTCAGTCCTCCAAGTGATTTTGACGAGGTAACTCGTCTATCAAGATTTGGTAATTGTTGCCAATGAAACCATGGCATTGACGAACTTTTAATGATGACGGGTTCCAGACCTGGTGAGTGTTTCAAATGACGAGATAACTCGTCCATCAAGATCTGGTTAGTTTAGCTTATCATACTTTCCATATGTCTCGTTACGACAACCACCAGAAGGTTTGATACCACTTCACTCGTAGAATCCGGATCAATCAGAATCCGGGTCAATACGGATCAATCAGAATCCGGGTCAATCCCTATCATTCAGAATCCAGAAGAAACTGACTACATTGAAGAGGAACGTTCCGGATTCTGACAGTGAGAAAGATTTTAAGACGAGGTTTTCCAGAAGCTTCGTAAGTCAGTTTCTACTGGATTCTGATTGACCCGGATTCCGTTGGTGTAAAGAGGCCTTATCCGTGGTGAAGTATGTGAAACATGTTTTTAAAATTGTAAGTTACTGACGATGTTTGACTATACGGTTGCTGAATATTTGTAACACGTGAGACGCTTCAAAAATTAAAGCTGAGAATTTTAAATTATTCTGAGAGTCAATCGGGGGAATCAATCATAATCCAATAGCGTAATTGACTTAAGTAGGTTTGGGTTCATTTAAAATTACCAATACGGATTCTAGTTGTGTAAAAGGTTTTAAGATGAACAAGCCTCTTTCTGAAGGGACCAGAATCTTACTGGATACGGATTGATCCAGATTCTATTGGTGTAAAGGGGACCTAACAGTAATAAAGATATGAAACATATTTTTTAAGATGTAAGTGGACGATCACTGCTAGTTTAGACAGTTGCTTGCTATTGTAACACGGGAGAACATCAAGCATTAAAAGTGAGAGTTTTTGTAGGGGCAACTCTGAATACATAGAATATTAGTAGAATTTTAACTTTTGCTCTTTCTTGAACTTCATTCACTTTCCAAGAACGTGAGCTGAAATTTGTAAATAAGTGTTTGTATATACAATGTATATACATTGATGTTTCTGTGTGCTTTGCACAGAATGCACTATTTTTTATTCAAGAACATATATGTTATTATTTTTTGTAAATACTTATTTTAAGAGAACGACAATTAGGGGGGGGGTTAAATTTTGTTTGAGTTTGCGCTACTTTTCTAAAATGGGTATCTATTTTAAATTCAAATATAGTGGTTTTATTATCAAAACATATAGTGCTAAGAAACTAGGTATAAATTGTAGATCAGATATGAGGTTTTTAAATTCGCTGATGGAGAGCTTTATAAGTGATGTGAACTTAGGAGCTTTTGAAACACGTTTAGTGAGCATATTTTGTAATAAAATAATGTTAAAACCTCATTAATATTGAATTTACGAGATGTTGATTGTAAAACAATAAGTACAAGTTTTTTTTTTAAATGATTCAGACAAATCGAAATTATTTATTTGAATCATACACAACAAATGTGATTGTCATCAAAGTTGATGAATGCATTATTATTTTTTCAATGATTGTTTTCTGTCTAATGTACGTTAAAATATACATTGCATTAGGAATTTTAATTTAATACATGAAACTCAATAAAAAAACATGTTATCAGATCTGATCAGATATAAAGCATTATGATATAGCAGAATAAAAATATGTACAAATAGTGGAAATAAGTGAATACATTATTTTTCAAGGTTTAAATTGCGCTTTTTTATCGATTGGAGAATATTTATTGTTAAAAATGTAGCAGTTTTGACATAAATCTTGTAAATTTAAACAAATTAATCCATCAAACATTCACTTGTTTGACTAGTTAATGATTGATGAATTAATTCAGTGATAGTTACAAAGATCTGTGATGGATGGAGTGTTAGTTTCACAGATTTATGATTGATGGAGTGTTAGTTACTAAGTATCATTTCACTCTAAAAATTTAATTTTTGAAAACCGATAATCAGATTCAGTCAGAATATAAAGCTGTCAATGAAAAAGCGCTATGCTTATTCATAACAAAAAATATTATTAAACAAATAGACTTGTGGAGAATCATGACTGAAAACAAAAGGGAAATACAAATGTTAATAGTTTTTAAGGAATATGAAAGTATTTTCATACTAAGCGTGTTTTAATTGTAGTTTTAAATATGCTGTATATGTTGCCTGTGATATTTTCAAAGGCTTTCGTTATGTTTTATCATTGTGAATTATAGATATTCAACTGTTTTCAAATCGATTTTTAGTGTTGTATGTGTATAAATCTGAAATTGTTTCTAAAACGCATGTTTTCGTCGTTTTTTTTTGAAAATCAAACAAAAGCGCTTTACGTAGATGCGAGAGTAATTGACCGAGAAACTGATAGTAATTCACACGAGGTTACTGATGATAGGAGCTTATTATTTGATTCAAGATCATTTAAAACAAATCAGTGTTCAATTGAGTTTCATATGTACTTTTAAAACCTTTATTCGACATTGAAACAAAAATGAAATAACATTTAAAATAACATGCAAATCTCTCTTCAAAATGAATATTTTAAGATTTATTTTTAGCTCCAGAGTTTTAATCTATAAATAAAGTTAAAAACAAATCCAGATAAACAAACTTAGCCGTTTTAGCAGTTTGGCATTGAGCTTCCAAGAGAAAAGCAAAAATGAAGTCCAAAGCGTTGGCAAGAAAGTTTCATCAATTCTGACATGATTGTGCAAACGTTTTGGATAAAATAAAGGCAGATAATTTGATATGGCACATAGTATTAGGATGATTACATTAAAACCGGTGTAATGGAACTTCCAGAAATAATTTCAACTTTTGACAAATCACTTAGTTAAATATTCCGCTTTCAGAGGAAACGGTCTTGACTATAATTAAATTAATTATTTGATAGAAAATGTCAGAGTTTTCGTAGAGAGAAAAAGTATTACCTTGTGGATTTTTAAAACTGAAAAATGTGTTTCAACTTATGAACCAATTTACTAATAATATTCCATGATAAAGGTCGAACCGGATTTGAGCCCATTTCAAACACAGATTAATGATTTATTTGAATAAAATTAATAAAGGAAGGATTTCGATAAGATTAAATTTAAAAAAATTACCATAACAAATTTAATATATTTCACACACACATGAATTTGATTTATAATATATTTGTTGCATTTTGTTTGCGTGATGAAAAGAGAAGAAAAAATGTCATTCAATCTTTTATTTCAAATGTTATTAAACCTGATTTCAATTTTTTAATTTTCTCTTTCTCTTTGATGATTAAATTAACCTTTAGTTAAGGAAATTGTTAGAAAATTTAAAATATATTACTATCACAAAGTACTTGAATTGTATCCATGTATATTTCCCCACTATCATCTCCTTACATTTATATGGTTTAGTAGAGACTCGTTCCATATTGAGTTGGATAGTTCTGTAAACAAAATATTTCGAAATGGTGACTGTTGCAATGCTATATTGCTCCTTACTTTTGCAATGCTATAATAAAATATTTTATAAATGATTTATTAAGTTGAAATATATCAGATACGATAAATTGGATATGATTCGTGTTTTAGATCAAAGTCGGTTATTTAAATAAACCAGATTCGATGATAAATGTTGTATTTTTTATAAATTACAACTCGAATGAACTGGTGAAAATCATTCAATTATTCTCATCGGCAGTTTACTGTGATATGTAATCTAAAAAGTCAAGTATCTATGATTCTGTTTTGTGCTGTTTGAAATGTTTTGTTGTTCTATGTTATTTATACTATACGTATTTAAAATCTTTTCTGTGATAGTTGAGGAAGTATGTCTAGTCAAATATTAATTAAAAGCTATGCGGCAATTTTCAAAACACATTTTTGAAGCATATCAACATGTGTATTATTTGCTTTTACTATATATATTTATGCACCAGGAAGAAATAATTGATGTCTATAGTATATGTTGTGATCTTTCGTTAAAAAGAAGATAACATTTTTTGCACTCATTTTAGACTTTTACTGTTGTATTCACTGAAAATATTAAAATAATTCTCAATTATCGTTTTCTCTGGGTGATTTTTTTTTAAGATTTGGATATTATCGAGTTTCTTCAGGTTACAGCTCTTATGTTTTTTAAAGATGGTTTAAGCATAAAACATAAACTACGATAATTCAAATCGATTGACGAAATTTTCTTTTTATTTGCAATATTTTAAATTTATCTCATTATACCTTCTAAAGTTTAGCATTTAAAGAAATTATCTCAGATCACGCTAAATAAATTGAGCTCTTTGTTTTTTTTTCCTTCTAAATTGTCAAAAGTAATGATGTAATGTTTTACAGTTATTGTATAATCGTACAATGTGTATTGTATGATTTATTAGAATTCTCAGAGTTTTAAGTAATTGTGTGTAGGTTTAATTTTTCACTCTTGAATTTAAGAGTGAAAAAATAAACATGATCGTTTTATCAAATGTTCACCTATAACAATAGCTTCTTCCTAACAATCAAACCATCACTAAAAAGCTACATTGTGAACTAACACTGTTATAGCTATTGATGAAAAAAGACTCACTAAACCGAAGGCTAAAGGGAAAGTGCGATTTTTTTTTTAATCATGGCAATGAATAACAACACACTCCATTAGAAACGCTGCAAGACACGATTTGAGTTGAAAATTAAGATTCATATACCCTGTTCTTCTTATCTAGTACCATCACATACCATCTTTTTTTAAACCTTTAAAACTACCTTCATGAAAAATGTTTTCATTCGGAATATGATGCCCCAAGATAGCTCATTTCATTTGGATTACAACAGAAAAGTTTCAATCCCTAGAATACTGAAATGTTAAGTTGAAATGGAAACAAGCTGTATATACTACTGTGATCAAAAAGTATCGGGAATATTTTCTTTAAAATACATAGATAGTAGATATCGTCTGCAAACTTTATCAAATATTTTTACGATTTAATGAAGACATATAAACAAGTGGCAACAATCAGGAATTTATTTAATTTTATCGTCTGAAAATAAACGTGTTTTTAATTAGAGAATTTTAACTTCGTTGATTTCCCAAAAAAATTTCGAATGTAATTGAGCAAAGAACATTCATTAAATTTTGTTAACGCAATGGAATTTCTGTTACAAACACATTTGAAATGTTGCAAAACGCTTTTACAGACGACTGTTTATCAAAAAGAACAGTATTTGATTGGCATAAAACGTTTAAAGAACGTAGAGAATCCGTCGTTAATGATTCGCGATCTGGTAGACCATCCACTTTGACTAATGATCAACATGTTAGTCAGGTCAGAGAATTTATTGGTGCTTAGTGATCATCGTATAACAATAATTAATATACATTATAATAATTAACAATAATAATAAGACATTATTGAACAAGTTTCTATGTCATTTAGTTCCTGTCAAACGATTTTGAAAGATCATTTAAGTTTGCGATGCTTCTCGAGTTGTTCCAAACACTTTAAATTTGTTTCAAAAACAACAACGTGTTGTAGTGTCTCGAGAGATGTTTTCTCAAGGCGATTCCTTTTTAAAACGCATTAGTACTGGTGATAAACTTGGATCTATGATTTTGATACAGATACAGCTCAACAATCAAGTGAATGGCGCTTTAAAGGTGAAGCAAGACCGAAAAGACCACGTCAAAGTCGCTCAAAAATCAAGGTAATGTTGACTGTTTTCGTTAATTGTCGTGGGTTATGCATTACGGTCATTAAAGATTATTATTTGAGTGTTTAGCGCCGTTTGCGTGAAGCAACTCGTCGAAAACGACCTGAATTGTGGCGAGAATGCGCTTTTTCACAATGACAAATGGTATTCGTGTTTTTTTGACAAAGCATTAAAAAAATACGGTTACCCAAGCTCCGTATTAACCTGAAATGGCACAGTGTGACTTTTTCTTATTTACACGGGTGAAGCTCCCTCTTCGTAGTCACCGTTTTGAGTCCATTGATGCAATACAAGAAAATTCGATACGAACCATGAAGGGGTTTCACAAAAACGACTTCAAAGCATGTTTTGAGGGTTGGAAAAAACATTGGTAGAAGTGCATTGAAGTTCGAAGTGATTACTTTGAAGAAGATGTAATAAATTTTGACCAATAAATTGATACCTTTTGTTTTATGACAGCATTTTGTGTACTTTTTGATCACTGCAGTATATCTTAGATTAAAATTAAAAGTGTGTTTCTTTGCGTTACTTTAAAAATTACTCTAAAAAACGTATTACTTTTATACGTGTGACCAATATAACAGTGCAGACATGTAAATAAAAGTTATTGGTTATTAAATGTTAAAATCGCCGATGACACATCTGATGTTGCTTGAATTTAAAATTAATTCTCACTAATTTTGTGATAGATTCGTATCATTGAAACAGTCTATTCACTCGAATAAACATATTTTCAGACACAAATGGAAGTCACATGTAGATGGTTCACAATAAATTACCTTCTTTACTTTTTTAGTATACAATAAAACGTGTAATATACATGCAAGCAATGCATGTATAGAGTAAGTGCAGTTTATAAATGAAGCGCGGAAACTGTTGAGGAAATTGTTAAGGACGTGTGTATTAATAAAAGTTGATATAAATTAATGATAAATATGCATATTGCGTTGTCAAGAAAAATAACAAATTTAATTTTGTTTACTAAAGTGCATTGCTTTATGTGTATTCTACAATTTTAGCAATCGATTTAGTTTAATTTTTTTTGTGGAAAAAATAATTATAAGTTTATGAAAATATTATAAAAAAAGCTTTACGTTAGATAAAATGAAAAATAGCAAGGATGGCATTTAGATATTATCACTTAACACAACTTATATGACTTATGTCGAAATGACATCTGCGGACCTTTAAGGATAACTGTTCTAGTGTAATGACATTTTTAAATGAAAATTAAAACTGAACTTTTTAATTACTGAAGTTTATACGGAATTATTTGAAAGCTATGTGTGGGGAGAAAACTTGGTTCTACACTGAAACTGGTTATAACTTCAATATCTATTTCCAAAGACAACAAATATAATAAGAGGTTAGTTTGATTTTCTCGTCAGTATAACAACGTTAATTAGAGTGTGTAACTTGGTGAATAAGCCAGTGGTATCAATACCGTTATAATAACCTGAGAAATTTGGTAAAGAGAAAAATAAAATTACGTATTTGCTCAATAATCTGATTTGCAATGCTTCATCCTACACACGTTATCGGAACACTAACTAAATTGATTGGATGAAAGATTTAATTAAACCTCGTTTGAAATTTGAAAAAGATTCGAAATTCCTTTGCCCAAACCACATGAACTTAATTAGAAGAAATATTTTCACATACAATTAGTAAAATCACGCTTCTTCCCAGTTTATCAATTAAGGAGATTTCGAAGAATTAATTTAATGTTCCAGTAGTACCTCCTTAAAACAGCAATGCAGTAAGAAAAGTGGTTACAGGATTCGGGAGATAATTTTTCGTTTATTTGACGATGTAATTAATTCACGGTTAAATCAAAGTGATTTGAAAAATTTTCGACTGCACTGTTGATTTAAGGAGAAAATCACCAGATTGCATGCTTGAAACAAGGACTCCAATAACCGGAAAAATAGTACGTTCGTTTGACAAGAAATGAATAAAAAATTTTAAGTAATTGACGTTAAGGAAATGTCGGGTAGAACAAAAACATTTGTCAACTACTCGTGAAATATATGATTCAAACACGATGAAGTGACTAAAATGTACTTTTTAACTGATTGAAAATTACAGGAATATAAGAAAACATTAAAACTAGAAAATAATCACGGAAAATAATTTATAATTTATTTAATGCTAAAGAATCCTAGTTTTGATGAAAAAAGGATAAATTTATATAAAAAAGAACTTTTATTTCAATTTAAGAGGGAAAATCAATATACAAATGTTATATAGAATATCAAATACGAGATTTTTATCATTTTTAAAATTTAGTGCTATCTGATTATTCTTTGCGTTATTTTCAAAGTTCAACCTAACAATAAGAATTCCAACAGTAGATAATAATATTTCTAAAAACAAGTCTAGATTTGATTTGGGAGTAACAAGATATTTATTTTCTGATTGAAAAATAACGAATATTTCAGCTTTTTCGAGCAATGAGGACATTACATTGCTTCCTCTTTTGCAATGAACACCTACAGTCGCGGAAAAAAACAACAACGAATCACCCTTCTTCATTTGAGCAATTTTAACAGTAGAGCAAATTCAAAGAGGGCGTTTGACAGGAACAAACACCTATTAATTCAAATTCATAAAATGTGAAAAATTTTATGAAGTCTTTTTATATTAAATTGGAGCATCAACTTCATAATTTCCTATAAGAATAAGATATAGTTTGACACACAATTTCGAATCTACATCACAATTTAACTTCAGATAATATATTTCGTGTCACTAGGACTTGCCGTTACGAAGTTATGAGGACAGAAATATTGGAGCTCTAATGTTAAATTAGTTTATCAGACTTTTACGGATATCTTCCTAAATAAAATTTCTGTAGCGATGATATTTTGTATCATATTACTGTTAACACAATCCAAACACAATTAACGTAGGTATTTTATTTAAAAATAGTTTTTAGTAGGAAATAATAATTATTAAATTAATGTATGAAAAAATAACGAATTGGAAACTTATATTTTTATGGGAATTGATTCAGAAAGACTTCTATTCTGATAATTATGTTATAATTTAAATTTTCCCAATTACTGCGATTTTAGGAACAAACTAAAAGTTTATAAAACGCCTGAAAACCTCGGATAATAGTTCTCGGATCGTTTGCACTTGCATTGTAAATATAATAATGTACTTCTAAAATCGTTTACACTTGCATAGTAAAAATAATTCTCGTATTGCAGAAAAATACGTTTAAAATAGTGTTTAAATTTGAAATTCGGGTAGCGATAAAACTACAATTAATCTCGATCTACCAATAGCGTCTTTCTATGTGGAGATGATCCCTGAAATTGAAACTAACTTTAACATTGTAGAACTCGGGATATATTGATAGTAAAATCATGTAATTTTATATTTAGACTAATTTAACTATGCAGAATCTGATTATGACACCAAAACACGGTGTTTCTATTAGAAATTTTGTTTGTGCAAAATTTGATATGAAGACGTACCTTTATGCAACGTTTTTGGAGTTTAATTTGTAAAGAAAGTTATTCCCTATTGACTGATACCATTGAATTTGTTTTAGTATGAATAGTACTCGAAATAATGGAGGTGGTTCGGTTTTTTTTTTCAGCGACTGTACAAGTAATTTTGAGTTCAATATAGAACACGCACAGAGAATGAAAATGTTTCTGTCATGCGTTTTTGCGCGGGAAATGTGTTTCACAGTTTTCAAGGCATTCATTCCAAAGAGTTCACAGATCAGGCACAAAACAATTAATTTATTTACTACTGCTATCAAATACTCTCTTCACAGATTAAGAATGGAAATGGAAGAAAACATTCTTATTCCCCAAATAATCATTCAATCATGAATTTCAATCAATTAAATTGTTCTATAAAAGAGGTACTTGAGAGATATTTTATATTAATTTGAAATCAATGATTCTCAGGCATTAAGTTCTCATTTTTATGCGTCTATGTCTGCTCTACGAGATGGATTTAGAAAGAGATACATGTTCTTATGGACTCTTCACCATGAATATGAAATGGAAATAATTTCCTTAAGTAGAAAAGAGAGCAAAAACATGAAATAATACTAAAATTTATATCCTTTTAAAAATAATTTTCATACCCTTAACGTTCCAGAATAGCTCCCCTCTCTTTTCAACCGATAAGTCTTTCATTACTCAGCCGCATGTCCAGTAAGTTTTGTCACCACTTTTACCATTTGAACTTTCGCCCCTTGTTAAACTTGGCTTCAAACACACCCTCTCACTCCATATGATTGTGCCATTACGATTCTCGTGCGGTCTTATTGGAAACTATGCCTTTTCTTCCAATAAACGTATATCAATAGGTCCCCTAGCCTAAAACTCTTACTCTAAATCCAACCACTAAAGGACGCATTTTTAATTTCTCTTCCTTCCAGGAAGACTTTAGAATAAGAAACTCAAGGTCTTCATAATACCCTACACCCAACACAGAACCCCTACACATTCTATCATGTTATAATGTGTAAACTTTATTGTAGTACAAACTACTTTGTTGTAGATTTCTGTCTTTCCTCTTGTGAATTTTCATAGCAACCCCTTCCCGTATGGGATCATTCCACAACTGTTTGCATCCCTCCTGTGACTTTAATTTCTGTTATAATGCCATGCATATATGAATTTTTCTTTCAATAAGAATACAATTTTTTAGATTTCATGGTCTTTGAATTTTATTTTTATAAATGAATTTCACAACTGATATCAACAATAGTGTTATAATATCACGGTCCCTATGTAGTCATGAACACCATATGTTAAGATGGCACTGTGGGTGCGCAAATCTGTGATGCCAATACTTGTACCTTGTTTGAAATGAAACAGGAAAAATTATTCGTTGGCAACAGCTACTAAGAGCTAGTCACATTTGTTAATAGTGAGGTATTCAGTGCATGCTTTTCACAAATATTATTGGTTGTACTCACAGGCTGTTTGCACAAGCTGTTTAATGACAAGTATTCCTTTAATCTTTGAGTATTTATGAGCTAGTATTAAGCTAAATTTTAATTACTTAAAGTGTACCAACAAGTGATACCAATACTTATACATTGCCTTAAATGAAACAGTGACCATTTTTCGTTGGCAACCGTGGTTAATAGTTAGTCACATTTGTTCATAGAAAGAATTCATTGAATGTTTCTCGCAAATGTTCTCGATTGCACTTACAAGAGGCTTATGTAATGACAAGAATTTTTTTTATATCTGAGTACCAATTGGAGCTAGTATGAGAACTGAGTTCTTATAACTGAGAGGCTTCAAACAAGAGATTATAATACGTGTTGTTACATTGCCTTAAATGAAACAGGGACCATTAATCGTTGGTAACCGAAGCAAATAGCAAGTCACGTTTGTTGAAAGAAAGGAATTCAGTGCATGATTTTCGAAAATGTTCTCGATGCACTCCCAGAGGCTTATGTAATGGCAATCATTTCTGTAATCTCATTTGCACCGAAGCACAGTGCACAGGACTTGTGACAAGGCGATGGGTCAACACCAGTCTGAAGATTACGTAAGTGCGGTGACCTCATGCTTATCTCAACTATCTTGCAACTTCAGAACGGCGTTTCCCATTAATCACTGTTTACCCTTTGAAAGCAGTACTTCTACTATGTGTGTGAAGACACGTGTAGTAACCGTTTTTTCATTGATTTCAACGGTGGAAATTTTTAGTGGGCCCCCAAAAGAAGAAACGGAAATTGGTTATTATATAACATGGACTCGAGGATGTGACAAAAAACGCTACTGTCATCAAGCTTTAAGACCTGCATGCTTTTGAAAAGGTCTACTGGATGAAATTTACCATTACGCATAGCGCCCAACCATATTTTTTTTTCTAACTGTAGTATTTAATAAAAGTATTTTTTAATTCAACTTCAATATATCATGTAACATAAAATGATAAAAGAGCAACAAAACCACCAAACAAAGCAACTTCAAATTTGTTTTTAAATCAGGAATTTCTCCAAAGGCAAATGAATTTGTCAAAGCCAAATTTACTGCTAATTTGTTTGTTTCTGATGCATATGTTTTGAATATGAAATAAAAACATGTACATTCTTGGACAATACAGATATTAAAATCTTATACTAGGTTTTCGGTATGTTTCAGAATCCGTTCATATTAAGGATATTCGTATATTCCCTCTCCATACCTGTCTAATATATCATTATTGTCTATTATCAGGATATTATCATTTATCATACGAGGTCAGTCAGGAAAGTAATGAGACTAGACAAATACACACACACACATCAGCAGTAGGCGACTGTACCACCAACTTTTGGTTGTCATCGGAGACGTGTGTATGTATTTGATCGTCAGTTCAAGTTTAAAATCGATGCGACCACAACGTGGTGTACAACAACCTATTCCTCTAGAACTTGAAGTGATAACTCGGGAACAGTGAAACGTCGAATAGAGAGTTATGCAATCAAATTTTGTATTAAACTTACAGAAAGTGCAACTGAAATCTTTGAAAAGTTAAAACGGGCTTACGGAGATTGTGCTTTATCGCGATCGCAGGTTTTCCGATGACACGAGGCCTCTTTGGAGAGTCGTAAGAGTGTGGAAGATGAACCGAGGTCAGGACGGCCTTCATCAGCTAAAACTGTGGAGATATGACAAAATTGAACGATCTCATGTGTCTGATTGACGTTTAACGGCGAGGTTGATGAATCGCCAAGCTGTTTACGAACATTTTGCTCAGGATTAAGCCATGAGCAATGTCTGCGCGAAGATGGTCCTAAAAATTCTCACCACGAAAGAAAAGGAGAACCGAAAGGCAGTATGTTTGGATCCTCTTAATTAGATTGAAAACGACGGAAACTTCCTCGTCACTTTCGTTACGGGCTACGAATCATAGACCCAAAACGAAGGGGCAAAGTAAAGAGTTGGCACACGAGTCGGTCTAACCGTCCCAAGAAAGCAAGTTCAACACCAAATCGATGTTGATTTGTTTTTTCGACCGCCGCGGCATTGTCTATAAAGAGTTTGTTCCACGAGGACAAACAATCAATCAACATTTCTACAAAGAAGTTCTTGAAAGGCTAAGGGAAATAGTTGTTCGTGTGCGACCTGAAATTGCAGATCGTTGGATGCTCCACCATGACAATGCCCCTTGTCAAATGGAAATCTCTGTCACCGAGTACTTGACGAAGAAGAACATTGCAGTGGTTCCTTTTGACAAACACAACTTTAATATCAAAGTTCATGAATTACAAAAGCAAAAGCTACCGTCATACAAGTAAAAGTAGATCCCGAAAACATACAAACTAATTGTTATAAGCATTCGGATCTTGGTCCATTGTAACAAATTATAAATTATTGGACTACAACAACTGTCATAATCAACGACACCAGCAGTCATATTTGACAAAAAACATAGATGGCTTCCAGAGACACTAGGAAAACTAAAAATTTTTATACTCTCAATTTTAAGATTTAGTTTTGATCTTGGGAATTACTTATTACATTAGTTTTACTCATTCATAAGTGACCGATAATGATAAATATGTACATCAAACAATGCATTAAAGATACCTTTTTAGCATTGTTTATACCAAAGGCAACTATAACAGTCAATGCATCAACTTTGCAGTCAAACATCAACTTTGCAGTCAAGCATCAACTTTGCAGTCAAACATCAACTTTGCAGTCAAGCATCAACTTTAATAGTTGGAGTTTTACGGTTTTAAAAGCAAACTTTAAATTTTAATTAAAGAAACTTCCGCTTAAAACTCAAAGATAAAATAATTTAAATAACAAATAATACTCAAGATAATAACTGTTCTACAAATGTTATCCGTAAATGATACAGAAATTTCCGTAAAAAAACAAATTGTAACAGACGGATTTCGATTTAAAGAAAGTAAAAGTAACCAAATTATTTAATTAAAAATTATATTAAAAAACATTCATTCAACATAATTTTTTAAGAAGCAAGATCAGTAACTGAAATTCAAGCTGCATAATAACTAAAAGGTCATATTTACTTTCATCATAAGAAAATTACATATAAAAAATGCATGATTGGAAGTTTGTGGTAAAAGCATCATATTACACATACATCACCGAAAAGAAAAACTTGTTAAATTATTTTCTTGCGCATTGATGCATAGAATTTCTTCATTGCTTTGAATAGCACAGTATGAAACACAAGACATATTGCATAAATATTAAAATTGTTTCTAGTAATTTCATCAGTCTATCAAGTATATGATAATTGTTTCTCAGAGGCATGGTTTGCGTACCCGTTTTCAAGTTTGAAAAGTTCTAAACTTGCACCACAACAAAATCACAACTGTTTCTTAAGCCTTGAGATCAAACTGATGTTATGTAACGTAAAGTTAGTGTTATGTAATGCAACATTATTCCTCTGCTGTCTATTCCAAGTTCTGCAGATAAAGCGAGCGCTCAGTCTTTACCTTCGTATTTTATTCGAATGAAAATAGAAGAAAATCACCAGCGTGGTATCTTTCCACACTTTGATTTTAATACAATATTCGCGCTTTATACTTGCGATTCATCGAAAGAGATTTCTCTGATTTTCGGAAGTGGTGTTTGAAAGCTGACACTTCTTGTGTGCGATGGCTTCTTTACAATGAGGGGTGCAATGGATGATTTCTTCTTCTCGTGATTCACAGACATTCTGAATGAATTTTGCTTTCGTTTCCTGCCTATAAATGCCTGTAAGGACATTTTTGGAAGGTAGGCTAACACAACTCCTAAGAATACAGTCACTATGACAGCGCTGGCCACTATCACTGCTTTCACAGGATCCGGAAATTCAGCTGAAAAAATGAAATTCATTGTCTTATAAACAAAAACAAATTTAAAAAATACACAATCAGTACAGTTTTATTTGTATGCATCATACATATCGGCAAATTGAATCAAATTGCAGATATACTTCCCATGAAAGCTACTTTCGAATTTTTCCTACACCCTTCCGATAAATCAATCAAGAGTATTCGTCGTAAGGAGCTCCAATAATGAAATGTGAGAGCTCCAACAAATAATATCTGGTATCATAGATTCCAACCCCTGGTATTTTAGATCAAGTACAATTGAGACCATCACCCAGGAACTTCGCTCAGACATACGGGTGACAGAGAATGCTACACTATATTCTTTCTAGACTTGTGAGCGGGTCCATCATATCTCTATCCTTCGTTTAAAGCCATACAGGTTTCCAACTTGTCTAAAATGTTACATTGAAAAAGTCTCCTTCGGTCAACTGGGCTGCGTTGGCCTGGCAAGTGAGAATCTCTGTGTAAGTCCTGATCCAGTGTTGGACTGTTTGAGCGTGTTCGGACCCATAAACTTGGTTTAGTTTGACCTTAAGAAGTAGGTTACAACAACGATTATTTGGAGTTGCTTTTATTTAATGAGTCAAAAAGATACCAAACCCTAAGTCAATCAAAACTAGTGCCTGCTTCTGCTCATTGTTAAGATAAGTGTATGACAGTATGCAGAAAAGCAGAGAAGGTGAAGAACCTCTTGGACTTGATAAAAATATATAAAACTTTACATCGTATTAAGTACAGTAGCCTCGCGATATATACGCTTCGTGGGAGACAAGATAGCAACAGAAGTAGTAGCAAGGATAATGATATAGAGAGCTGGAAAACTTATTTGCTGTGATTGGTAAAGCCACAAGCTATATGTTGTTTGTTGTTTCTTATGTCTACACTGGCAGACCGTAGGAGTGCCAGGCCCGTCGAAGACGGCAAGAGGCGAGGGGTTGCGCCTTCCATATTATTGAGCCCCATTGGGAGGAAGTCCGACTTTGCTCGACATACATGGCACATCCGTTTTTCAGGAAGGCCCCTTTCATACATCCATTCACACACATATCGTAATTTAGATCCCAATCAGAGGCCGATAACCCACTGATCAGGTACCCCCAGAGGTATTGATTTGGTATGGGAACATGGGGGACTTTGTGACCACGACCTATTTAACATGCCCCAGTCGAGCAAAGATGGACTTCCTCCCAATGGGGCTCAATAACATGGAAGGCGCACCCCCCTCGCCTCTTGCCGTCCTAGACGGGCCAGGCACTCCTCCGGTCTCTCTCTCTGCCAGTGTAGGCATAAGAAACAACAACAACAACACAAGCTATATACACTAAATTAGGTGTGTTTCTTAGTAAAAATATTTAAAACTAAAAGATAAGCACAAAGATAGTAAAACCTTTTTAAATAATACCTCCTTGCACGAGTCGAAAAACAAAAACACGTTGTTTGATATCCCTCAAAGCACCCTGGACTGTCATTGCGTTTTAATCCTCCAAGAGTCGATCTCATGCAAGATCAGGTAAATTTTGCTATGGGTAAGATACATCGTCTTGACAAAATTGCCTTAAAATTCCAATATGGAATGCAAACACAGGAAAAACTAACTGGCCCTTGCACAAAACTGGTGACTGTTTCGCTCAGAAATTTGCCCCAAAGGCAGGAAACTACAGGACAGCTTTCAACACGAAGATAAACCATCAAGAGAGTTAAAGGTTTGGGAATATACTTAATATGTTCTGGCAAGACTTGGAAGCTGACACACAGTAAGTGAGAGAAGCTGAGAACTTTCTTACTTGTCCATGCTCGCAACTCCTTCCCAATTTTTATATTGTGTCGGTATCTTTACGGGACATTTCCTGGATGAACAAGATTTGGACGCTGTGCAACTAACTAGTAAAACATGGACATTTGAAATTGGTCCAAATGAATCAGACAAGGGATATACCTAGACCAAGGGAATCAGTAACAACATCAAATAATGGTAATAGAGGGAGAGTAGTTTTGAAAGCAGAAAATCCATCTCATCCATATTTCCCAGACATCCAAATCTTGTTTACGCTCTCAGCTTAGCCTTTCATGGAGACTTATATTCATTCGGTGTTCTCACTGGAGACTCGTTATATTATATTAGCTACCGATGGAGAAAACAGATTATTAAGAGGGAATTTCTCTTCTTCCGAAATCCGAAAACTATTGGGACAGTAAAATAGAACAAGATAGCTGGATGTACGGTACATCGAGACGCAATAAGCTTATGGAGTTTCTGCATGTGGATACAGTAGAGTTGAAAGCCAATTGACACGAAAGATAAAAATTTGTAAGCATATTTTGTGAAACAATATAGATAAAACGAGACTGGTTAAAATTTGTCTAGAATGTATCCTCGGCTTAAGAGTGAAAAACAATACCTCAAAACATATATTTCTGAGGAAACGAAGAGGAGAAAACTCTGATTACTAAGCTTTACTCCAGTGTGTTTCCCAAGAAGAATTTAAACCTCAATACATTGAGAAAAAAGTTGGTTAGTAGGTAATTGAATTTACGTCACACTGGAGCAATACAAAGGGTTATTGGCAATGCTTCAGGAACAATTCTGATGTGAAAGATCCGAGGACAACGCCTCGTAATTTTGGACCCCGGGCAGATAACGAGGTCAACACCTGAGTTTACAACCCATTCTCCAAACTTCCATACTACTCCAACGTGAGGACATAAATGTGATTAAGACATATTTAGAATAAAGACATATTTAGCGTAGTTTAAAAAAAAGAAAGGAATTTTTTCAGTTTTCAGGCCTCTGTACCTGACTTTGCAGTATTAGTATTGGTGACACTCCCCATGTGATGGTTCAGCGAACTCTACAACTAAAGGGTAATGGAATATAGTATATATTTTGGAATTGGAGGAATTTGTAGCACTTTTGGATGAATCAATCACAAATTTAGATCACATCCTGTGAAATGAATGAAGTGGTAAAGCATGAATGAAAATCGACCGAGAGGAAATATTAAGGCAAATGAGGATGTGTAATAAAGAAAGGAGGCATTTCCGTTGACCGGATATTTCTTTTCCGTAGGAAACTCATTAGTTGTATGACTTTGACATTGAATAAAGCCCATGGATGTTGTTAATGGGACATAAACTATGCATGCAAATCTGAAATAAAGGATTTAGAAGCTTGAAAATAAGTTTAAACTTCATATGCAAGCTCGATTTAGATCTTTTGATAAACTAAGTTTGATGAGAGTGGTTTACATAGAGTAGAATTAATTTAATAGAGCGTCTCACCATGATCGAGGGTATAAAGGCATTGCTGATGTTAAACTCCTTATTACGAGAAAATTACGTGCTGTTGTCCTAAGATATTTCCCTTCGGGAATGATCCCGGACCTTCGCCAATAGCCCATTGTGTTGCTCCAGTGCTACGTTTATTAAAATACCTATCTGATTACGAGTTCGTTTGTAACGAAGTTTGTTTAACGATTCGTTTGTAACGAAGTTTGATGGTTTTTTCAAGACGGCGCACATATAAATGCAGGCCAGCTTTCCCAAATCATCCAGAAATTGGGAAAACAGTTTAGAAAAGTTAGATTATCTCTCTCTCTCTCTATATATATATATATATATATATATATATATATATATATAATTATCTTACGTGGCATTCAAAAAACACGTTATTTTTTTATCGCGATTTGGAAACACTGTACGATTGTTTGTTTACCACCAAGTCTCGCGCCTCAGTTAAATTTATAGCAGTATCGGATGAAATTGTATTGAAAAAAAATTAATATTAGTCCAGCTGTTGCAGCTTACAAACAATAAGCTGGGTATTCGATTTCCAAAGCAGCGCTCACATTTCGAGTCAAAATTTGCTCAAAGTTTTCACTGAATTCCAAATTGTTCGTGTTTTGATTCCAGAGGTACTGTATAACTCTTCTGTAGCACAACAAACTTATATTTGAAAAATATTTTTTTTTGGAATATAATGTTTGTAAACAATCCCTTCTGCTAGGACACCAAATCCTAGCAGAGTGATAGCATTACAAAGCAATCCTCCGGTGGTTGGCGAGCGTCAGCGAGCAGGGTGCGGGCCCCTAGTAGAAGTTTAATTGTTGTATGAAAGTTTCTTACGTAGAAAAACTGGTAAATAACTCTAACTTTACAAGGAATAATTTGGAAATTTTTGCTAGAGCTAAAGTAACTATACATTTCACGAAAGCTATGGAGCAGAATCTTTTATTGTGTATGTTAGGCAATGGATATTGGTTGGTAATTATTTTGCTTCGATAAAAACTTTCAGTGCTTAACGGTGGCCCGGTTGGAATATTAACGGAGTAGTAACCGGAGGGTTGTGAGTTCGAATCCAAAAAAAAAAATCGTCGTGCACAAAGGGGCTGGTGCACATTAAGTATGTCGTGACCTCAAATTGGCGTGGTGTGGAAATTTGGAGAGTGGGGTGACAACTCAGGTGTTGCCTCCTCAACTGAACGTGGTTCAAAATTAGGTGGTGCTGTCCTCGGATCTTTCCCTTGGGGGATTGATCCGGAACCGTCGTTAACAACTCGTTGTATTGCTCCAGTATGACGTTAGTTAAATATTCCATTTCACCCAATCACAAATTTAGATAACATCCGAAGCTGTGAAATGAATGAAGTTGTAAAGCATGAAAGAAATCTAATGTTTTGCTATCGGAGAAACTTCAGGAAACAAGAGAAACTTCTCTTACTGAGAAAAATCTTTTTGTTAAACAATAAAGATAATGAATAACTTAACAGGAAATGCGCAATTTGATTGGTATAAGCCATGCTGCATATTGTGTTAAGAGTTTATTAAACCAATGTAAGATACTGGAAACAAATATTATCACATAACGTTTAAGAATAAAAAAAGAAAATTAAATCAAATTATGCATAAAATATCTTATGTAATTGAATAAAAATTAATGAAGTAAAGTATAAATAAGCCGAAAAATATTCTAAATACACCCGAGCAATCTAAATTCCAGTCTCAAGACGCAGAACAAGAATCTTTAAGGATTACAACACAAAAGGTAATGCTAAACATAAAATAAAATTACGAATACATTTTTTCCAACTCCTTAAAAATTGCTGAAATTTCTGCTTTTGAGGATTGATTACCCTATTTATACATTTTTAAAAATGTTATTTTCACGAAAAATAACCTTAATAACAACAAACATAAACGACGCATATAATCTATTTTATCAAACACACACACATTTTGAAAATAAATTTCGATTGAAAAAATCGGCTGACACCAAAGCTTTGAAGTCATGGGCTGATAAAAGATTCAGAGATAACGTTCACCTCATATTGAATGAGGCAGCTAAATATAATAAATAATGTTGCAGCTTATTCCTATGCAGCTTATTCCTTCCACCAACCAATTCAAAGACACAGATTCAGTTAATGATATGTAAAGGTTGGTTTTACGCTGCAAGAACCCCATTTGACCATGCTGCACTAAGCACAAGACTGTAAACATCATGTAATGGGCATCCACACACAAGTGAAGTTTTACACAGAAGAAATACACCGAAGGAGGGATTAAATCTGCACCTTCTACAACTCACAGGTTGCCAGCGCAGTCGGTATAACCACTGTGCCACAACAACTCCTAATTGGAGAGGGACTTGTAACAAAGTGTAGGAACAAGATGATAAACCCTGTCTTTGAAAACACACTTGTGATATTTCCATTTCTGAGTATCATCAACGCAGTTTTCAATGACCTGGGACCGTCAAACTGAAGGGAAGACCCCGCTGCGCTTAGCTTTATACCAATGATGAGTAGGGGTGAGGGATGAAAATTAGTGTTGCCGGTGTGACTGGAAAAGGTGATAAGATTCAGGATTATACATAGTTGTTACGTATCCCTTGGTCTCTAAAATGCTAGATCATAATCACAAGATCTTGACACCAGAGCAGATGCAGGTGAGCTTGGATTTCCACCAATAAAATCAGAGGCACAATTGCAGTCAACGATATGATAGGGGGTTGTAAGTGAGGCAGTAACAGCCACAGGAGCAAGTTGTAAGTGAGGCAGTAACAGCCACAGGAGCAAGATCATAGTAGCAACGGATGACACTGGGACCTATGATCGAAGTGGGTCGTGAGTTTTTCTCCTGGCAGAGTTACCCTAGGCGGGAAGACCATTACAATATTCCTAGCGAAATTCGATCAGGCATCCTTTGAGTACAAGTCATACGTCCGGGTGCTTCTCAAAATGTGGAGATGCAGTTGCAACTCCCTCCCATCATCATGGATAATAAAGTCCCTTATTAGGCAATTCAATATTCCGAACTTTAAAGAACTGTGCTTAGCTCTCCAAGTGGTTCGACGAGATATATTGTCGAAGATCAGGTCAATTTTGCTAAGGACGAGATATCGTATCCAAAATCAGATCACTTTCGCTAAGGACGAGATATCTTATCCATGATCAGGTCAATTTTGCTAAGAACGAGATATCGTATCCAAAATCAAATCACTTTCGCTAAGGACGAGATATCTTATCCAAGATCAGGTCAATTTTGCTAAGGACGAGATATCGTATCCAAAATCAGATCACTTTTGCTAAGGACGAGATATCGTATCCAAAATCAGACCACTTTCGCTAAGGACGAGATATCGTATCCAAGATCAGGTCAATTTTGCTAAGGACGAGATATCGTATCCAAAATCAGATCACTTTCGCTAAGGACGAGATATCGTATCCAAGATCAGATCAATTTTGCCAAGGACGAGATATCGTATCCAAAATCAGAATACTTTCGCTAAGGACGAGATATCGTATCCAAAATCAGGTCTCAATTTTGCTGAGGACGAGATCTATCGTCGAGACAAAAGGGTCATATTACTCCAAGGGGAATGGATATCCAAGTAAGAAAAATCAATTTCCCAGAACTGATGACAGTTTGAAACTGACTGTTACACCAGAGTCTTGTCGCTACAGGAAATGTTTTGACGAGAAGATAAACCATCAAGACGATTAAAGCACGTATTCATAATAACAGATTTTTGAAATGTCATCTTGTCAATTAATTTAAGTATAAAATTCTTACCACAATGAGAACTGCCAGTCTTGCTCTCATCGCTCATGTCTCCACAATTGTTATAGCCATCGCAAGTAAGACCAGACCATATGCATCGCCCATTGTCACACTGAAACTCCGATGGTAATGCACAAGGTGTGTCCGGATCTGTAAAAGGCAAGGAATCGTCTTTAGAAGTTTTGAAATGCTATTCAAAACAAACAAAAAAATAAGTTTGTCATGAAGAAATTAATAGAAAAGAAGTAATGGATAAAGGAAGTGAGAATTTCACAGGAACTTAAAAATTGAAATTTACAATTAAGCTACTTTATTTTTCTCATTTTTAAATTGGAAGACAATTCCGCATGGATGTCTTGCAATTAATAAGACAGAAACAGGTGAAGCAATAATTACACTTTATTCGACAGCTTTTTCTACACGCACTTCTACATTATACTTCTACTTCACGATCTTCAACCACCAGACAATCCTTCTGTGCTTAGCGACACTGAGTATAATAACAAGCATATTAGACCTTAACACCCTATTTCCAATATATTTAAGACATTGATTGCACATATCCTACGTAACTAATAAATTTTGTAGTAAGTAAAAACTACCTTCAATGTACCTCACAGTCAAATGAGGATGTCCTGTCTATCACGAAAACTGCTCTCGGCAGTACGTCTAGGTTGTGGTGGTAGTCGCTACAGAAATAGAGCGCGTTCATCTTAAATAGATAGGTGACTCTCGGGATGTTTAATTTAACATTTTGTTTCGAATGTTGGTTTCGGCAGTTCTGTAGTATAGAACTTGGTGACGAGTGAAAATCTTAACAAATATATACCCAATTTCTCATCATGCGCCAATGTGACGAACTTGTAAACATTTCATCCAGTATCTCTGAAGGAAATGTTAATTTTTACGGCTACAGACAGGTGGGACTTTGTGTCTGGAATATTGCTCTTGGTAGACAGACGGTACACCAGCACTGTCTTTTGTTTTTGCCAACTCAATGCTTCTTCTTAAGTACCATTGCCGAAGGATATAACGTCTGTTGACAACAGCACAATCTTTCTTTCATCACTATCAAAACCTGACTAGCTATTGACTAGGACACACACACACCGGTTTTTCAGGTATGTGAAAAAGTACGAAGAGTTAATAAGAGCATTATGAATTATTTGAATGCATATATCTTAGAAAATAAGACAATTGTTCACTTAGAAATGTGTCAATCTCATATATTAATTCTGAAATTGTTTAAAAGTAAACTATATAAGAGCAGAAATTATTTTTATCAAAATTTAAAGTAATAGATTGAAATTTTACTTCGTATTCACGTATTTTATTCATTCATTATTCTTTGAAGTAAAATGCTAATATTTCACATCACAATAATTTTTGTTGAAAACTGTTTATAAATATTAACTTAGCATTTTAATAACCAGAATTAATTAATTACTTTAATATCATTATTAATAACAGTGAAGATGTTAGTGTATAATGACTAAATAGCAATTATTTTAAACAGTTGGTACTTCGCTAAAATGTAATATGAAATGACATTAAAGCAAGCATGGAACAGCACATGGTTTGCACTAATATAAAGCAGCTATTACGTTTTAAAATTACGAAGTTCAGCAGAATGTTACTCTTAGTTCCAAATCTTTCTACAAAAATGAGGAATTTTAAATTATAGAAATTAATTTACAGTTAGTGTTATAAGTTTGTTTTGTAATATCCAATTAATGCCAATATAAGATAACATGTTTGTCAGGGGAATAAAACCCGAAGATATCGTTATAGGCTTGTTCTCATATATAATTTTCATTACATAAACTATGTAAAAATAATTACTTCTGTCGGAAAGAAAATCTTCAGTAGTTTAGTTTAAAGATAAACTTATACTATTTCTCTAACTGAACTGATATTTAGTATCAACATCTCCTTCGTAAACAATTTAATCAACTAGGGAGTTGAATTTCTTAATATTTGCATTTCAATAAACTCGCAATACATTTTATACTTTTCAGTAAGTGGTAAAGAACTAGTTTCTTCAAATCAAGAAACAAGTTTGGAAACAGCCTTTCGGCTTATTTGTTAATTTATTTGCGAAATTGCTGTTGCCCTGGTTATAGTCAGGTGTTTTCCACACTAACAACGTACGCGTTAGACAATGGAGCTGTAGAGAATAGGGTTATTTGACCAGAAACGGGTCTCCGCATATGCTTAATCGACCCGGAGACAAGGTACGGCCCTCCAAACAGAGACTTTTACAGTTAATTTTTTCGAAGTAAAACCAAAATATATTTCACCCCACTATTAACTGATGTCCTATTTGGAGATTTTCCAGACCAGCGCTTCAACCGATATCCGCCTTTGATTATCTAGATATCAATCGAGCAAAAATATTATTTTCGCAACCAAAAGCAGCTGGACATAAGAATCTCAGCACCAAAAAAAAAATACTTTTTTTTTATCATAACATCTAACATTATCGCAGAAGATTTTGTTAAATTCCAGTCAACGGGTCAATGACGATATGAACAGTTAACGGGTCTAGAACGTGTATGAACGATACACTAACAGTTCTAGTAGCACCGCCGGTTTTCTTCTTTACTAGGCGGGTTATCACAATGATGATTGAAGACCACTTCTTTTCTCCTTGACGTAAAAAACTAAAGTCAAGTCAGCCTTTTCGCCAGTCAACAAGAAATTTATGACAAAATCTGTCTGAAAGCAGTCAAGCTTCCGCGGCTGTCGTCAAAAAAGGCTCTTGCACCCTTGGAACGATTGTCCTATTGATGGCGACGAAAAATTAACGTCAAAGCATTATCGTCAACAAGATTTGAACCACAGAGAGAGCTGAATCAAGATTTGAACACTATCTGAGAGCATCCAAACTTCTACGGCTCTCCTAACAGAACCGACCTTCTATTGGCGACTAAATATTAGCTTCAAGACCATATCGTCAACAAGATCTGAATCACAGAATCTATCTGTGAGCAGTCAAACTGCCGCGCCTCTCCTAGCAAAAGGCTGTTACTCCCTAGGGAACCGTTGACCTTCTAATGTCGTAGCAAAAATTAATGTCTAGGCAGTATCGTCAACAAGATTTGAATCACAGAGCTGAAGCAAGATTGGAACACTATCTGAGAGCATCCAAACTTCTATGGCTCTTCTAACAGAAGCGACCTTCTATAGGCGACTAAATATTAGTTTCAAGGCCATATCGTCAACAAGATCTGAAACACACAATCTCTCTGTGAGCAGTCAAACTTCCGCGCCTCTCCTAGCAAAAGGCTGTTACTCCCTAGGGAACCGTTGACCTTCTAATGTCGTCGCAAAAATTAATGTCTAGGCAGTATCGTCAACAAGATTTGAATCACAGAGCTGAAGCAAGATTGGAACACTATCTGAGAGCATCCAAACTTCTACGGCTCTCCTAACAGAAGCGACCTTCTATAGGCGACTAAATATCAGTTTCAAGGCCATATCGTCAACAAGATCTGAAACACACAATCTCTCTGTGAGCAGTCAAACTTCCGCGCCTCTCCTAGCAAAAGGCTGTTACTCCCTAGGGAACCGTTGACCTTCTAATGTCGTCGCAAAAATTAATGTCTAGGCAGTATCGTCAACAAGATTTGAATCACAGAGCTGAAGCAAGATTGGAACACTATCTGAGAGCATACAAACTTCTATGGCTCTCCTAACAGAAGCGACCTTCTATAGGCGACTAAATATTAGTTTCAAGGCCATATCGTCAACAAGATCTGAAACACACAATCTCTCTGTGAGCAGTCAAACTTCCGCGCCTCTCCTAGCAAAAGGCTGTTACTCCCTAGGGAACCGTTGACCTTCTAATGTCGTCGCAAAAATTAATGTCTAGGCAGTATCGTCAACAAGATTTGAATCACAGAGCTGAAGCAAGATTGGAACACTATCTGAGAGCATCCAAACTTCTATGGCTCTCCAAACAGAAGCGACCTTCTATAGGCGACTAAATATTAGTTTCAAGGCCATATCGTCAACAATATCTGAAACACACAATCTCTTTGTGAGCAGTCAAACTTCCGCGCCTCTCCTAGCAAAAGGCTGTTACTCCCTAGAGAACCGTTGACCTTCTAATGTCGTCGCAAAAATTAATGTCTAGGCAGTATCGTCAACAAGATTTGAATCACAGAGCTGAAGCAAGATTGGAACACTATCTGAGAGCATCCAAACTTCTACGGCTCTCCTAACAGAAGCGACCTTCTATAGGCGACTAAATATTAGTTTCAAGGCCATATCGTCAACAAGATCTGAAACACACAATCTCTCTGTGAGCAGTCAAACTTCCGCGCCTCTCCTAGCAAAAGGCTGTTACTCCCTAGGGAACCGTTGACCTTCTAATGTCGTCGCAAAAATTAATGTCTAGGCAGTATCGTCAACAAGATTTGAATCACAGAGCTGAAGCAAGATTGGAACACTATCTGAGAGCATCCAAACTTCTATGGCTCTCCAAACAGAAGCGACCTTCTATAGGCGACTAAATATTAGTTTCAAGGCCATATCGTCAACAAGATCTGAAACACACAATCTCTCTGTGAGCAGTCAAACTTCCGCGCCTCTCCTAGCAAAAGGCTGTTACTCCCTAGGGAACCGTTGACCTTCTAATGTCGTAGCAAAAATTAACGTCAATGCGGTTCCGCCAAGAATATTTGAACCTCAGAATCAATCTGAGAGCAAACTTCATCGGTTCTCCTAGCAGACGTACGTGTCTCTCTTGGGGAACCATCGACCTATTGACTGCGAAGAACTAACGTCAAGACCAGATCGTAAACACGATTTGAACCACAGAATATAACTGAGAGCAAGTCATCTTCCGCGACACTCTGAGCAGAATGCTGTGTCTCCCTTGGGAACCATCGACCTACTAATGAAGTTAATGTAGCACGTAGAAGGAGTCTCTATCGTAGGATCTCATAATTATAGGTCACGTGAGCTTGAGAATCGACTTGATTGAATATCGAACCGTAAATTTGTGTTTCCCATCCCGCACGTCAAGTAGTCCGACTCAAGAATTCGTGCTTTCTTCCAATACTAAGTGACCTTTACCCGGATATTTTAAAACCGAGCAATCGGGAGAAATACCACAAAGGCGGTGAACATGGTCCGTCTGTTCAATTAGACGGTCGATAGTGACCACGACGCGCAGTTTTAGAAACCTCTGACTTGGTAAGTTTTAACTATCATCTACGACTCAGATTTTATTCTGAGGCTTTCTGACAGCATTCGTTCTGACCTGTATTGAGCCTGAAGGCAGTGAAGACCATACGGAATCCGACCTGTTCTCTCATGTCCGTGCATGTGCCGCACCGCGTGTGGAAATGGATGGCCAGAGACCGTGCCGTCCCCGTGTTGACGAAGGTGTCGTTCGTCTTGTCGCAGAACTCTTCGCAGATGAATCCGTCGCTCTCGTATCCGCAATGGCCTTGGCACGTCTGCTCGGACCTGGTGAAGCGACAACAGTCTCGACACACAGGAGTCGTCGTGTTGCTTCGGCTTGTCTCGTTGTAAATCTAGTGTAAAGAGAAATTTTGCAAAAATTACTCTTTTGATACATTAAACCTCTATTGGTTGCATTGGGGCAGTTAGGCACACGATTACATTTTTTTTCCAGTTTTTCAATGTTTGCATAAGATAAAGCTGCCCTCTGGATAAAATAAAATGAAATTATAACTTAAAGAATTTATTACTTATAAATTTAAATAATATATTTCTGCAGTTATTTGATTTTTAGTACATCCGGAAATATGCTAGGTATTTTTCAGAAAAATAATAATTTATGTCTGTGTAATATTATTATAAGCCTGTGTGTAATTTATAACTAGGAAAGAAAACGTTATATTTCCTAGTTACACAGGCATAAATTATTCTTTTTCTGAAAATACCAAGCATATTTCCGGACATACTAAAAAACAAATAATTGTAGAAATATATTATTTAAGTTTATAAAAGAAGCAATAAATTCTTTTTCATTTTATTTTAAGCGAACATTGAAACAATGTCTTAACGTCATTTACCATCTGGCCTCCCAATGCTTCTGTACTCTGTTAATAAAATTATTAAGTGGAGTGCTGTTAGGTACACGATGCCATTTTATTCCATTTTTCAATGTTGGCTTAAAAGAAAATTATAAAGAATTTATTACTACTTATAAATTTAAATAATATATTTCTACAATTATTTGATTTTTAGTATGTCCGGAAATATGCTAGGTATTTTTCAGAAAAATAATAATTTATGCCTGTGTAGCTAGGAAATAAAACGTCGAGCACCTCACCGATATACCATAAGGAATGAAACAAAAGCTCGGCACTTGACTTTACGTCATTCACCTCAATGCTTCTGTACTCTGTTAATAAAATTATTAAGTTGAGTGCTGTTAGGTACACTATGCCATTTTTTCTAGTGTTTCAATGTTCGCTTAAAATAAAATGATAAAGAATTTATCGCTTCTTATAAACTTAAATAATATATTTCTACAATTATTATTTTTTTTTAGTATGTCCGGAAATATGCTAGGTATTTTTCAGAAAAAGAATAATTTATGCCTGTATAACTAGGAAATAAAACATCGAGCACCTCACCGATTTACCACTAGGACTGAAACAAAAGCTCGGCACTTGACTTTACGTCATTCACCATCTGGCTTTCCAATGCCCTTCTGTACTCTGTTAGTAAAAATATTAAGTAGAGTGCTGTTAGGTACACTATGCCATTTTTTCTAGTGTTTCAATGTTCGCTTAAAATAAAATGATAAAGAATTTATTACCGTAAACCAGGGTCACTTGGACACACTTTTTCCAGATTTCTCATGTATTTTCTTTTAAAACCATAATTAAAAAAAGACTTGTACTGATAACCAAATTGTTCTTAATCTACAACACCTCTACTTATTATTTATAACAGTTGTTAACATTTTTTTTTTGCATTACATGGTTTAAAAAAATTGGGTTCAAGTAGCTTTTAGGTTGGATTACTTGAACCCATATTCTATTTCTCTACTCAAATGCATTATAAACATACGTCGGGTTCGAATACGACATAAAAATAGTACACGTGTAATTACATTAACATAACCTCCACTAAACACTAGCAGCAACACGTGGAAGTACGTGCCTGAGACTCCAGAGGGCTGCTAACTCGCGGATGAACTACGCCGATCATTTCAATAAACCAGTATCAGGAACGACTAAAATCACTTTATCAGTTTGGGTTCAAGTAAGCCATAGGATCCAAGTACCCCTGATTTACGGTACTTATAAATTTAAATAACATATTTCTGCAGTTATTTGTTTTTTATATGTCCGAAAATATGTTACGCATTTTTTAGAAAATTAATAATTTATGCCTGCGTAACTAGGATAGAAAACGTCGAGCATCTCACCGATTTATCATGAATGAAACAAATCCCAGGCACTTGACTTTACGTCATTGGCCACCTCGCTTACCAATGCCTCTGTACTTCTGTTAATAAAATTATTAAGTGCATCGCATGTGTCTAAGTGTTGAGCAACTGAAGCTCTCTTTGAAGAGTCTGAGCAGACGTCACTGGAGGAAAGAAGCCATTCCCCTAGATTTATCCTTGACAGCATTGACGAATCTTTCTTTTGGTTTACGTTTGGTACTCACTCTTAGGAAGTGTTTTTTTTTTTCACACTTCGAAACTTTGTATAAAAGTTTCGGGGGTTAATGACTTTTGAATTTACTTGGTACCACTATGAAATTTGTTAAAAAATTACCAAGTGGAGGCTTAAGCAAAATACATTGGGAGTGAAAACAAGTTGCTCTTGAAATATTCTGAACTTCGTTGGGGTATGCAGCAGTTTTCAATGGGAGAACTGTCCTATTAGCAGACTTTAAAATAGGTAGAATAAAATTTAATAAAAGATTAACGAGGGATCTGATATAAATGTAAAAGTTCTTACGAAACAAATTAAACGCATTTCAACTTTACTTTGGGAAAGAACATTATATCATGCACACACAACCGGAAATAATCAAGTGTGTGTGGTAGACCTCATGTTCAGTTGTCGAAACAGCATGGCTAAATGACAATATTAAAGGATCGATTTCACTATAGAGCTGATCTGAAGATTTGTTGTTAAGAACCAAAGGGGGGGGGGGGGAGTAATGGAACAAAATGCATTGAACTTTTAAGATGTTTATCGGTGAGATAGGAGGTATTTATGAAATCAGAATAAAAATATCTTCCTTTTACAAAATTATATAGATGTTGTTGTCGTGTGACTAGTGCAATAATTGAAAAAGGATGGGAGAGAGGCGAGGAGAGCATAGTTAAATGGGTCCAAAAGCGTGGAGCACTGCGTAGGCCACATCTACAGCTTTGTCCGTATAAAGGGAATCATATAGATGCCACTCATAATGAATAAGTGATTGCAATATCATTATACGTGTAACACACAGTCATAATGTTTTCCAAGATAGCTTTCCAGACCAAATTTTTAAACTAGTGAAGTCAACTAAGTCGCTATTTGGTTGCATGAATACACATATCACTCTCAAAACTTCAACACAACGCAAACTTGAGGATATTTGAGACCAGTACAGGTTTAACATTAACCAGTCCCCATGTACACAACGATCGTTGGTCGGATTGAGTTTGGAACTCTAAAACCTCCTGTTGCTAATTCGATACTATTTCTACCAGGTTACCGCAATGTTGAGAAATGTGTGAGTTCATTTATGAAAAATCTTTTGTCCAGGATTTCAAAATACGTTTATTTTAAGTTGCATATCATTGAACACAAATAACGGATTTGTGACTTATTGCAGGTATATATTGCACTACTTATTGGAGATGTGAATTACACTAATTATTAGATGTACGTATTGCACTACTTATTGGAGGTATGTATTGCACTACTTATTGGAAGTATGCATTGTTCTACTTATTAGGGTTTGTATTGGATGTGTTTTGTCCAAACAGAATATTGTTAATAAGATAAAAAACGCAACATAAAAAACACAAAATAACTACAATTAAAAAAAATTCTTAATGTGGAATGCAAAAAAGGCTTACACATAAATTGTCACAAGACATTGAATTTTGGTTGAGCAACAAATAAGTGTGGTTAAATTACACTTGTTTACAAAGAAGTTTACGTGAGTCACGTACGAATGAGATACTCCTCCATAAAGTACTGTCTGTCGGAGGATAATTGTGTATCAAAACCTTTTTGAAAGTATGGCTCAAAAATACGAGTATACGTTGAAAACCTGCACTACCCTACAATAATGGAACGGACTCCAGCGGATTTGCAACAAATCCGCCTACTTGTTTGGGGGTGTTTTTCGTGGTAGGACCTGGGATATTTGCTTGTTGTTCCTGATAAAATGAACGCCAACGTCTACATGAAAGTTTTGAACAGGTTCCTCCTACGCTCTGGCAATTTTATGGAATTGAAAAATGTTACTACCAGGACGACAACGCTCCATGTCATGTTGCAGCCTCTGTCAAGCAGTGGTATCAAGATATGGATGTAAGACGTCTTCCGTGGATTGCTCAGAGTACCGACCTAAACCCCATAGAACATTTGTGGGAAAAATTAGAGCGATGCTTGAGTAATGGAAACCACGTCCGAAATCTACAGCTGAGTTGGATTCTTGCAGCAGGAGTGGACACAAATACCCATACTGTGTATCAAAACTTTGTTGAAAACATGTCCAGAAGGGTTGCTAGTGTCATTGCAGCACTCACCTATTAAAGCATGTATTCTTTCCACTATACCATCATATCTTGCTGTCCGGTCCATTATTGTAGGGGTGTTAGCCTCTGGATCGGAAGGTTCCTGGTTCAAATCCGGGTCCGGGCATGGATGTTTGTAAGCATTTGGTGTAGAGACGGCTGGTACACCTTAAATCCGTCGTGACCGAAAGTCCTCATGTTGGGTTGGTGTGGAAGTTTGGAGAGTGGGGTGCCAGCTCAGGTGTTGCCTCGTCATCTGGCCGTGGTTCAAAATTACGAGGTGCTGTCCTCGTATCTTTCCCTTAATGGACTGATCCCGAACTGTCGTCAATAGCCCGTTGTGTTGCTGTAGTACGACGTTAATCAAAATTACTAATTACCATTATTGTAGGGTATTGAACTGACTCCACTTTCATTAAATAATTAAATTTCAAAAGAGATAGACGGATACCTAAAGCATTTTCGTACGATACTACTAACAAAAATTACCAAGAGACGCACGAACAAAAGCGACACAGAAAGGTTGTGAGGTTCTTCATATTTCAGGTCAGTTGAATGTGTCAAGAGAGTTAACCACTGCAGGGTCCCATTACCAGCTAACCAACCTAGCGTCATATTTACTTGAGGGGCCACGGTAGTCCTGTCGGAACAGTAACATTAGCAACCGGAGTGTTACGAGTTCGAAACTCGATCCAACCAAAGACCGTCATGTGCATGGGGGCTGATGTACGTTAAATATGTCATGGCCTCAAATGTCCCCACGTTGGCATGTTATAGAAGTTTCGAAAGTGGGCCAGCTCAGGTGTTAACCTCGTCATCTGATTGTGGTTCAAAATTGCCTGGTGTTGTTCTCGAATCTTTTCCATCGGTATTGATCCCACACCATCGCCAATAGCCCGTTGTGTTGCTCCAGTACGATGTTTATTCAATTATCTATTTGCCTACGCTCTAGATTTATTTCGACTGTTATTATTTTAGTTTATAAAAATACGCATATTTATGATTATATTTTTATTTCCGATCATGTGTCTTCCACCGAGAAGCGAAAGGTCTCAATGGAGGTATTATTCAACAAGCGAAGACAAGTTTAAAAGGCTTTGAAAAATAACTGCCTCATGCTTGTACTCTTCAGATGATTCTAATAAAAGAATTTATGAAAAGCTGGGCAGAAATCAACTTTTTCTTTATTCTACATACAAATAATCCATACTCAAACACTTAACGAACCCTAATATAAAATAACTATCCAGAGGGATTTAGAATAGATCAGATTGTGGTTCCATTTTTGTTAGGATACATTTTTATTTATATCTCGTATAATCCCTTAGAAAAAGAAGACATTTTTTCACATCTGAGCTCTTACATAGAGGAACCATTTTCCTGGTTTTAGTAAAAGTTCAAGTAAAAATTCAAAGTTTGTATTTTCATATATTTTCCACCCTTTATTTTACAGAAAGGTGGTAAGTTCGTCAGGAATAAGGGCCGTCGTATGACAAATCACGTAACACTATAATATCATCTATTACAGTGAAACTTCGATTAACCGTTACTCTTTTTACCGTCCTGACCGTCAGTTTCTGCTAACCGTCAGTCCGTTCTCGAAAGTTAATTAATTAAATATTAAGTACACATTGCCACGAAAAATCCTCCTCGCTTCTCTTCTGAGCAAAAGAAAGTGACATCTATTTTAAAATTTCAATATGTATGTACGTCCAGAGTAGAAAGTTGATGTAACAATGTGTACAATACTGTACTTAATGTAAGTTGTATATTGTTTGTTTCTGTAAAATAAAATACATTTAGGTACAGTGTATTTTCAGTTCGTCATTTTTTATCATTCGTTCATATGCAATGGATGGGTTGTTGTTTAAGGTTTTACTGTTATCCATCTATTCAATTAACCGACCCGGTCCCGACCCTGACGGTTAATCAAAGTTTCACCGTACCTTACACATATGTATTTTTTCATAGCAAAAATGTTTTAAATAGAGATATGAGATCTTGTTTCACCATCCATCTAGAGCATTCCCAGACATAGCAATATCAAATTAGATAATACCTCAGATTTTAAATATTTAAATACCTAGCTAGCTTAACCATTTCAAGGAATGAATCAACTCATAAATTCAAAAGAACTAATCCTAGTACTATCATTTATCTATTATCATCTAATCAACTAACTTATATATATATGTATGTTTAAAGTAGGACAATATTGTATAAAGTTCACTATGTTATATGTGATGTACATCGAAAAGTTACAATAACAGCGATTGAAAAAAAAGAACCGACACTTTTTTACTGAGATTTTTTATTTAAATCAACACACTTAATCCTTTTTGTAATTCAATATACATTTTTAAAGCAGTTTATTTTATAAGCGGGATGAAAGGTTCATTTTTTAATTTAGTTTTATTTTTCAGAACAATTAAAATATAACTAGGGGGCCCGCCCCCTGCTCGCTAACACTCGCCAACCCCCGGAGGATTGCTTTGCAATCCTCAATGGTTCGCTGCGCGAACCTATGCTCGCTTCGCTCGCATCCATGAAGACATATGTCCTAGCAGAAGGAATTGTTTACAAAATATCATACTCCAAAAAATATTTTTCAAATCTAAATTTGCTATAGTACAGAAAAATATATATACAGTACCCTGGAATCAGAATTCAAATGATAACTTTGATCAAATTTTGAGTCGAAATGCGAGTGCTGCTTTTGAAATTGAATATCCAGCATGGTGTTTGTGTGTACATTTCCAGCACTCTCGAGTCACCCACACTTTTTCATTGAGTTTGTCGTCGAAAGTTGTAGTGCAAGCGTCTTGTTGAACTATAATGGTTGGCATTGAAAAGGACCGTTTTTTAATGGCCCTGAAAAGATCCTCCGCTTTCTTCGATTTCTAATTATAAACTGCAACAGCTCGACTAAAATTCATTTTTGTTTTCAATAAAATTTCAACCGATAACGCTATAAATTCAATTGAGGCGCGAGGCTACGAAGTGAACAAACAACCGTACAATGTTGCCAAAATGCGATAACAAATAACGTCTTTTTTGCGTGCCACGTAAGAGAATTATATATATAGATTCTCAAAGCTTTCTTTCTAGTTACCTTCAATAATTAAAAAAAATGTACTCACAGTATATACTTACCATGTTTAAAAAGCAATCGTTAAAATTACAGTAAGATTAAGTTCACGTTTTATATTTATAATTCAACTCTGATGCCGTCCCTCAAGATTATCGAAACTTTTAGGTAAGATAAATAACATAAGAGTATTTTAATTAAATTGTGTAACATCTCATATCAATAAATTCCAGGAGTTATGGATTACAAAAACAATTTTGTATATAAAATACTTAAGGATTATTACAAAAGCAGTAGCGAAACTTTACTGTCTGAGAAAGGGATATGAATTCGCCATTAATTTGAAGGGGATATTTTTACCATTTCCCTTTTAAGAAGAAAATGGCTCTTTAGTTAAATGCAACAACTTCCAAATAAAACAGTCGATCACTTAATTTCATTATTATTTTTTACTGTTTCTACGACCCAATATATTTCCTAGGTAACTTTCATATTTACGATTAGTTTTTAATTTCCTTTCAACGAACTCAAAGGTTTCCCATTACTTAATAGCGCTTGCGAATACTTTAAAACGTTATTTTTCAGTTTTCCTTTTATTGCTTTCCTTCTAAACCCATCACAAAATTAAAATTTGCTTTTATGTGCATTTAGAAACGTTAATGGATTCGGCATTTGACACATTTAATGCACAAACTCAATAATCAGAAGCTTGCATAACTGGATTGTGTTTATAAAATTCTAAATTCAAAGAATAGCTTTTTATAGCATATTGAAGCATTAAGTTGTAAAACGTCAATTTTGTAATGGATAGTATCATTCGCTCGTTCCAAATTGATCTTTCCTGTGAACTGCAATAATAAATATAATTTACAAACATTAATTTTGAACCTGTTGGTTGTCTTGACGAATTATCTGAATTAGCAAAACTGACCAAATCTTGATAGCGAGACGTTTCGTTATTAAAAGAATACTGACCAGATCTTGATCTTGTCATCATAACAAACATCGTGCTTAAAAGTTAAACGAATAAACAAATCATACATGTTTGTCGAAAATATTGGGTCAGTTATGGATGCATAAAAGTAATTTCGATGTTTATTGTTTTGAATTTTTTCGAAGCAACAAATTTCCTTAGTTTGAACGTATTAAACTGTAGCAAAGCATAATATCTTCTAAGTTATAAAAGGTAGATATTAACAGTAATCAATAAAAATATTTCGCATGGAATTTAGTTGCCAGTTCAAAAATTTGTCCTTATTTTAATATCAAATAGAAGATTGAAAATTTTTCGTTTGTAACATCTGTTATGCTTTAAAATAAGATGGTAGCTATGAACTGTATGGATTTAATTGATAATCCTTTGAAAGTATTACAGATAAATAGTTGAATTTTGGATAGGGTTTAGTTCGTACGATTTGTTAGTCAGTGACTATATATTGTTTCGAATGCGACTATATTAGAGTATAACAGCATTCGCCCCCAATATAAGCAGGTCCAGAATGAGCATATGTAGTAGCATATGTTCATCCTGGTTGCAGAAGATATTTAAAGTAGCTACGAATTTATAGTAGCTAATCCTAGAGAGTGGGGCGTCAGCTCAGGTGTTCATCTCATCATCTGTCTGTGGCTCAAAATTACGAGGTGTTGTCCTCGAATCTTTCCATTCGGAATACCAAAATAGACTCGTATTGTATGCTTTAAAAATCTATGATCTAATACTAATATTACAATTAATTTTATTTTTATTTTACAAAAAATTCGAGTAAAACCATTTTGAAAACCATCGAAGTAAATGAAGGCAAATCTTTGAACGCCCGATTTTTCGGTCATAAATCAGTCTGTGGAAAATGATTCTACAGTAATAAGGTATTTAGATCAATCTGAAAGTAACATAAAAACTCGTTTAAGTAACTCAAGTATATGATTAATCGATATCCTAATTGGATATTTTGCTTAAAATACATTTTTATTTTCTAGTTCAAAAACATGATTTTGTGCCTCATTTACAAAAAAAAACGTCATTTTCAAATATAAAAGCAAATTTTTTATGAAACCGTATCACTTTATAGCATTTCAACACAAAGGATTTTTTCATTCTACAAAGAATGCCGACTGAAGTAAGTAAATATTGTCCTGGGGTCAGCACTGAGAGATGTATGGCAGAATATGTAAACTTCCAGGAGGGAAAACGGGGAATGTATAAAATACACTGACAATTTTATCACGGTTGCTGAAAAACCAGACATCCTCTTCTTGCAAAAACAAATTCAGATTAAAGCTTGTTAAAACATGATTAAGTTGATCTGGTGAGGGATCTTCGACGATAACCTCTGTTTGGATTTCAGAAGATTCCGAAATGTATGGGATTCCTTCGAGGTTAAACTTGTTTTCAGTGTCAGCTGGTGCACATTCTTTATGCAAGATAGAATCACGATAAACATAGCGATTAAGTGAGAAGGCGGGACACAGGTTCAAGTGTCTGGAGCTATCCTGCTTTCACTGTTTCTGAAGTTTCCAGAGCTGACTCTGAGTCACAGTCAAGGTCTGAGGGTGAATTAATTCAAGTTTAGGTAGGTGGTTGACTTCGATTCGCGCAGGAGTGCAACACAACGGGACGGTACGTGATCAATCCCGAAAGCAAAAATCGAAGGACAACATAATTTTGAACCACGGTCGGATGACAAACTTCCACACCATGCCAACATGAAGATATTTGAGGTCGGGACAGTTTTAATATGCACCAGCCCCAATGTATACAACTCATTGGTTGGATCGAGTTCCGAACTCGCAGACTTCTAATTCCCTGGTCTTGCACATCCTTAGTCCAGCAAGTTAAGATAAAATCTATCATTAACCGTCTTCCAGATTAATTCTATTTTGTTCACAGCTATTTCAGCTATCTACAATGCAAATATAGTACCAGGATGGACAATTTCATGAGTGCTGTAGACCGGAGTGTGAAGAAAGCTGGCCACATTTAATAGTTTGAAGGGGATTGTGTGAATATATGAAGGAGAAAGTGAAAATTATATAATCCATCCTTACTATGTGAATTATTTATTGAACATCATATGACATGTGCATGCATTATATTTCTTTCTTAAACGAGATTTGTATTCGGGAGTAAATCCTGTTGTAAAAGTTTTTATTTTGTTTGTTTGACCCTTCTTTGCATGATTTTTTCTTTATTTGTGAAATAAATCAAGGTGATATAATTCATTTTCAAAATTAAAGGAAAAATGGTTAAAAAAAATCTTAGTATATATTTATAGTATAAATTTAGCAAAAAATAATAGGATGGTATCATGTGGTATTTTTTAAATTAAATGCAAACTTTTTCAGAAATTGCTCTAAAAATAACAGAAACACATGTTACAAACCTTTCTTCCACTCATTTTCACTTTTTTAGCAATAGAAACTCAAATATAATAAAACAAAATTAAAAACGAAATCATACGTTTATTGCAACTACAACAAACAGCGGAATGACTTCAAGCTCGTTTTACTGATAGTGACACTTGCTTATTTTTGACAACTATGTTTTTTTTTTATGCAATAGACATTAAAAAGGTATCCAGACACGATCAACTTAAAGTGAACTTGTTCTTTTATATAATTTTTGGGCATTCAATGTTATGATAAAAAATTTCCACCATTATGCAAAGAAGAATTAAGTTGTTTAAAGATTCTTCTTTTTTTTAATTAGCCTGCAATTTATACGTATTTTGATTCCTAATTGAAAGAGCTCGCTTTCACACAAATATTCTTCCAAAGATGCTTAACATTTTCTGGGTGGTCACTGTCAAATTACAGCTTGCCCTTTTCCAGGCTTTAATAGAAGTAAATTAAGCAAAATTCTTTGAATTTTGACTCAACTCATTAAAAATTGAAGATCCTTCCTTCAATTAGAGGTAACGAGAAATATTGGTATATTATCCTTCTTGGAATGAAACTGTTTTTATTTCTCTGAATGTAATGCCCTGTCTTCGTTTTCTTAGAAGAGGATTTACATCATTCTTTATTTCACCAAAATACTTTTATAAAATTTAGCTCCACTTATCTTTTAATAATAGATTAAAACTAAATGTATTTTCTCTAGTTTAGTCAGGGTAAATCGATGTATGACATCCGCTTGTTGTGCATTCTTGAATCATACGAGAGAAACAATAAAGGTACATTCACATTTAAAAATCTTTATTTTAGGTTATTTCTTGATAAACGTTTCATTGGACATTTCATTGAAACTTATTAAACCTGTTTTTAAAAGCGAATGAAATATAGTGTGGTGGAACGTGGTCAAAGCTAATTCCGACATTCGTATATCTTCCACTTAAAAACTTTAAAAAATGTGGCTAGTTAAAGAATACGATTTAGAGTTAAAATTATATATTTCTAGGTTGTGTAGAGTTCATAGATATAAGACCTTTGTGGACATGATAGAGGTACTCTAGGCTTTCCTGCTCCGCGGGCTGTATGTTGTACACACTCTGATTAAAAAAATTTGAAAGAAGCTATTTAGAGCTTTATTTAGTTTCCTAGTGAAATTCGTTCGAGAGTTATTTTGTTCTTATTTTTATATTGCATAACGGGAACCCTCACATGAGAAGTTCCCGCCATGTAAACAAAGTTAGTAGTGCCCCGTCTTGAAGCTAAAACACACAGCCAAGGTTTAGCCACAAGCAGTCACACTCAGTCTTGGTGGCTCCAACCACTTTTCCACAGTTTGTCCGCAAAAAACCACTTTTACCTGTCCCATGGACGAAGGGTAAGGGAGTACACCTGCGGTGTCTAATACTCTAAGAGTAGTAAGTTAATCATAACGTCATTGAATTTATGGTTTGGACTGTTATTTTATGAGTTTGTACATTAAAAAAATGTACGTCAAGGACCAAATATTTCCTCAGGTAAATACTGTACGTACATTCTATTAGTACTGTCGTGAGTATGCAAATGTTCTGAAAGTGTGCCAATTTTCGTTTCTTAATTTTGCTCTTTTAGATGAAAATCCAAAATCCAAAAAGATCTATCTTTTTTAAAGGGAACTATATGCCATTCTGATTTGTATGTCTGACAAACTTGTGCGATATTAGGTGTGAAGCAGTTGTCTGTCCAGTCAATTTATGTTATAAAATTTATTATATAACATCATATAATATAAAATATAAATTAAGAAACTAAAGAGAGTGATATAGCCTAAATAATTAAGAATTATGACAATTTGGAACAACTTTTTAAATATTATAAAATAAAGTGGCCTCCTTAGATTTCTTTTGAAAATAAAAATAATACAGTTGTACATACAGCAAACCAAATGATGATGATGTTCAATGGTATACCGCCCCACCCATAGGCATACAGTATGTTTAGGGTTGTAACAGCAACCCCCTCCCCACTGTATTTTATTGAAAGATAACAAAATTACATTTTTAGTACGAAAGAGTACTAGCTGTACTCTATAATATGCCATTTTTATACCTTTTTTTTTACCGTTTTTAAACCTTTTTTAAAGTTTAATCTCAGAGTCCAATGCCTAAGCCCACTGGTCAAGTCTAGCGTCTCAGTTTAAAGTCCAGATCGTCATATCTCTTCCATTTCCTTTATCCTGTTGACCAGTATTCCCCTCACTATGTTTTAGTTGTTCGCGTGTCCATGGACAAGCAATATAGTAGTGGGGTAGCGGTCTAGATTCCATCAAAAGCATTGGTCACAGCCTCTGCCAATGTTGGTGCATCCCAGCTGTAGAGGATCTCCCGTAATGGGTCCCTGAGTGGAACCATTCCAATCCTCAAAAGATTCACCGCAACAGTTGGGCATTCCCAGATGTGGTTGGGCGTGAGTTGGACTTCGGTTTTATGACTATGGTTTTTCGGACTATGTTTTTAGTTCCTTTTTTTTTGTCAGTGAGCTGTAATTTTCTGTCAGATTGTTGATAGTTATCAGGAAAAAATTTCACTCTAATGTCGTCCCACTGTCCGCATCTATAGATTATGTTTTCCGCCGATTCCTCCTCTCGTCCGCATTTACACATATTTGTTTTTCCAAAACAAATCTCTGCTGATACTCTCCCAGGGCTAAATGCTCCGAAATCAGTTGGTATATCAGGTGGATAGGTTAATTTCAAAAGAGCCCTGGAGTCTTTTAGTTGAGACTGCTGTATAAATTATACACCGTTCTTCACTTAGTTGAGTTGTCCCAGCGCGACTGCCATTCCTTTAATCTGTTCGTCCTTCAAGAGTCCCTTGATGTTTTCTCTGGATCTCTTTATTAGTATGTCTGTGTTCGAACGTTCAGAGGCCTCTTTTGCTATATCGTCCGCTCGTTCGTTTTACCAAACCAGCACTACCAAAGTTACAGCAAACGAAATGTAACACCCCTTCTCCCCACCCCAACAATTGTATGATAGGGGACGATCCAAACGTGTAGCGGGAGATCTAAATGTTAAAATTAGCAAAGAATAACCAAATGAGTTGATTTAAGAATACACTTCCAACAAGGGTGACAAGCCTTAAATATCTCAACTTCCCTTGAGCCCTTAGAGTTAAAGGTCGAGTAATTTTGATAGATTTAAATACTACTTTTAAGAGAAATTTCTCGGGCACAGTAAATGAATATTAAAGCATGATATCGATGCATAGAAACAAACAATACAAGCGATAATATTTACTATAAAATGGTACGAAATGCAACCTATATTTATATAGAAACGTGGAGAAAACGCGCACGCGACAGTGCATTCCAATTATCGATAAATGTGTGATTTTTACATGTTTGGCAACGTCTTATCTGTTTAAGTTCTTAAATCCATTTAGAATTATGAATTGAATGGCATAGTTTTTGAGTTGTGAGTTTTGGAATTTTGTTTTACTGAGTTTTCGTGAGTTTATTGTGCTGAGAATGAGATGCATTTGTGAATAGTGAGATTTATTGACTTATTTGACTTAATTTACAGATCATTTTGAGTTGTAAATATTCGTGAAAACTGAAGCAAATCAAAGGTATGTTTCAGTGCAAATTTCTGAGTCTAAAAAGGCAGTATTTTATGCAGATTCCGATTTTCTGAGTTACCTGTCGACATATTACGGTGGTTCATATTATTTGCACCCCGTCCAACCGGTGTAGTGGTCAAGGTGCTGGCCTCTGAATAGGAAGGTTCCTGGTTCGAATCCAGGGTTAGGGCATGGGTGTAAATTGTGCTGTCCTTTGTTAGGGACAATGATGGTCCACTCATTAGGTGCCCCTTCACTAGTGACCATCACTTCTGGCCTTGTATAAGGCTAAAATGACCTCGGTCAACTCTGTATATTCTATTGTATTTATCTTCGCAATTGTACTGCCTTGCCATTGGAAATAAAAAATAAAAAAATTATTTGCACATACAATATGATTAATTTTCCATGGAGTAAAAGTTGTAAGGGTTTTGGAACGAATTCTGTAAACTCAATTTCTTTGTAACATAAATACACTCGTGTTCAAAATTAAGAGAATCTGCACATTGTGTTTATTTTTTTAAAAGTACTGAACAATTTATGTTCATTTGTTAGTAAAGACTCGTTCCTTTAAGTAGATCAACAGAAAAAAAATTCGATGTGTGGTAGCGGCCGATTTGATTAAATTAGAGGAATGTTGTCCATATCGATATCATTGGACTTTGACATTATTCATAAAAGAAAAGGTGCTTTGGAATGTGCAGTTGCAGGAGCTATATGATATGTTGCTCTATCTTGCTAAACCAGTTAGTGTTAACTTTATGGATAGTTACTTACCGTCTTCCACATTACGAATACTAACTATATACAGTAAAACCTAATTATAACGGACTAATAGGGGCTGAAGGTTGTCCGTTTTAATGAAAGTCCGGTTTATAACAAATAATTCTTATAGCGATGTAATGCAATAGGTTGTGTAGTACATCAATGGAAGTACAGTAGTTACCTATTAAAAGTGCTTATTTCTATGAAATAAAAACAGAAAGATGTGTACGTATACACTTCATTAATCTTCAGAACAAAAGGGTTGTTGATTGCTTATTGCTAATCATGTTGATTGCTTACATCCATTGGTTTGAAAAAATACTCTATTTTCTACTGGGTTTGTTTGCTATTTATTTCTTCAGTTAATAACTGACGGAGGTACAGTAAGGGCTTTCATAATACGCAAACAGTCCGTTATAATTGAGTTCTACTGAAGATTAAATTTTTTCTGTACTGAAATGTTGAAATTGATGTGTAAGGATTTTTTAAACTAAATTTCTCTGTAACATAAATCTATCAGAAACTGAAAAAAATGCTTCACTTTAAACATCACGGAATAAATATTACGGAAATAGCATGACACATTCCCTGAGTTTTCAAAAATAAGAACATTAAATGCCCGTAAAATCCCTCGGATCGGATGTTCACATGTCTTACTTTTATATAATCTCTACAGTCGTTGTTAGCATCTTTCCTCAGTTCCATTCCTTCGAAATGGTAGATCACGCCGTATCCTCTTGGTGGTGTGATCTTTGCTGCACATTCCATTTCCTCCTCATCGGAGAGATAGTCTGTTGCTTTTAAAATACCAGTAGATCCAGCGCTGTTGTGATGCATTCGGATTTTGAAGTTCGGTAGTTTCTTGCAAATGGTAGTCATGTCATCTAAACGAGAAACAAATAGTATCAGAAATACAACATAAGCTTGATTCTCCAGAGGTAATAAGAACCAAGGCAGCCTAGATTAACTAGAAACTCTGATAACATAACACGACACGATTTCGGACACAGCAACACGAAACAGCTTATAGAACACACATAACAAAACTGCTTATTAAGAACAAAAAATCGCCATTTAAAAGTCTAATCACATTTAAAAACACCATTTTGCTAATTTCAGAGCTTGGTGCGCAAATATTACAAGAAACAACACAAGCACAGAGTCAAATCTTTAAAACCTAAAATTATCTCCACGATTACATAGGTAATTATTTTAAACCCTGTAGAACTCCAACTCTCACTGTAAAATACATAAAATTATATCACACACACACACACACACACACACAATAAATGCACATAATATATAAAATTATCACAATACATACATACAATACGTAAAATTATCACAATAAATACACACAATGGATAAAATTATCACAATAAATACACACAATGGATAAAATTATCACAATAAATACATACATCGGTGACACAAATCCGAGTATAGACTATTCTACAGGTACAAGTACTGTTCTACAGGTCATGCAAAGCACTTTTACATGTCATCATTCTTATGCCTCCATAAACACTTACAATACACTTTCATTAAACTTGAAAAGTAAACTTGATAATGATTTTATTCCTCATTCAACAGATTAATTAAAATATGATCACTTTTCTCTCCAAAATAAACATTAATCATCAAGAAAGTGCTGTATAGCCCAAAGGCTCGAATCGGAGATAGAAATCCGCAGACGGAAATTTGTTTTGACTAGTCCATTCTAGGACATACCGCAGTCTTCCTGTGGAGTCATCACCGTCAACAACATGTTACTACTACTAGTACTGAAAGATTCATAAAACAAGGATTAATAAAAATAGTCTATACACAGATTTGTGTCTTCGATGTATGCATTTATTGTGATAATTTTATCCATTGTATGTATTTATTGTGATAATTTTACGTATTGTATGTATGTATTGTGATAATTTTATATATTATGTGCATTTATTGTGTGTGTGATATAATTTTATGTATTTTACAGTAAATCTGGACGTGAGTCGCGAATATTTTATAATCTCTCGAAAAAAACCCTAAATGATCTTATGTTTTGTAGAACTTTCTCGTCTTTTTGGACAAAGTGCTCACACTCCTGCTCAAAGTATATTTTTAATCTTAAAACAACATCGGTATCAAACTCGGATAACGCGGACAGTCAGTTAATCGTAGTTCGGATAATCTAGGTAATGCTGTAGTTGAATTTTCAAAAGCAGAAATCCACAAACTTTCGTTGAAAAGTAGGTAAGGTTTTACTTACCCTTTTTCCGAATTCGTTCTAAAGCTCGAATTCCGGGCTGAGCTTGATTATCTATTGTAGTTACAGCAATATAATAATTATAATTTAGCACAAAGAATAGTAGGATAGACCAACCAAGTAGTTGACCAATTCGTGCACATTATTCATGAAAAAATTACCCTATCGTAAAACTGTAATTGCACAAAATATTTTTACTTGGAGTGTATGTACGTAAAGTGATTAACATTTGCAGTAGAATATTTTTTGACATTTGATAGCTACATATAGTTTTTCTCCAAATTCAGAATTTGACCAGTTGCTGACCCAACACACACATCTTGTTTCCTTCTATAGCATTAGGAAGGTTATCATTCATTCTATCTGTTCATTGGATGTAAAAACTAACTGATGGATAATAGACTTGGATTGTTTAAATAAGAAATCTGGGAAAATGATCAATCGCTTGTAAGTGGTGAAGGAATGACTGGTTCACCCCAAACCAGTTTTCAAAAAACATAAAAAATGAAAAACTAAAATTTATGTTTGCTTGGAAATTGAAAAACGTTTCGTGCTGTCAGCTAAGGACAGAAACAAAATGTTTGCTTCGTAAAGATAAAATCCACAGTAGATGGTGGACAACTATTTATGTTAAACAGTGTTCTGCCGAAAATGTTGAATCAGAAAAGTGAAATCTGGACCTTCTGCGATAAGGTTCTAAGTTTATTAATGATAGAAAAGATCATTCAACCCTCGGTATCAGCTTATCACGGATCCGCTTTGCACCTACTTCCAGAATTATTTAAATAAGTAATTCTAAATATATAAATATTACTATCAGATTAAATATAATAAGTAGATGGAATTGCACGACTGTATTCAATGCATCAATTTCACGCGGCGTGTTATTGTTACAACACAAGTTCTATTGAAAGATGGAATTAAAATGCTCGTACCGAATCTAATATAGCAATGCCTCACAATTCGAAACAACGTTTAAATAAACTATTATACCAGATATATTTTCATTTAAAAAACTTCAGGTAACGCTATCTCCTGAATGCCCATTGTTTTGTTCAGAAAAGTTTTTAAACAGATGAAGTACAAGGGACGATCAAACGTTTCCGTTCCAAGGCTGTACAGTCCAGATTTGCTATGCCAGTCATGCAAAATCGCCTTGAGAATTTAGGCAATCATCCCATTGCTTCACCAGATTGAATATACCCCTTTGGTAAAACTCCTGTTTCTGCTGCTTTAAGAAGTCCGAAACTACCTGCTTGCACTTTATGGTATATGTGGTGAGATCTCTGTGTGAAATTTCTATAGTGGAGTCTCTGCTACAGAAACTTCACACAGAGATCTCACCACAACTTCTACGCCTGACACTAACCGTCGACCTTTCAAGGATTTTTTTTAAGGGACCGAAGGCGTGAAAATCGCATGGGGAGAAAACAGAACTGTAATCGAGTGTCTCCCACTTTAGTGAGCGTAACTTCTGTTACGATATTTGCGGTATTGGGACGTGCGTTAGCATGAAGCAGAAACACCCATTTCGCAGTTTTCCCGGACGTTTCGCCTTAATTGCGTGTCGTAATCTCTCCAGTTTTTTGCAGTAGCTTTCCCCAGTGATACCTGGATCCTTGAAATCAATAAGCAATGGGCCCTGGTAATCAAAGAACAGGGTAAGTGTGATATGACAATCACATCAGATTTTGCCCTAAAAGCAGGGAAACACAACCTACAAGCTATTTGTATCAATGTTCAGTCCCTTAACGAATCCCTGAAGAAACCAAGTTCATCACCCCTCGATTCCGAGAAAATGGAACGGGTGCGCTTTCTCCCTTCACGCAATGGGGGTGATATTTGAAATGGCGCAATGACTCGGCCAATGGAAGGATTGACCCTCTGGCAAGGTAAGGGCTTAGCACCCTGAATATTGACGGAAGGTCAGAAGGGGAGAACGACAGGAAACGAAAACGCTAACAAAAAGGAGACGGAGCATCTTTCGGTTGTGGCCAACCATTTTTCCAAAAATATGGTAACTACTGTAAAAAAATGTACCATCGACGAATTGAAGGAATAAATAAATAAACGAAGTTACCAAACAGAAAACGGCTGACTTTACTTTGTCATCACCAATATTAGAAATCTCTAGATATTAGATGGAAAGAACCACCTGACTCCAAAAGAAGGAACCTGTATACCCCATGCTTCACTTCAACCTGATGGTCACCATATATAAAGGTATGTTCATATTTTTATCCGATACCGATTGAGAACTCCATTTATTTCCGATCGAATCTGAGGTCAAAACTGGATATTGGTATCCAGAACAAAATTGGGTACAATAACCAGTACAGTAAGTATCACTTTTTCAGCAGATGAATGTCTCTTGAACTTCTTGGGACGAGGGACGAAGGATGACACCACAGCATGGTCGATTCTTTCGACTCAGGTTCCCAGTGGTGGCACCAGCTTTCGTCGCCTGCAACAATGCGCACATTGAACGGGTTGCCTTCAACATTGAAACTCATCAGGTGGTTCAAGCAAACAGCCATTCGGTTTGAGTTTTGTTCGAAATTCAACGCCCGGGGAATCCCCTGGCTGATCTTACGGTAGCCTAACTCCACCGGGTGATGTGTTGCACGCTACCCAAGCTTATGTCAAGATCTTTTGAAAGGGCACGAATGGATATGCGACGATCCGCTCTAATAGCATCATCAACTGCCCGCTTGTTGTGTGTATTGGATGTAGATGGCCTCCCAGATCGACTTGCATCTTGAGTCGAATCGCGACCAGCTCTGAACTTTGAACACCATTCCACTACGGTGGTTTTCAACAGACATGCTTCCCCATACACATTTTCAATTCTCCGATGAATGTCTACCGGTGTTTATCCTTCCTCAGCCAAAAAAAAAAAGATAACAGCACATTGGTCCTGTTTGGACGCACTTGGGTTTATTACCTTTGTTAACGTTTCAGCATTTTTCACACACACTTCAGAAATAAACGAATGCCACAATGGTCCCATGCCTTGATGACGGTGCTTATACAGGGTGATTCATAAGTAATTATACACTTTCAACGAACTATATAACAGCAACAATGTAAGATATTTTAGGTTTTCTGTAACAGAAGTGCAGGTGAATGTTTCAAGTTTCAGCGAATTTGAAATCTGCGGAAAATTTTAATCGAAATAGATATCTTACATTTGATTTTCTTTAAATAAATAATTTTTCAGTTGTAACTTCTGAATTTTTGGCAATACGAATATGGGCGCAATAGACAATGACGTCACGACTTTTACGTCCTTTGGAATCCTGCCTTCTTTCAGAATGAATGAGCTGGAAATGCTTGCAGTATGGTATTTTAATCACAAGAAAAACAAAAATGTCAAAAGGAAGTATTGGGTACACCCTATCAATAAATTTCGTTTGCAGAAAGGTTTATACCAAGTTCTGTATCGCGAACTGGAAGAAGACTCGACTAAATTTTTCAATTACTTCCGGGTGTCAGTAGCTTCTTTTAGACAACACTTCAGCAGGATACATTAAGACCACGTTCACATGAGGCGTTTCAACGCGCGTATGGCGAGGCTAGCGAGTTCTCGCCATTAAATTATGTTTATTTAATTCCTCTAATTCAAGTATTTATCTTAGCGACCTTGAAGAGCGGGATCCTGATAGCCTCACCAAAAGCGCATTTTACTCGCCTCATGTGAACGGAGCCTAAGAAGCAGGACACAAATATGAGAGACAACATACCACCACGAGAAAGGTTGTCGTTAACATTGAGGTTAGGATGACGGAAAAAAATTTACCACAGAACGAAAGAATATTTAATTACCGTCTTTTTAGAGACCGACAGTTCATTGAATGCTCTTTTGGTATTTTAAATAATAAATGGAGGATATTCTATAGACCATTGAACTCTAATATTGATTTGCAATTGTTATAATAAAAGCATGTGTAATCTTGCATAATTTCATACGAACGAGGTATTGTTATTCGCACGAAGACACCTTAACGCACACCGGTTAGATGGAAAACGATGATAATAATGTTTATAATGGTTAGACTGGACCTGAGCCAACGGCTCTTCGAGATAATTTCGGTCAGTATTTTGTAAGTGAAGGTGATTTTCCATGGCAGTATAAAAAATATAATAAAATAATGCAACAGCTTATTTAAAATATTATCAAGTTACCGTTTTTTGTCGCTTACTTTTTACTTCTTCGTATTCTTACTATTAGTTTATTAACATAACTTGATGTTAAATTACTATAAGAAACTAATGTAACTTATTTAAAATATTATCAAGCTATCGTTTTGTCATTTACTTTTTTTATACCACGTATTTTTACTTTAGCTTGTCAACATAAATTAATGCTAATTTATTGTAATAAAAAATAAAGAACTTATTAAGCACATTTTTCTTTTGTTTATCACAATTCTTGCATTTCTTCGCCATAAATAAACACCATCACCGCTCTCCATACTTTTTCTTTCTTTTATTTTGTTCGCATAATCTTCGTGAGTTTAGTCCCACAATGCAGGCTGCATTTGCAAAGCAGTAATTGACTTATCAATACCTAAACTTTCCAATACTAGAAAAATATAATACAAAGAAACAAGGAAAATAAATCCAGAACGGCAGGTGATATCGCTAGGAATCAAAAATCGACAGATGATAGTCTCTCTCGTGTGAATGACGCAATACCTCGCAATGTAACATCTATCTTCTTCAAACAAAAAGAGTCGCCAACGACTGAACTTCCTGGGCGACTATTTTTTAGTCTCTCTACCGGTCTCCTGATAGTCTTGTCGTGTGAAGTGCTCCTATGGTTTCTATGTAAGTTCCGTCGCCTTCAGACCGGTCTGAGCGATCGATCTCCTTCGTGTGAAGGCGCCCTTAGTCACACTACACACATCGAACCGGTAACCCATTTCTGCCCAGACGAGTGTTAGAGCGCCTTCACACGAAGGAGATCGATCGCTCAGACCGGTCTGAATGCGACGGAACTTACATAGAAACCATATGAGCACTTCACACGAGAAGACTATCAGGAGACCGGTAGAGAGACTAAAAAATAGTCGCCAAGGAAGTTCAGTCGTCGGCGACTTTTTTTTGTTTGAAGAAGACAGATGTTACATTGCGAGGTATTGCGTCATTCACACGAAAGAGACTATGATCTGCGATATGAGCTGCCGTTCTGAATTTGTTTTCATTGTTTCTTTGTCTTATACTTTTCTTGTTTTGGAAAGTTTAGATATTGATAAGTTAATTAATACTTTGCAAATGCAGCCTGCATTGTGGGACAAAACTCACGAAGATTAAGCGAACAAAATAAAAATGAAAACGCATGGAGAGCGGTGATGGTGTTTATTTATGGCGAAGTAATGCAAGAATGTGATAAACAAAAGAAAAATATTTTAATAAGTTCTTTATTTTTTATTTCAATAATTTAGCATTAATTTATGTTGACAAACTATAGTACGAATACGAGGTATAAAAAAAGTAAATGACAAAACGATAGCTTGATAATATTTTAAATAAGTTACATTAATTTCTTATAGTAATTTAACATCAATTTATGTTAATAAACTAATAGTAAGAATGTGTGAAGAAGTAAAAAGTAAGCGACAAAACTGTAACTTAATAATATTTTAAACAAGCTATATTTTATTATAATTTCATATGCTGCCATGGCAAATCGCCTTCATAGTGACAGATTCCGTTTTGCTCAATTCAAGAACACAAAACGCCTTCTTCACTGCAGACGTATCCTTTTCCACTGACTAGTCACGTGACATGCTTACTATCGCCTACGTCACTTCACTTTGGAGGGGGACCCAAACTTTATGAGTATAACTAGCTATCAGTTCGCATTTGGGGACACTGTCTTAAGCTGTTCCTGTTTTACAGCATCTGGAAACTGTATACGTACTTACGAATCACCCTATACTATACCCGCATCGGCGACGCGTTAGTTTGCATATACGCTGCAGCCACGCACTCAAACGGAATCTTTTTGATCTCGCCTTATACATGGAGGATTGAATGATTAAAATAAATTAAGTGAGACTTATGTGCTAAAAACGAGATAAACTTTTAACAGGTTTCACTAACGTAAAGAAATGGAATCAGTGGGTTGATTCTAGCTGCATCTGAGAATAATTAGAATGGATAATCAATTGCACAAAAAATAATACATTTTTGGCATATTTATAAGTTTTAGATAAATTAATGAAAGATAATGCGTGGAATTATTAGAGTTCCCTTAAGGTTTCTGTCTTTTAATTTGCCTTACAACAACCAGTATCATCGAGTGAATTAAAAAAGAATAGAAAAATTATTTTAAACTTAGTTAAATGACACAATTATTTTTAATTGAAAATATGTATTTGCTAATACGTTTCGGTAGAAGAATAAACAAAGCTCTACCAAATGCCATTCAAGAACACGAAATAAAACAATAAAGTTCGTCTCTGGTTTACAAGAACAAAAAAAAATGTTGTTTAATGAAAAATACGGATACAACATTTTAAAATGCATATTTAGCAAGTTTATCCCTAGATAATTAAACAGAGTATTCAAACTACGTATTTTAGGTTTTGATGAATTTTTTAAATTAAACTTTCTAAATGAAACAAAGGAATTAATTATCGCTACTTTAACTTCTATCGTTGCCTCTTTGTCTTCCGTTTATATCTGTCTCGTCTATTTATGTATCATTTAAAACATATTTTTGAAGTTATATTTCTAGAAACATCGAAGGTATGTGAATAAAAAATTGATTCCTTTATTAAAATGAGGTATAAACTCCATGTATTCATACCCCATATGCTATTAGATTTAATAACTTCAGATGACAACTATTTATAACTTATTTTATGCACTTTTTTATGAGCCTGACATAAAATTTAATTTGCGTTTTGTGTTTTGATTCCAAAATCTACGTCACAAAATTCTTGGTTCAAACCAGGGTTGGCAAATTTCTGCCAAGGCGGTTTAAGCCACTGGTTATAACCTGTTAAAACAGGCATGGCAGATACTAGTTTCTGCCATTAAAGTGGCAATAACTGGCAGAAACACCGAAAATAACTATTTCATGTGATAAAAACTTATTGAAGTGCCACAAATAGCAGAGAGGAATGCATTTTAAAGTAAAACAAATTCAGTTATAATGTTTACAGTATTTATATTTATTCAAAGGTTACATCGCCGCAAATTCACCATTCAAGTTCACCTTTTCCACGAAGTAGTCTATAGCAAAAGACCAATTTTGCTGCTGTTTCCAAACCCAAACAATTTCTTAATTCGTTGTGAACAAACAAATATTCTTTCAATCCCAGCAGAACTTGCAGGCAATATCATCATTGTAAAAACAAGAGTTATGAAATCTTCATTTTCAATTGTTTTCTTTAAACTACACCACCATGTAGAAGCTGAAATATTTTCTAAGATGTTATTGGAGTAATATGTTTCAGTAAAAGGAGCTTATTTGCTTGATATGTTATGATGTATGGCACAAAATTTTGGTTGATATTAAGTAATTCCCTAGTACTTTCTCCTGTTCAAGTGAAAATTTTGATCCCATGTACTTTGGGTGAAGCATATAAGCTAGCATATAAGAAGCATATAAGCTTACTGCCTGATTAAATCCACTTATAACCTTTCTTTGGTTAGTTTCCATGAGATTATCATCAGCCGTTAGCAATAGAACGGTAGTCTTTTTGCATCTGATCTAGGGAAACCACAGTAGGTTTTAATAGCTACAGTGTTTTACCTCTTTATTAATCATCTGATTATTTATGACCTGAACAACTCCTTTGTCATGTATATGGTCTTCATGATCTTTAGGTATTTGTAAGTAATATGTAAGATTATTTATGAATGATTCCAAGCAATCTACCAGACTGTTCCACAGTGTATTGCCAGGTATTTTTTATTTGCAATAAATCTTTGATTTACTCCAATATTTTAACAACGCAAGTGCGGTCTGAGATACGTTAGATCCAATGGAATAGTACACACATGCCTCATTAGCCGCTGCGGCGACGTTCGTCCAACTTGCGTGCAATTTGTACCGCAGTTCCACACGGCTCCGCAGCTCCACGCACACGCTTCTCCGTTCTGAAGTACCTTGTTTTCATAAATAAATGGAATATAAATAATAATTAATAAAGGGTTGTTTCCAGTAACGTCTATTTTGTTTCAAAATATACTTTTTTTACACCAAGTAAGCGAAATAAACACGTTTTCTTCGATAAAATATATCGCAATGGCGCGAAATGAGTGCTTGTGTCATTTCACGGTTATGTGTGCATAGTTGAGCTTCGGTGCCGCAGCGGCGCCGCACGTTGAAAAACCGGATGTGTGCACCAGGCCTTGTTCTATAATTTTTATAAAGAGAATATATTTATTTAAAGTTATAAATAATTTTCTATAATTTGTAATTATTCTACCCCTATAATAGTAGAGAAATATTACGTGTGATAAGCCAACCGGGATTCATTCACAATGAATTACAAATTTTAAAACTAAAATACGACTCGTCGGCCTATAAATGAAACACATTAAGTCAAAATTTCGAAGATTTAAGTTTTTTAACTCTTATAGACGAAAAAGTAGTAATCTGTCTAATAGTAAAGTGTGTGTATCCGCTAAATCACTTTTCTTTGCACGAAGGTTGAGTTTCTTCTTTAGAAACACATTTCATGAGTTTAGCTAGTAAATAGAATTTATTCTCTTTTAATTTCTCTTATGTTGAAGGTTGAGAGAGAGAGAGAGATTCAGATTATCTAAACTCATGAAGTGGTTCTTAAACGTGATTTATAAACTGAAAGTGAAACTGTTGCATAGATTTCCTTGAATATTTAAAACTCTTGACGGGACGATAACTGATAAATACATAAATACATAGTCTGCATAAAATGTCTGCGATATATCGATTATGCATAGTATATCATAAATAATATATCGCGTATTATGCATAATATATCATAAATAATACATCGTATTATGCATAATATATCTTAAATAATATATCGTATTATGCATAATATATCATAAATAATACATCGTATTATGCATAATATATATGCAATGTTTAAAATACTGTAATATTATACAAACAGAAACGAAAACAATTCTGGTCTTTTTAAAATAAGAAGTTGCATACCTTATTTAAAAAGCTTGTTTTGTCTATTTTATTTATTTTTATGAAACATATTTCTACAAATCATAGCATATTCAGTCAAATATTTAAGGAAAGTTGGTCGAAATATATATATATATACCAGCAAGAAATTGCGCATGTCTCATATTTTGGTGGAAATAAATAAATCATTAAAATCTAACTCCTAAATAATATATCTTCATTAGGTAATATACCGGAACACATAAATACAAAGAGAAACAAAATTCGGTTCCTTAGGAAAATGTAGAATTCTGAAAGAAATATCTGTGCTAACGTGTCGAATTTCGACTTTCTGAATATAATCTGAAATAGAACAATTTGACAAAGACTTTTGAACAATACTGACAAAGACAATAATGATGTATTTACAGAAATAACACGTATTTATAACAGTTGGAAATCCATAAACATAACAGGAACGTCTCGCTGACAACTCAAATATGCAAACACATAATTATAAATCAAACTAAAAAAGGTGTAGATTAGGTCATGGAGAACCTGACCCCGAAGGGCCCTCAATCTTCATTATTGACAGTTTAGCACTTGATAAATGGACCTACCTTGGTATGGTAATCCTAATAAATTGGTAGATTAGGAAAGAACTGAATAAAACAAATGCATAGACAGTTTTTTCATCTTTATTTTTAGAATTGGGGAGGTTTTTTTTGTCATTAAGTTAAGTTCAGCCCAAAGTAAGTTCGTTTAGTTGAAATCTTAAAGGAAAAATAATAAATAAATAAATAGTAAATAAAATAAAAATAGGTAATAAAAAATGGGAAGAGCTTCACAATGACTGTACGAAATGAAATCTATTGTTATCATTGACGGTACGACAAATGGTAGGAATTGTTGAATTGGGGGAGAGTTGCAGGATTTCAATCTCTAAGAAGAGTTTTGCGATGTTTTGTTTCATTTTGGCGGAGTGTTGGATCATAAATTTCAATTTCTTTTATTGTAGGGTCTGTATTTATTTCAATTTCAAAGAAACATCTGCGATAGATTTTGTTTATGAAGTTTTTAATTAAGGGAATTTTGAGGACTTTTCTTTTATCGCAATTACGATAAAACCATCTAGCTTTTGTAATTTGACAAAGAAAAAAATTTTGAATACGTTTTTTTTTTTTTTTTTTTTTTAATAATTTTAGTCTCATGAGCAGTTTTTCAAATTGGGCAAGCATATGTTGTGATTGGCCGAACGAAGTATAAGTAAATTAGTTTTCAGCATATATTTTCTCTTAGTAGATTTGTGATAATTAGTTTTGACTACAAATAATTTCTGTTTGTAAGGTAGGAAGAAATAAGGTGAATAATATATACGGGGAAATTGTATTTGATCATTTTATAGATTGGGCTTTGAATCCAGACTTTGTCAAGTGCTTTGGCAATGTCGAAGAATACAGCGCCTGTGTGTCTACTTTTCGCGTGTGATCTTCCTGAATGTATGTATGCAATGACTCTCGCTGTTGTTGGTTAGTGGATAGGTGCGGGATAAAGCCAAACTGTTGGGCATCATGATGTGGTTCGTGAAATAAATTATTTGTAGTGTTCAATAATGACCACTTCGGCGATTTTACTTAATGTGGGAAGTAGGGAGATAGGTCTGTAACTATATATAGTTGGGATTTGAGGAGGTTTATCAGGTTTTAATGTAAGGATAATACTTGGTATTAAAAATAACATTAATAATCTGTGTAAAGATAAGGATACTTTTGAACATTTTGAACCATTTTGTTTGATACCTTCAATTCCAAGGGATTTTTTTATTTAGTTTTCGAATATGGATAATGATTTTGAAAGGAAAGATAGTAATAGTTTCGTTAGATTTTTTTATTTCTAAGGAATTCCGTATTACTTTTAAGAACTACTTCCGTGGATTTTAGACCATTAATAACATTTTCCTTGAATTGTTCTTCAAGACTATTGGCGATCAGGTTGGCTTTATCAATATTCGAAACTGCAGAGTGTTGAAAAGTGGAGAGAGGAGGAATATTTTTTTTTGGTTAAATGTTTAGTGGTACTACATATTGACTTGTCTTCGGTGTTTAGTGATTCAAGATTATTTTTCCAGGATTCCTGGAAATGAGAAGAGATGTTTTTCCAAAGTTGTTTTTGAGTTTTATTAAGCGATGATTAAAATACGGGGTTTTAGCATTTTGCCACGATTTCTTAATTTCATATCTTTTTCTGATAAGTTGTTTCATTTCAGCTGTAATTCTGGCGTTGCCAGATACCCAGTTGCAAAATTGCTCTTTTATGATCAATGAGTTTTTCGTTTGGGCTTTTCGTGTTCCGTTACAAAATGTAAGTTATGCAAAATTAAGTATTTTAAACATTTCTTTTTCATTAATCAATTACTTGTACAGTGCAAAAAAATAAATAGTCAAGTCAAACATAAATATTATAATTTAATTGTTTCGGAAAAAATTGGTTTTCGAGCAATACTGGTATATATAAAACAGTTTTATTAGAAAATTTCGCTCAATACTGGTAAAACAAACTGAGCTGTGTACGACAGTAGTTTTATGCTCAATGATATTTCTATGGTGACTTCGAATTGTTATTATGGGGTGGGACAAAAAGGAGATTTCAAAAGCCAAAATATTATTACTAAAGAACAACTGAACCAGTCAAATTTTTTGGCAACGATTTAATCAAAAAACAAGAGTTAGTTACTTCTTGTCTCACAAAAAAATCTACGTTGCATTCAGAACTGGAATAAAGTGCTTCCACGAATAATTTATATTTATTCAGTTTCATATGCAGAATGTATTCATATTTTGCTTCAAAGTATTTTATTTGGGGCTTGAAATTAATTTTTTAGCCTAACATTGTTGCTTTTTTATAGTAATAGTAAATTTTACATTATTGTTTTATGCATTTTAAATTCTCCGATATACAATTAAATTTTTCAAATAGGCTGAACTTTATTTACTTAGATCGTGAGAGTCCTAACTTGGCTCATACAGTACGTATAAGTGAAACATTAAAAATAACTTCCTTCAGGATTCAATAAACAATATCTCATGAATGCACGGCATGTACATATTAATTACATAATCAAATATCTCTATATAAGCTAAGCAGCACAGTAAACAAAATATGGTAGAAAATCTTGGATCTAAATAGTTCTTAAAATACCAATCGAATGCATATTGTAATCTTTAAAAAGGTTTGACTACGTTTAGATATAATTAAATAACGATTATTGATAAGTAAGGTAAAATAAAAGCAATAAAAAATGAATTCGCTTCATAGCTACCTTCGATTAACTCTTTGCTATATTATCTACCAGTTCAGAAAGTCCTGGCTGTTCTTCCACAGTTATAATTTTGTTTTGCGATGGATATAACTCAGTATGCGGAAAAGTGCAAATCCCGTTACAGCGAACTTCAGTTGTTCGTGTTTCATAATTAGTTGAGGCGATGTAGATTTCGTTGATTCGTCGAGGATTTTTTTAGTTGTGTTCTAGTGATTTTTGTAACTTGTCTTATCACCAAGAGTCTCGCATCGCCCGGGTTTTCCTAAACGTATCAATCCTATGTCATTTTCAAGTAGTTACTTAGTTAACGTCGCATTAAAGCAACACAGCGGTTCAAGCTACGGTCCGGGTTTATTCCCGAAGGTAATAAGCCGACGGCAACACCTCGTAATTTTGAATGACGGTCAGATGACGAGGTCAATACCCGAGCTGGAACCATACTCTTCAAACTTCCACATCACGCTAACGTGAGGACGTTACAGGCTTCGGCCGATTTGACGTGCACTAACCTAATGTACACGGCGATCTTTGGTTGGACCGAGTTTCGTACTCGCAACCCTCCGGTTGCTAATTCGCTACTCTTTTAACCTGATTATTACGACCCGTGTGTCTAGTGATGGGAAGAAGTGAAGTGATGAGTGCTTTTTTAGAATTGAATACTTGGTGATAGAAGTATCTAAAGTATCACATCAGAATTCGAATAAATATTTTTTTTTAAATCAATACTAAGCCGATTAATTAGCTAACTGTAATATAAATTTTTTTTTATAAAACTAGTCTTTATAGTTTTTTTTTCGATGAATACTTTGGTATCCAAGAACTTTGGATCAAAACATCGGGATTCAATTACTTTGAATTAATACTACTCCACTTGAATGCGATAAAGAATCGAGTACAGCGAAAAACTTTTAACCCTACAGTGCATAGTGTAGCCATTTGGCTACACATATTCTTTCTCCAATACGAGCTCCAATAAATGCTTCCAAACGGCAACACTTCGCAGCAAATATGATTTTAAAAAATCTCGATTCGTGTCATCAGCTCTTAAAATTGACGATAGTTGGAGGTGGAAGTTTCATTTTGAGGAATGTGTCTGTTGCTTCCAAAATATAAGCAAAAAACATCATACTAAAATAAAATTCATCAAAATAATATTTTTTTTTCATGTTAAAAAAATTGGTATTATAAGACCAATTGCTTTTTTATATTTTTTGGTGCATTAAAATGTTAACAAAATGTCAGTTGAAGTGTGCTGCATGGTGTAGCCAATTAGCACAGTTTAGTTTTTTGTCAAAAAACATTGTAACACATAGAGTTTATTTTTTTAAAATATTTTTTTATTAACTTACACTAGTATAGAAATCAAATATATTTTTTCTAGATGAAATTAAAAAATTATGCATTCTAGGATCAAGTATCGAGTACACAAGTATTTTTGTATCCGTTTAACTCTCATCTATAATCATTTCAGTAGCGACCAGACAACTGTTTGTCACTTAGCTAGCGATGGCTCTCATACCCAAAACTAAGTGCTCACCATTTTATCCATTAAGGGGAAAAAATTTACTCGGAAGGGTCGACAAAACATCTTTCAAAAATGGAGATTGCCAAACTGTTCAACATTCCTAAAAGCATACTCTTTACCATAGTAAATAACAGGGATATCATTAAGAACTACTAATTCGTACAACCAATTTGTTTTGTTCCATTTCTACAATGCGTCCCATTAAAATGATTTTCAACATTCCTAAAAGCATTTTTTTACCATAGAAAATAATAGGGACACCATATTGCTTCTTAGTACTGCTAATACTGCACAATGCACCGCATTAAATACATCTTTTTAATGTTCAGTGTTTAACTTTATTCAGTTAAAAACTTTTTTACACTATTATAGGTTATGCTTTATTTGATACTATGGTTCATCAAGGATAGTTCCTTAGACGACGGAATAGTTCCTCTTGACATTGCAAAAATTTATAGGGCGGGAAAATCATCATTCCCTTTTGCAACCCCCTCCAAAAAAGGGAAGAGGAATGTTCGAAAAATAACCATTTGTTATAGCATCCATGGAAGGATGGTCCTCTCAGGGTCGTAATAACATAAACCTGCTGTATAAATTATTACATGCGTATCACAGCACGATAAGCAGTATCCAAAACAAAATATGTTTTACTATCGAAACTGTAACAATTATATTCTGCCATCAGTCATTGGAAATAATTGAACTACTTGCAAATTTTTGAGTATTTTTTGAAAATCTGAGAACAATGTTGAAGAAAATGCCAATCGGTTTATCTTTTACGTGACTGCATCAATAAAGCTAAAGTAAGGATTATTCATGCACATTCTTTGGTTCCTTAAATTTATGCAAGCAGTAGGTAGAGGAACGGAAAAGCTTTTAAATTTAATGCCATTTTTATTTTCTTCGTCATAACCAACTGCCATTCAAGAAGTGCAGACTGATTTGCTTAAATTTCATTTTTGTAAGCTTCTGATGGGGATTTTATTTCAGTCCTCTCCGTTGATGGACACCTTTTCGGTGATGATTACATCAAAGTAAAAGAATGCTTCCCAAGCTGAATTTATGGGGGGATCGAAAGAGTTTTTTGTTTCAACAAATATTAATTTTTATTTCATTGAAGGTCATTAAGTTTATCAATAAATCTTCTTTTTTGAAAATAAGTTTGATCGGTGTTGCATTATATTTCAGACTTGATTATAGAAAGATTACTGGGAATATGGACACATGATAATATTTATAACAGAATTGATAAATTTTTCCAAAATTGTTTACATTTGGCTGGGTAATAAATTACCAAAGTTTTTAAAAAATTGCAGAGGATCGAGTTGAAAATAATCCTTTTTATGCGGTTTGACATGGAAACTGAAAACTAGTCCGTGATCTATCAATTGTAGGGTATATCAGTAAAACTTATGGGTCACAACTAAGTAAGATAACCTGATATTTGAAAAGACAGGGCTTTCATAAAATTTTGTTGATGTACTTAAAACGCTAGAGAATTTATTAAAAAGTTAAAATTATTAGAAATTTTTTTAACATTCTTCTAGGAAAAATATTGTAGTTGTTGAAAGCGTGCTGTATGCATAGTTAAGCTATTCTGATGAGTTAATGGAATTGATAATTTTTTCGAAGCTGTAATAGTTATACTTTCTGTTTATTAAGAAACAGTCTTTAGTTTGCAAATGGTATTAAATTCTAATGGAATAAATACAATAATGGGAAAAAACTTTATGTTTTGTTGGATGTTCACTGATGTTCGCAATTTATAATAGTGATTTCCATTTTTTGCTAATAAAACTTTCATTATGCTTTTACGTAATTAGTTGAATAATAGCAAGCGTAATTTATTTTATCCGTCTTGTGTAATATAAGAAGTTTCACCTCGTTTGTCTACATAAACTATAGATGCGTTCTAGGGTTATAAGAAAACGAAATTTAATGTTTCCTAAACGAGAGTTCCCAAACTCAAAGAATATCATAAGGTAAACCAAATAATGATTAATTATTTCTTTAACAAAAACATCGTTTACTTTACATTTTAATAAACATTGTAGGGTAGTTTATTTTTCATGCTTGCAAGGTATTTCGTAATCGAACTATTACAGCCTGAATGAAAACAAAGTTGGAAAAGATACTCGATTAATAAAAGCATTTCTCGATAGCATCTCTTACACCGACATTACTGTCAGCTGCCTGACTATTTACAGTTACATAAGTAGTTCTGAGTCTAGTTAATATTATAGAAAACTAAGACGTTACATTGATGTTGTATTGTTATATCGAGCCTCGACATACGTGGTACCAGATCAACAAGGACGTTCGCTCAAGTATGCGGATGACAGAAAATATCATACTACTCTTCCCAGATTTGTAAGAGATCATATCCAATCAGTATCCATTATTCATGGTCATACTTGCCGAAAGTGTACGACTGAACAAGCTTCTCCAAGTCACCTGGCCTGTCTTGAGATAAATTTTATTAAAGTCCTGATCCAGTGTTGAACCTGAGCGTGTTCGGACTCATAGACTTGGTCTTTCTGTTTAGATAGACCTTAAGGAATAGGTAACAACACGTACTATAATCGTATAGTGTTTAATTTAATTTAAAATGAAAAATCGTCTTTTTACATTGGATTGTCAACTGATGCAATTCATTCTTGAACTTGGAGAGTTATTTTAACGGATACTCTCACAGGTTTGAATCTTTTTCAAGAGACCGGTAGAGGTATGGTAAAGGCAGAAATAATTCAATCCATCTGCTTTTTGACGGCTTGAACCTTACTAGGTATAGAACTCTCTTTAAAAATTAGTTGCAGCAAAATGTGTCCATGAATTGCCCCAATCCCTTTAAATTTAATTACATCAAAGGAGGTTTTCATAGCGTACTTTAAATTTGTTCATAATTACTACATATAATTATGTTTATTTCTTTGTCATATTGTGACCTTCCATTTTATTCCACCTCGATACAAATTCTTATGTTTGGTGTAGGTACTGAGAAATTTGTTCTTAAATAAAAATATCTTCTGGAAGTATCTAGACGTTAAATATCAAATTTACTCTGGAATTTGTAACTTCAGAATCGCATACTTCAACACAACAAAGTTTTACACTTCTCATTTTTTTACGAAATTCAACTGTATTAGTTATATATCGTATTACTAATTAGCATAACTCGTAAATGCTACACATTAACAGGGAAGTTACGAGTTTTGCAAATAAGCATGCCGATTGCTCACATATATGTGACCTAACTTACTCTTCCAATCACTACTGATTATTCCCTTTTTCATACAGTATTGAATACAAGATACATACAAGTACTATTGAGAGCCTAGAAAGAATACAATAGCCACTATATTACTACGAAAGCGCCAAGCTCAAGCGTATATTTGGAATATTATCTGTAAATGAAAATTTAGGTAACTTGTTTGCGGTTATCGTCTATGGAAGATTGTTACTAAATCTGTATTTATCTGGGTTTTCTTTTCTTATACAAATCCAAATTCCTGCCTAAAACATGAACACATTCAGGTATCAATCTGAATGTTGCAGCTTATATTTTCCCTTCGGGCCCGATATAGTTTCCGGGGTACCAAGAACACATTGAGAGTGTATTCCAATATACTGTTGTATTATAGTAGTTGTAGAATAAAGTACATCAATATTTATATCTTGAGAAAAACATTTCTCTGTGGTAAAATTACCGTTTGGTAATTTCCCATTCCGTGTACATGGGTTTACATTGATGACGTTAGTCCATTATCTATTCGCCTGCTGAATGCTTCAATCCATTTTCAAACATACAGATAAAAAACAATATGCTGTGTAAGCATAAAAAAATCAAGTTATAAGTGTGATGTCATGTGTATTAAGTTCATTTAACAGTCCATTTCCTAGTATTCCAAATATTTCACGTTTTTCGTTTAGTCCGTGTAGATAAGTGTAAAGATCGCAAAAAGCTTGACTTGAAACGAATGCTGATATCTCCAAAATGAAGGATTAACGCACGATTGTTATCAGAAGTTTATTTTCATTGCAAGAACGATTCTGAACCCATCTCACAGCCGCAGTATTTGATCCCTATCAGTGCTTTGAAAGGTGTTGAAATGTTTTTAATGGCTCTTAAATATCCAACCCCTTTTGCGAAGACCGAGCAAAGTCGTCCGATAACTGTTTACATTTTTGCTGTCAAATGGCTTGATTAAAGCGTTGAATGGCACGTTTATCTGAAATCGATGAAAATATTGACATTTTATTTCTGAGATGTTCTAGAGAACGGTAAAAATAAAATATGGATAACAGCGCCACGTTTTCAACTTTTCAACAACGTTTTGGACTTTTCAACATTGGGTGCATGTTTCTTTCGAAGCTCATCGTTTAACTTAAACTTTGTCCATTTTCATTTCAAGTTTCAATGTTTTCTTGTTTGCTGGCCGAAGTTATCGTCCACAATCGATGCATTTATTGTTGTAAATTGTGCAGCTTTCGTGCAAACATCTGCCATGCCACAAGTAGTACATTGAATCCAGCCCTAGTCGAAGTTGTGTAATTACTAGTATGTTACTAGGCTTCTTCATTACGTTTTATTCACTAAGTGAAAAGGGGTTTATAAATGCGAGAATGCAGTGCAGTTTTCTTCTATAACCAAATCATGAAAACGACTTTCAAAAGACTCTTGTAATAACTACATTTTTTCGATATATTTGGTCAAATTCCTATTATCCGCAGCACATTAACTGTTCTCTTTCAAGTGTGGAAATTGACAAATACTGATTTTCTAACTGAGATATGAACAGTTTTAATTTCATTTTAAATTAATTGATGCTATTTACTAAGCTAGGAAATAATTTATTTTTGCCTTGTTATTTCGAATTTAGATAATTGAGATGGTTAGTAACATCAACTAAAAATGCCAAATCAAAAAACGAGTTGTTATCAATTAATAGGAATAATTCATCAGGTAGTTCGTTTTCCTGTTTTAAAAAAATGATAAACTGTATTTTTAAATCTAACAATTCACATTATTCTCTGAATTCTCGTCTGCTTAATGCTCTTGCTCTAATTTTATTCACACATTTCACAACCAACAACGAGACATGCTGCATTTTAAAGTTTTTCTACACAGTGCCTTTTGGTGTATAATGCAGTGATATTTTAGTACAGGACGATTTTAAAAAATTCAAGCAAAATTGTAGTGCCATTGTCTTTACCTTGTCTAATTTTATAATTTCTAGGCATGATTTTACTTTTTCAAATGTCTGATCCTCTTGTTTTACCGTGTAATGACTCTAGACTAGCAAGTTCTTTAAAGACTTCAAAGTTATCATCAATTCCTCTTATAAAAAAATCTTAACTGAGCTACAATATTAGACAATGTCTTCCAGTTGCTGAAATACATCTTGAGAGTTCCTCAATACGTCTCATAACTGTCTGCTTTGATATAGCATTTTGGTCAGTTTTCCTTTCAATACCTTTATTACCAAGATGACTTGCAAATGTTTGGAGACAAAGCTTAACAATTCCTTCTCCGTCCGAAAAAGGTTTCTTTTTTCGCTAATGCTAAAGCAATTTCATGAGACGCTTTTGTCATTAATCTTCTCAAATTATTTTAGCTAAAATATTTTGTATTTTGATTTCTCCCTTTCTCTTTCGTTTTCATAACTCTTTAGTCACTCATTCGTTTCATAACTCAAACCCAAGAACGAGCTTCATTTTGCTTTCTATGTAAGTATGATGTTGTGTTTTATAGTGTCAAGATCATGTCTTCTATTATGTGAAGGAGTACTTTCATAAAGAATGCAAAACGGGTTTTCCTGCTGGACTTGTTATAAAAAACAGCTAATTTTCACTCTGTTCATTAAATGCACGCGTAGTACCACTTTCTGCGCTTCTTTTGTACTGTAATGGATAACAGGAAGGCAAAAAACTTAAAAAAGCACAAACTTTAAAAGTCTAGAGGTTGAAAAGGAACAAACAGATCACAAAATAACGTCGTATCACGCAGAATATCAACAGTAAACTGTCAAACAATTGCAACGAACTGATGAGTAAGAAGGCTGTATTGCAGTGAACCGAGAGTAGTCTGATGTTGAAAATATGAAGATGGATTCAGTTATGGCGCCTATTAAAATAAGTAAGCGCTATATTTAAAACATCCTTGCGCCTACTTATTTTAAGTAGGCGCAAGGATGCAATGCACCACTTGTAATCCTCCAATGCGCCACAGGTTGGCCACCCCTTAAAGTAGACGCTCCACTACTGCTGTTGTACAACTATATGGAGTGACGTCACGTGAAACAAATTGCATCTTCTGCCGTTCGCGTTTAAAAAAATAGAACCATTACATTTCATGTCCTATTCCATTTCAGGGAATACGATCAAATAATAAAAAAAAAAACATTTTGTCTGGGATTGTTAATTGTTTTTCGTAAAATAGGAATCGCTAAAAGATATATTGAAAATTTCAAAGGATTTGAAATCTGCGGAAAGTTTTACACCAGATTATTAACTTATATCACGGCTTTTCCCGCGGGCAACGCAGTGGCTAGTATATATATATATATATATTATATATATATATATATATATATATATATATATATATATATATATATATAATATATATATATATATATATATATATATATATATATATATATATATATATATAAATAATATATATATATATAATATATATATATATATATATAATATATATATATATATATATATATATATATATATATATATATATATATATATATATATATATATATATATATATATATATCAGAAACCGAAACTCAAAACTACCCATTCAAGCGCGCTGAAGCTGCAGACATAGCATAGAAGCAATTAATTTCAAGAACACAGGAATTTCCAAAAAAAATTACAACAAAAGTCTTAAAAAAATGATAAAAAATGAAATGTTGTTGGATTAGTGCGTCATCAGGGAGGAGCCTGACGCAGACAACAAAGAATGGTGTTTTCTACATATGAGCAGCATTAGGCTGAAAAAATTGCTCATACACTCCCACAAACACCACCAAAAAACAAGAGGAACAAAAACAAAACAAAATACCAAAACAGAGTAGAAACAAAATGAAAAACTCACAGTCGCAGCCAGAAGATCAACAACAACAAGCGAAAAAATTACCACCAAATACCACCAATTGCACAATCCAACTAAATACTAACACCTTCCGTTGCAACGAATCCATAAAAAGCAGAAAAATAAAAATAATAATAAAATCCCCAGCCCTTATTCAAAAAGAAATTCATAAACAATACATTAAAATTGAAAAGCAACTCACATGGCTCTGAGGAAATTACAAAAAATAATTATTCATGTGTTGTGTAGCTGTTGATATTAATATATCTTTCAAGAATAATATTAAAGAATGAATAAGGGTATTTGTTATTGAGAAGTGTGTTTTTTAGATATTTACATTGTAATAAAAAATTTGAATAAGAGTTACAAATTTTTTTGAAACGTACCAATTTCTGCAATCGTATTGTAGTATATTCTTTTAGAGATATGGGGAGTCCCAAAATATTAATTTAATGACTGTAGATTTAAAATCGCTGCGTTTAATGTCAACTTTGCCGCATGAAACAGAAATTTTAATGCCTAAAAAATCAGCAGTATTGTTATCTAGATTGATTTTAGTTAAAGAAAGTTCGTCTGGATAGATAGATTTCCAAATATTACAAAAGTTGCTATTATTAAAAACAATTAAATCATTAATAAATCTAAAGGCAGTAATTATCAGAAGGCAAAAATATTTTTTTAAATAATGAAGAAATAAATCAGCAAGAATGGAAGAAAAATTAGAGCCTCGGGGTATACCCTTAACTTGAGTGTAAATATGTTCACCATTAAAAATAAAATTATTAAAAATACAATAATTAAACAAAAACTCACATTCCTTAAATTCCAGATAAATTAAGTTCTTAAAATCATGATAATAATAGTTCAAAACATCTCTCAATTTGTCCAGTGGTGTGATGGTAAATAGGTCTTTAAAATCATAGGTCTGAATATCATTAATAATATTTTTATCCAAAAAATTCAAAATCTTATTATTATCACAGGTAATCCTGGTAAAGCCTTCATCAATAATGGCAGCATTGATAATTTTTAAATATCCTTGCTTTATCTTTAATATCTTAAATATCTTTATTAGACCACAGTCATGAATCGAATGCTACAAGAGATGGCGCAGCAAGTTAAAAGTTGCGTATCAACAAATTAGTTGTTCCTTGATCAGCAATACTCAGACAGATTTCATTGCCTTATATGGTATCATTTGATGGGACATCTTACAGTAAATAGATGGGAACAGATGGATCACGGAGTGGGAAGATGAATTTAGATTACCTTGCAAAAATTAATTATTTCTGATGCAATTTGCTGCGAAACTGTAAAAGGTACGTGAAAAATACTCGGAGGCACCGGCCAACCTCGAAACAATTTTCTAACGAATCATTTTTTAATGTTACATCCCCCCCTCCCAAGAGGACTACTTCCTATGCGTCCATAGGCATGGTTCTCACACCTTTATCCAAAACAAAAAAAAATCAAGAACTTTTAAGGACTTTTCAAAACCAAAAAAAATACTTTTCAAGGACCTAAAATTTTTTATAACGACCTAAAATAAGGCATACACAAAAGTTGTCAGCTAAAAAAAAATTTGAAAATTATTAAAAAAAAGACGATTTTTTTAAACTACTGATACTCAAAAAAAGGAAGGTTATCATCAATTTGGGTTATAATTTGAATTTTCTTTCCTCACAGAACCTGTGACTTTTTTTGTTGCAAAGTGGGCTTCACGTCTCAATGCTATCAGGCTACTTGCACACATATCGATTTCGGTCATGCGATAAAATATCGTACAATAAATTATTTTGGTGGCACGAAGAAGAGTATGGGAGCTTGCACGTTCGATCTACACGACACAATCTCCATTTTGCTGTCGTCCACTGCCTACAACAGACGGCTGTCATGGTTTATTTTGTTTGAGAAACAAAACAAAAAGTTTTGACTGGTGTTGGGGCTTTTTTTATTCTCTAGTCTAAGTTTCTATCTTTGCGTTCGTTAAAAATAAGAGTAAAAATTTCAAATGATGTGAAATCTGCAGAAAATTTTACAACAGAAGGATATATGAAATGATAATATTGTATAATGAAAAACAATAATAATAATAATAATAAATACTTCAAACTATAATACATTAACTTGTGTGACCAGTACGGACTTCATAATATCAGGGACCCAAGGGCTTACCCTAATCTCTTCATTTAGCTACTGTTGCGAACAAGTTTTAAAATAAAAACATAAAGTACATTTCCCGCAAATCATAAAATGAACGTCAATGTAATTTAATTCTATACAGGTCATAAGTAAGTAGCGCTGCTATAATCTAGGATTTAGGATGCATCCAAAAAATTCTCAAAGATCCTCTTAGTTCCATTTCCTCATAATAAACAAAATACAATTTCACAAATTCCTTTCAATTACTTCTACATAGTAAATAACCCTGAATATTATCTGCGACTCTCTGCGTCTAATTATTTCTAATATACATTTCACTTCCTTCAAGTATTAAGTACAAATAAACAAATCTACTCATCCTTGTATTCTTCATTCATTTTTCAACTTACAAATACAAAATACAGTTGAACAAATTAATTATCCTGCGTGATCACGCCTTTTTTTCTTTTGCTCCATCTCAGGATACTTACGAGATAAAAAACACAAAATACAATAACTTTTAAGCAAAATCTCATTAATTTCTCTTGGTGCATGTGTGAATCCGGATGAATATATATTTACTTAATTCCAATTAATTTATCAGAGGAATGTTTTCTCGTGATAATAATTGTATGTTTAAGCTGCTAATAGAAAAATATGAAACCTCTTTGTGAAAGAGTATAACAATTCTCCTTAAAAATCCAATTTCATACAAACAAAAATAATTATTAAAAAAAAAAGAGTTTAACATTAATCACAGACTTCACGCTGGCAAAGTTCCAAGTAATGAGTCCACAATTTTCCCTATTCTATATAAACATTTAATAATTTATTGTCTAACAGGTATGTTTGAAGATCTCTGAACCAATTGAAAATTAGCAGCTGGATTAAAAAACCTTAATCTTGTTGAATGTACGATATCAGTTTTACTTTTAGTCAAATAGTTAGGCTTATCAATTTCAAAAGTCACACTTGATAATCTTTTAATTATTGTATAGGGTCTGTCAAAAGATGAAGTTAATTTTCTGATATTTGGATCAATAAAATTTTCAATCATTACTTTGTCCCCTTCTTTAAATGGAGAACCTAAAAATCTTTTGTCATATGGTATCTTATTTTTTCATGGTCCTTGAGTGTTCTCTCATATTCTATTTCCCTAGCTTGTTCTAAAGGAGGGTATATTTCTAAATTAGGTAGAGGAAATTTATACGGTAAGGTACCATACAGTAAATAACTGGGAGGAAATGAAGTTACTTGATGTGGTGTATTATTATATTATATTCTGCGGTTGCTTTTTCTAACAATTTTGGCCAAGGCGTGTTTGAATGTTCATTATTTTTACATCTTATCCTTTGTATTATTGTGGCTCCTACGCGTTCTTGGTTTCCGTTACATTGAGATCTATGTGAAGAAGTTAGAAGTTGAGTGACATCATTATTCTTAAAGAAATGTTTCAATTTAGTGAAAGTGTGAAAACTGCATTTCTGTCACTTAAAATTTTCTTAGGCTTGGTATTTTTGAAAATTTGTTTCAAACAATTTATATAGGTATAGGTGGCAGCATTAGTACTAGCAAAAGTTCACACGTACCTAGTAATATGGTCAGTTATATAATGTAAATATTTTTTTGTGGAATGATAATAGCCTAAACCTCCTATGGTATCCAGAGACATTAATTCAATAGGCTGTTATGCAAGTAGTAGACCATATCTTTTTTGGTGACATTTCTTACTCAATTGACACACTTCACAATACTTTACATAACTAGACACATCAATGATTAAGTATTTCCAATAAAATATAGGTGATAAAGTTTGTAACATTTTTTTTAACTACGGGGTGACCAAATTTCACATGAGCATTTTCCATTAATTTAAATCTTAAGGAGAAAGGTATGACAATTTTTGTTAATCCTTTTTTCTGAATTATCCATGCGTTGTTTATTTTCTTAAATTTTGGATTAGAAACATTATCGGATTGTTGGTGCTCTATAATTTCTTCTATATTTAATAAATTAACTTGTGTCTCTACAAAATGAGAAATGGGTTGCCTACTTAAAAAATATGCTTCATGGTTGGTGGATCCTTTTTTTATATTTAACTAGCCAATGCGTGGCTATTCCGGCGTTAACCGTGCCCGTGATGTAAAGTATTATTTTGTAACTGGTGTAAAATTTTCCGCAGATTTCAAATCCGTTGAAGATATATTCAATTAAAAAGTTATTTATTTAAAGAAAATCATATTTTTAGGTATCAATCTAAACTGAAATTTTCCGTAGATTTCAAATCCGTTGAAATTTTTACCCCATCTTTAACTGTCTAGGAGATAGAAAAAATAACTTTATCGTCTGGCTGGGAAATCAGTCGCGCAAAATCAAAGCGGAAACGAAAAAAATATATTTTTCTCCGCTTTTTGCGGATGAAAAAAACTTGGCATGATTCCAAACCCTGACTGCAAGGTCGCATGAGTAAAAAAAGTAATCCGTGTTTGAAAAACCGATAGAGAATAAAACTATGAAATTCATTTTAAAATCTTTTAGATTGAATTTTAAAATTCGTCGCGACCCAAAAATTTCAAAAAATGTGTACTACCTGTGTGCTAAATCTTCTTTTCTGTAAGTGCCATAGATCGGCAGCGAAACAAACAAACAAACACTTCCTTTTATAATAGTAGAGATGATATATTCATACATGTATAATTTGAGGGACCATCTAAATAATCTCAATGTGAGATGTTTTATGGATTTTAACCAGACAAGCGCAGAATGATCAGTATATATAGTAAATGTAATCCCATGGAGATAGCAATGGAATTTTTCTACTGAATCGACAATGACTGGACATTCTAATTCTGAGACACCATAATTTTTTTTCATATGGTCTTAAGGACCTAGAATAGTATGCTACAGGTTGTAAATTCCCATTGGGATGCAACTGCTTCAGAATACTTCCTATGCCATCTCCATAGGCATCTACAAATAAACTACATGAATAATTAGGATTATATAAATAGGTTAAGAAATTAAGCAGTTTTTAAGTGTCTCGTATGCCTCTTGACATTCAGCAGTCCAATTCCATCAGCCGCTGTTGTTTTCCGCGTAATTGCTCTCTCCTCACACGCAGCTTCAGCACATCTACATATATCTGTTTGGCCAGAAGTTTCGTTGCTTAGCTTCGAAGACTCGTCCTTTGTTTCTTTACTTGTTCCATGATAATTCTATGGTCTCCGTCCCTCAGTTCTTCCAACGAGCTCCGGCACTGGTCCACCGAGAAATTTTTACTTTGTCAGCTATTTTGCGTATGCAACCACTCATTGCCTCCACTCCTCGAACGCCTTCACCGCTGCAGAAAAAGTCAAACTCCCACTGCTTAATTCTTTTTAAACTCATATTAGTATCGTGCCATCGGGTTTCGCAACAGGAATATTAAATCCTGTCGACTTGTGAAGACTTTCTACATGTCTCACAACTTAGTTACTCATAAAATGCGAGCAGGACAGAGAGCAATGAAAGAGACGTCTTTATTAGACCACAGTCATGATTCGAATGCTACAAGAGATGGCGCAGCAAGTTACAAGTTGCGTATCAACAAATTAATTGTTCCTTGATCAGCAATACTCAGACAGATTTCATTGCCTTACATGGTATCATTTGATGGGACATCTTACATTAAATAGATGGGAACAGATGGATCACGGCGTGGAAAGATGAATTTAGCTTAGCTTGCAAAAATTAATTATTTCTGATGCAATGGGCTGCGAAACTGTAAAAGGCACGTGAAAAAATAATAAGAGATGCCGGCTAACCTCGAAGTAATTTTCTCACACAATAATTACTAGGGATGGGAGAGGAGGTTTGTATAACCACAGGTCTAGACAAACTTAAAGAGTTAATTTCGAGTTGCATTAAAAAAAAATTTTTTTTTGACCAGCATAGGAGGACTTATATCAAACTAAAGCACTATTAAAACAGCGTTCTGGTATATAAAATTGCAAAAAAAAAAACTGGGCCCGGAAAAGGCCGCAAAATTTTACGTATGTCTAGTATTGTATTTATTTATAGTACTAGGGGGCTCCGACCCCCCCCCCCCAGCTCGCTTACGCTCTCCAACCCCCGGAGATTGCAACGCAATCCCATTTGTTTGCTTCGCAAACCAACATTCCTTTCGCAGAGTGAAACTATCTGAAGAATTCGTATTATCCTGATTTCACTTTCCGGTCCATGACGTCACAGCGTGGGATTCGCCCCCTGATCGCTAACGCGCGCCGACGCCCGATGATTGCTACGCAATCCCGTTTGGTTTGCTTCGCAAACCAATACTTCTTTCGCAAGTGATTTCACATTTTTTTACTTTAACACTTAATGCACCCTAAACTAATAGCCGCATCACTAAAAAATCTTTTGCATCTTGTTCCAATCACAATTTTAAGTAAACCGTGAACGTTCAATATACAGGGGTTGGACAAAAATAAGGAAACACCTAAAAAACATGTAACCCTGTCTAATATGGTGTAGGAAAACCGTTAGCATTTAAAACACCTTGCAGTCTTCTCGGAATGGATACATGCAGTTCCTATATGCTTGCCAAGAGAATCTTGTACCATTCTTTCTGTAAAACGGTGGAAAGTTCAGATAACGATGATGGAGGTCGATGGCGATCATGCACTTTGCTCTCCAATGTAGACCACAAAGATTCAATAATATTGAGGTCTGGTGAGTGTGGTGGCCTTAGGAGATATGACAAATTATCCTCGTGCTCAGAAAACCAGTCCTGAACGATGTGAGCTGTGTGAACAGGGGCTTTGTATCCTTGGAAGATACCATCACCATTGAGGAACAAAGTTTGAAGCATGGGATGGACTTGATCGACCAAAATGTTCATACAATCCTTGGCTTTAATGTGCCCTTGCAGGGTAATCATGAGGCTCACAGAAAACTGGCTGCCCAAACCATCAAAGAATATGGCCGCCCAAACCATCACAGAACCCTCGCCATGTTTCACTCTTGGCAACAAGCAGTCTGTATTATAGGCTTGGGATGGCGTTCGCAAGACGTAAACTCGGCCAGAAGTGGGAAACAGTGAGAAACAAGACTCATCCGACCAAATTACTGTCTTCCATTGATCCGTTGTCCAGGCTTTATGACTTAAGCACCACTTTTTCCTGTTACAGGAAATACCATCAATGATGAATGGTTTTTGAATTTCAGCTCGGTCAGAAATACCCTGCTTATTGAGCTCCTTTCTTGTTGTTTTAGAACACACAGGGTTTGTGAGCACGACAATAATTTCAGCAGTAACTTTTGAAGCTGTGGTCTTCTTATTTTTGGTCACAATCCTCCTTAATGATCATCTGTCACGATCACTTAACACACACTTTCGTCACCGCTATGATTTAGCGGATGTAATTTTCCGCTTTTCAAATATGCGGTACAAATCTTAGATACAGTACCTCTTGAAACACTAAACGCTTCGGCTACCTTGCTTGCCGAAGCACCCATCAGACGAACTCCAACAATTTTCCCACTTTCGAAGTCTGTTAGCTCTGACATGATGCAATTATAACTTCACAGAACAGTGGCCCGACAACGACTGACCTGCGCGGCGTATTTACGACGTTGTATAGGTAATGTCATTAGGCGAAAACACCAGCGCCACCAACACATTTCACTAGAATAAACTTTTCTTTTCAAGCATGCATTTCACGAGGGGTTTCCCTATTTTTGTCCAACCCCTGTATTTCTGCTTGGCTTTAGAATGCCGACATTGTAAGCTTTAAAAAAAATTAACTGGAATACAAAGTTTCATAGATTAATAGAGACTATTAGATTTCACTTCACTTTCGTTTAAGACACGTTTGGACGTACTGATTTGAAGTTCTCGCGGTTCAGCAGAAAGTCCCCAAAACGTCACCTCCTCCCTTCTCGCTTATAACGGCACGCAAACTCATGATCACTTAGAAAGTCTTTGTTCCTTCGGCTATGGAATGAAAATAAGCTGGTTTGGTTAACAATGACAAAATAGAAATTATTAGACCAAACTCGATGCCCATTTGTAGTAATGCTCAACGTTCCGTGCCTGGTACTGGTGTGATTTTAAAGACGTATTCACGCCCAAAAGTAGAAAGTTTGTTATCTCATTTTCTATTTCGAACATGGAAATATAGTTTTGGTATAGAAAGAAATCAAATTTAAAAATTAAATATACTGTAGAGAAGTCACATTGAATTAGGGTTTAAAATCCGGTTGATTGGTGAGAATTACAGTTACAAAAACAGCATTGTCGAGTTTCTCAAAAATTATATTTTATTATTCCTTTAGCTTTATTAACTGTATAAAGATAATCATTCATTGATTGATTTAAATGAATGCAGCGTTTGCAGTAACGCCAAATGGAGTCAATACTGGGCCTAATGTCCCCAGAAATCTAATCTGCACACCGATTTTTTCCCCTTAAGATATAAAGGAAATGCCGCATCCACGAAAAAAAAATGTCTCTTACTTTTTTTTTATTATTATATGATTGATGGAGAGAAAAGAATTCCTATTACTACCCGGTCTATTACTGGTTGTCTGAGGGTCGAACCTAAAGGGGAAAATGCAAGGACACCACCACGTAATTTTAAACCACGGTCAGATGATGATGTCAACACCTGAGCTGGCAGCCCACCTCCTCAAGTATCCACACCACACTAACGGGAGGGCATTCGAGGTCATGGTAGATTTAGTGTGCACCAGTCCTCACATACACGACGATTAGATCTAATCCAATCTTCGTGTTTCAATCAATGTTTCTAATCCGTGACCACCACATGAGCTTCCGCGGTCCTGATAGTGTTAGGCACGGGAGTGTGTGTTTGTATTAGCCAGGCCCTGATAGTGTGTACAAAACTAAATACAATAGAACTCTAATTATCCGAAATCCAGTAATCCGAATCGCCAATTATACGGATCGCTTTGAGGGGGGAAAAAAGGAATCAGCTCAATCCGCATTTTAAAAGTTTCTTATCGGTGAATGCTAAAACCGAAGAGGACGAAGTGTCAGTTGGGGACATAAGAAACATCCTACTGAAATACCCGGATGTTCCGAGTTCAGAGGACGAAAGCTAGTGGCTGGTGTGTGATTCTTTGGACTCCGAGTTCAAAATTATCAGTGACGATGAACTCGTTCAAAGTGTGAGAAAAGAACTCTTTGATGACCCGGAAGATGACGATGACATTGTCACTCAGCCAGACGCGGGACAGTCAACTTGTAAAGCGTTCGAGTGCCTTGACACAGCGCTAAAATGGATGGAGCTGCAGCCTCCATCTACAGCTACTCACCGGCAAGCACAAGCGAGACTTGGCAGCACGGAAACGAGTAAAGACAGCAAATCTGACATTCATCGATATATTCTAGCCCTGATACATTTTAATACAGTACGTAAGAACAAAATGCAAACAAAATTGCTTTCATAGTCCTACAAATTAGATACTTTCGCAAAATTTGCTTCTTTGCTATGAAATAACCTTTTCCAGTGAATAATACAATTATTCGGATATTCGATTATTCGGATGGAATCTGGTCACAATTGATTCGGTTTTTTGAAATTCTACAGTAGATTTATTTTATTGGAGTCATTTTTAGCACTCATATTTGTTACGGAGATTTATCTTTTAACCGTTAGTTGTAGAAGTATTACGTCCAATTCGAAAAGTTAAATCAGATATTGATGTTGGATACAGTCGGGTCTGTCGACTTTTCATTTAAGTTACGTGGTTTAAGACAAATCCACTCTTTCGATTTGGGTGAGTTGAAAATAGCAGGGATTCTGTCCCAGAGATTATACCAGTAGCGAAGTAGTGATTACGAGTTGATGAACCCCCCGGATGCTAATCCGCAACTTTACCAACTGAGCTACCTAGGCCCTTTGAATGCCGTAGAACCGATTGGAATGGTTTCTGAAAATGTAAGATTTGGTAACAAATTGAGGTTTGGATCCCGAGATAAGTTTATTATGAAGAATTGGTTTTCAAGTTAATAATTATCTGCGATGTAGTTGTATGTTTGTGTTTTTGCATTTGTATTGTGTCGCGCGTTGCTCTTTCATCTCAAACTAAGTTTTTGCCGTTTCTTTGATGCTCAGATTTGATATGGCTAGGTCGTTAAATTATATAATAGTCGCTATACCGTGACGTTAATCATGGCTGCTCTGCTTTCCGTTCTTACCGAAGAGAAATAAATGTTCCTTTTTCCCTTTTATATAGTCTATCGGGCCGAAATCTATTACGAACAATGGATTGTCTGCCAATCAAAATGTTCAAAAGTGGTCGAATGCACTGAAGAAAGTGCACTGAAGCAACCAGAACCTGGTCAAGTACAACTGATGATATCTCATTTGACATGGGTCTGTTAAACAAACTCTAGTTATTATTGAAATGACAAATCCTCTTCAAATTAGTCATTCATATCGGATCAAGAACTTCAGTAAGTGGTTCTAAGTGTCTTCTAAGGGCACTCAGAAGTTTGTGCAACGGAATATAAGAGCATTGAAAAGCAAAAAAGATGTATTGAAAAATAACTCCACTAAAACCGTAAAAAGTTTCACAGCTGCATCGTGCCTAGTTATTGACTTGTATAGGGTAGGTCGGCGTTACAATTAACACCACACTGGAGTACCACAACGGGCAACTGGGACCAGAATCAACCCCAAAGGGAATATCTGAGTACAACACCTCGTAATTTTTCAATGACGGTCAGATGACACGGTCAACACCTGAACTGACATCCCACTCTCCACACTCTAACACCAAGTCAACGTGAGGACATTTGAAGCCAAGACAAAGTTAACATGCACCAGCCCCCACGTACACAATGGTTGGATCTTTTTTTCTAACTCGCTACCCTCCGGTTGCTAAATATAATATGTTACTCTTCCAACCGTTCTACCTGGGTCCGACTCCTATACGAATAATACACAAACCAGCAACAATTATTGCATTAACATTTCTTTTGCAGTTCAAAATTGAAACAAAAAAAGAAAATGGGTTTTTGTACTCTGAAAGAGTACTTTTTCCAGAGCCTTTTTTAAAAGCAGCTGGAGAGCATGGATTGCACACAAGTTAAACTCCAGGTTAAAGATAAGTTTTAAAAATAAAATTCTCGCTGTTTCTCTTTTCATAAAAAGAAATGAACGGATGCCTTTGTACAATCAACTGATTTCCTTTCATATGCACGAAATAGGTCTGTTATCACAGCATAGTTCTGATCAGATACGCACACTTTTTCTTTGTATTTTCATTCGAAGAGGCGTCACGCAATATTTGAATAAAAAAAGTTTGTTCAAATAAAATTTGAAAAACATTGTGCTATATTTATCTCATCTTTCTTTCGTAATTATTTTCCTAACGGTTGTATTCACAAGTCCGAGTTAACTCGAGGATCAACAATAATACCCGTGTTATCGTTTAAACTGTATTCACAATGCCTGATCCGTGGTTTAAACCGTCGTTTCGGTGTTATATTTTGATCCTCCGAAATCGGAGAATAACTCTCGGTAGAGTGTTACACATGCGCAGTACTATCTTTTTTCGAAAGTAGCGAACAAAACAAAATGGACGACGCACTGCATTTTGTGCTAAATTACAGTATTATTGTGACAATGCGCATTTGACTGATGTTTATATGAATCTGAATAAGAACGCGTGATTACATTTTCTGTAAAATAGATATGCCCTGATGGTGTTCTGGTTCGAACTATATTCCGGTTCGCCAGAATACAACCCAATGAGAGAGCAACACACCGGTTTCTCAATGTTCGAACAAAAGAATTTATTGATATTAAGATATCTGCATACATCCGGAGCACTTTTTTTTTAATGCTATGCAGAAGCAATTTAATATTATTTTATAATTATTTGTGTTCAAAATTAATTTTGCACTGTCAAAAACTAAAATTTAAAAAATGTATTTAGGAAAAAGTGAAATTTTGTGTGTAAATTTAAAGTTTTTTTTTCGAAATTTTGAAAAATGATACTGGACATACAATTTAAATTAGCAGCAAAATAGCATGATCAGAGCAAATTTCATGATGTTATCTAGTGCTTCTTCTAGAAGCAGAAAGATATTTAAAAAATAAATGTTTTATGACTCATTGAAAAATTGTTAAAGGATTTTTGACCATTTTGCAACATTGATATTCAAATGCAAGCTCATAAATAAGAAAACAAATTAAGATATCAATTTGATATTCTAGTGCATGGACTAGCAAACACTATTTCGAATGTGCATTAAAAAATTTATAAATATACATCAATAACTTTTTTAGTTATCATTTCTGGAATTCAATATTTATGCCTAAAATGTAATTCTGAGAAAAATGCTTGTTAACAAAATCCATGAGAGTAAAAAGATAATGCGAAATTCTTCTAACAAATAAGTGAATTTTATTAAAAGATTGTAGTGGCCAATTTATAGAAACATAATTTATATAATGTTTTAACTAACTGTAACATGTAGAAGGTAGAAATTATGATAAAAATAATATATTCTTATAATTAGTTCCGGTTTCGTTATGCTACTTCCGGTATAATTAACAATTTCGTTCAAATTTTAAATTGACTTAACTTTTTTTCTATTAGACGCACATTGAAATTTTAAACTGTTTTAGAAGCACAAAAATACAGAAAATGTGTTACTAGTGTGGTTAAAAAAATTTCAAATTTTCGTCACAATTTGTTTTTTAATGTATGCAGATACCTTAAACAACAATGTAAATACAAGTTAACCGAAGAATACACAAGAGAAGGCAATCGCCCCCGAGCGGGAGGAACCATGACGCCTCGCGTCAGAAAGGAAATTGAAACTTACTTTTTCACCTCTGCAAACGATATTCAACAGAGAATATGACCATGGCAGATGCAAATTCGTCGTGAAATAAAAATTATTTTGGTTGAGTTATTAGGAAAATGAAAGAAAATTGACATTGCAAGTGTGTTAACTCGATACTTGTGAACATAGCCGTTAGTGTCTGGGCGATCTCTTACAATTTGTCGTGGATCTGATTCGATGAAATCCTTTAATTCATTCGAATCAATATAGGAAGAACGATGACCAGAGGGTTCATTTTGCAGCCTAAAATCTCCATGAGAGCGAAATTTTGCAAACCAAGGGCGAGTGGATCTCTCAGTTGTTCCTCCACCGAATTGTTTCACTGAGGGTTTCTACTATAACCGCAGCAGATTTTCCCAATTTGAACTCATAAACGAATAGCAACCTTGATTGACTGGATACTATGATTCACATGATGTCACCAGTATTCACTGTTTAAGGGGGTCTGGGACACATTGAAAATTTTTTTTTATTAATTAATTTAGAATTTAGAATTTTTTTGTACTGATTACCCATCTAACTAATAAGCAAAATCACAACACAAAAAATTTCCAAAAGTTTTTTTAAAGTTTTAAATTAAAATGTTTTGAAAAAAAGAGGGGTCTTTTTAAATTGCTAAAACTTAAAATATTCTTGATCAATTTTCAAAATTCTTGCAGTAAATTATTCACAAATTTATAAACTTTAATTTTGATTCAGCAATTTAAAAAATATTAATTTAATAAAAAATTAAAAATATTTTAATGAAAATTTTTGAAAATTTTACGGTACTTTTTTTTTAAATCATACTTTTAAAAGTGAAGATTTGTTTTAAATTTGTTGAATCAAAATTAAAGTTTAATGTTTGAAAAAGATATATTCCAAATTTCAACCCTTAAACTTAATCGGTTTTTGACTTGTAGCAATTTGAATACATGAAATCTTGAAAAAATGCATCATGGAGAAAAACGCATTTAAAGTTTTAAAGACCCGATTTACAATTAATAAAATGCTTAAATACCTATTAAAAGCATCCAGATGAGTATCTAACTCGTTCTTTCCTCTTAAATCTTTGGTTTAATTTGATTTTTGTAAGGTCTACCTTTTTACTATTTAGGTCAAAGGTCTCCGTAGACTTAAATAACGTCTTTCACAGATGTTGTTGGCATGACAACAACTGTCAAGAGTGTTAGATTTTCAAAACAACGAACCACAAAAATAACTATATCTCTAGTTCTAATTAAGATAGAAACATGATATAGACGTCATTTTAAGCAGAAAAACGCAGAGAATTTTTTAAAATAATAAAAAAAAATTCGAAAATGTGACGATTTTTGTGTCTCGGACCCCCTTAATGCTTATTGAACGCACCAAATACTACAATTGCATTACCCACATGTGATGTCACATGATAGAAACAATTTACATAAACCCCAGCGTTTGCTTTCTTCCGCAACCAGTATAAACCTGACGTCATTCAAAGGCCATTTCATTTGCAACAATCTGATAAAAACTGCTAGACCTAGGAACAAGGGTAGATGCTGATGGTAGTTTCAATGAACAGATTACTTGTTCCAAAATTGAAACATCTGCACAAAAAATTAATCGATGTTTCCCCTTCATTTCTCAGGGAATACGTCGTGTTCATGATACATTTTGATAGGGCTACCTTATTTCCTTTCAACACGGAATGTAATCCTACTTTTTCGTACGGTCCTTGATGTTATCTAGAAGAAAATATTCTAGATATGATGTCCTAGGATCTTTCCTTCCTCGTAATTTTAAATCACGGTCAGATGACGATGATCACACCTGAGCTGGCACCCCACTCTCCAATCTTTCACACCACGTCACCGTGAGGCATTTGAGGCGACGACATCTTTAACGCGCACCAGCCTTCACGTACACGACAGTCTTTGGTTGGATCGAGAGTTGTTAATTCCTTGATCTACCAAAGTACAAGTTCTCAAAAATAGTGGGAAATGCAACATATTACCTATATTAACCAATACATCTATCGGTTTGTTTTAGTAATTTACTAAACATTGCGTGGCCATCACGCTTTGCTCGTAACAGTTCTTTTCGTGAGGTCAGGTGTGACCACTGTTCGCTAATCCCCGGTGATTGCTACGAATTCCCATTTGGTTGGCGAAGCCAACCAAATTTGAATTTGTTGCCTATTTGATAACAGCCATAACTGCGTTGACCATGGTGTTGGTTTGACCAAATGGGAATTTGTAGCCTATTGGTAGAGAAAGGATTCCTATGCAATTGCATGTTTGATTTAACACCATATACGAGTCCGGAGATCAATTTTCTATCCGAATCATGCTTCAAGAAAACTATAGGTGAAATTTTATATTGCATATTTTTGCATATTTGACAGGTTACAGCATAAAATTGCATAAATGAAGGGTTATTGCATATATTGTATATTTCACCCAAAATATCAATATTTCAAATGTTATAGCACTTTTTTGCAATGAAATATAGAGCATCTCGGAACGAGACACTGCATTTATTTTTAGCAGAATATAATTTGAAAATGGTACCGCGTACACACAAAAATGAATTATAGGAATAAACCAAATGATCACAGCAATTATAATTACGAAACACAGGATATATGAAAATGAAAAAAAAGCACATTCCAGAACAACCCGATCCATCATTGGATTCTCATAAAGATGTATCATCACGGATGACATAGATTAAACAAGCAATAAACTATATAAGAATATGTTCTAAGGGCGCCTCAGTGTGCGCGAACAACTAAGTTACTTTCAGAGGAAGAATTTTAAAAAGTGAAGAAAATTAACACATGGGGATAAATATTCAGGCTCGAAAGCTGAATAGGCCGCAAAGACAGAAAGTTATTCTATGAATATAAAAAGAAAAGGATGTAAAATATCAAAACAGCAATCCATTCATTTTTAATTTAATTCAGTTGTGCTTTGCCTGTTGTTCAGAAACATGCCTAAAATTTCACAATCTTTTTCGTTCAAAGTCAAAGGGTGGCTGAAGGATTAAAATAAAAAATACAACAAAGAAATGTTTGCGTACGACGGTCAGATCGTATATTGCAAACTTTGTGGCAAAACTATTACAAGTAAGAGCAAATCTTAACTAGAACAACATATTAAAACTGATAAGTTAAGTCTTTTCATTGTCTTGACCGAAGTGAATTGAGAATTTCAAACACATGTACATACAAATATGCAGGTGCTAATAAACTTGACCCTTAAGTAATACGGCTTCACCTATTATGTGTTCATCCAAAAATTAAATGAAAGCAAGACAAAAGCTCCCTCATTATATCATAATTATTATGTAACACGGTTTTTCTTTATAACGGTAACTCCAGTGTTATGGGAGGCTCAAGTGTACATACTTTTTAAAATTTACATTCCAATTTAGGCTTGATTAAGTTCGTGTATTGGTTTCAATTTTTCTTTGTAGGAGCACATTCTTCCGCCGAACAAAGATTTTCTAAGCGTCAAGTTTTGCTTAGTCAATCACAATCAACCTCAAAGCAGGAAGACAGTTTTTGCGAAGGTTTATGTCTGGCATTAATTTCGGCCGACATTCCTTTCTTTAAACTGAAGAATTCCGTCCTGATTGAATTTATTTCGAAATACACAAATCGAAATATCCTCATTGCGAGCACTCTTCGAAAGAATTACTTAGATTTTGCTATCAAAAAACATTACAAAAACTTAGGGAACACATCAGCGAGAATTACGTGTACCTTGTCGTCGATAAAACCACTGATGTTAGGGGTAATTATGTGCCTAATCTTTTAATAGAAAAATTGAGTTCCCACGAAGCTGGCCAAGGCCACCCATTTATTTTGGCTTCTAAAATCCTCGATAAAACTAATCACGACACAGTATGCCGTTTTATTAATTATAGCCTTAAAATCTTTCCCAATGATAGCGGAATAGAAAATCGAGTTTTGTTACTTTTGACAGATGCGGCTTCGTATATGATTAAGGCTGGAAAATTGTTACAAACGTTTTATAAAAAAATCTAGTTCACATCACATGTATTGCCCATGCACTTAACCTTATTGTTAAAAAAGTTAAAGATTCCTTTTCGGAATTAAATTCCTTTATTGAACAAGGAAAAAAATTCTTTCTAGAAGCACCCTCCCGTGTGGTAGTTTACAAGAAATTAATCAATGTTTCGTTACCTCCGACACCTGTGCTCACAATATGGGGCACATGGCTGTCTGCTGTTCTGTTCTACGCCGAGCATAGGAACCAATATTCGGAAAAGATTCGAAAATTAAAAAAAGAATAATGCTGATTCCGCACAAAGTTTAGATAAAGTAGCTATATTAATAGAAAAGTTAAACCTCGTTAAATTATTGCCATTTGTAAAAACGCTCTTCTCCTTTTTATAGATTCTATCCAAAAGCTTGAAAAAAAAAGGATTAACATTAAATGAAAGCCTTTCAATCCTTGAAGATGCGGTAGTGAAAATCAATTCGATAATTGGCAAAACTGGTAAAATACTTAAAGAAAAGATAGATGATGTATTAAAAAAATCTCGGGTTGAAAAATTGATAACTATTAATAAAATCCTTCAAGGCGAGGAAGGGTCCGAACTAAATAAAAATGACATGTGGGACCCTAAAATTTTAAGTTCCTTGAAATTCGCCCCCATAACGTCTATGGATGTGTAACGCTCTTTTTCGTCGTATAAAAGAATATTAAGTGTGACCGTAAACATAATTTTACGGAAGATGCTTTAGAAAAATACTGGTTTATTAACTTAAATTATTCGCAAGTACAATAAAGTTATAACTACTCCCAGAATAACCATAGTATTTTTAAATATTTTTTTTATATCATTTTTTTAATGTATCGATATTCTGTATATATATTATTTCTTTGATTTTAAAGACTTTTTTAATCTATTAGTAGTTTATTAATAAAATTGTAATGAGAATTCTAAAATGTGTATCTGTATTTGAAACTGGATGTCTATTGTTGACTTTATCATTTTGTTCCTTTCCTATAGTGCTCCTTCAAATATAGTCTTTTTCATTTTCAATTTTAATTTGTATTGTATATTTTGCATATTTCGTCATTTTTTACTGCATATTACTTGCATATTTTAGCATTTTTAACTGTATATCTTGTGGCATATTTTGGCAGTTTTTACTGCATAAAAATCCGGTCTACCTATTGGATAACAGCCACCACGGGCAACGCCCATTTTCAAATGCGGCCAAATGCGAATGGCGAAGAGACTCAAACGGCGTGACGTCACAATATCTTGTTGAAAATATAAATATTTAACTAAAATACTATTTATTAAAAGGAAATCAAACGTATAAGATATCTCTTTCTGGTGTTAAATGTTCCGCAGATTTCAAATAAGTTGAAATTTTTAATAATTTTTAACGATCCCGATTTTACAAAAAAATAACTTAACAATGACAGTCAAAAGTTTTTATTTCTTCGCTTTCCTTAGCTGTGGAATCGTATGAGAGCAGGAAAAGGAAACTGTGACTTCCCTAATATCGAATCAAAGGAAGGTCATTCTTCACAGAGACGTTCGTATTGCAAAATATAAAAGTTAGAAATTAAAAACTATTTATTTATAGAGAAAATAATATTTTTAGATATTGATTTATTGTAAAATTTTCCGCAGATTTCAAATCCGTTAAAATTTTTACTCGATTAGGGGCTCCGTCCCCTGCTCGCTTACTCTTGAAAACCAACATTTCTTTCGCAGAGTGAATCTCTTGGACGGCGAAACTATCTTAATATTTCGTATAATCCTGATTTGACTTTCCGATCCATGATATCACAGCTAGGGCTTCGTCCCCTGCTCGCTTTCGCAATCATACCCCAGGGGATTGCTACGGTTACGGGTTTGCTTACACTCCTTTCTCAGATCCCATTTGGTTTGCTTCGCAAACCAACATTCCTTTCGCAGAATCAATCTCCTGCGACTGCGAAACTAAAATTAGGAGTACCAGTATGCCGAATCCCATTACTTCGTGCCATAGATTCGTCAGGAACTTGCACAGGACAAACACTTCCTTTTATAATAGTAGAGATTCACATCCGGTCACTCATACGATTGAGTGATATATGAATACTTTGTGTCCTTTACTGTCTCTAATGGGTACAAGAAATAAAATGAAACTTAGGTTAGGCTCAATATACGTGGTTCGGAAATGAAATAGAGTGGGTTTCTCTATTGTTAGTTCCAAAATTTAAAAGAGCCGCTGTAGACCGATTGAAAGAATAATGGATTAGCAATCGGAAAGTTGCGAGTTCGAGACTTAGTTCAGCAAAAGACCGACCGTACCTGGTGCACTTCATATCTGTCTTGACCTCAAATGTCCTCACGTTGGTGGATGCCAGACATCGTCATCTCACCATGGCTCTAAATTACGTGTTATTATACTCGGATCTCTCTTTTCCTTGGGGAATGATCTCGAACCGTCGCCAATACCCCGTTGTGTTGCTCCAGTGCGACGTTAATTAATTAGGTACCATTACCAAATTTTAAAATAACTGATTTTGTTTGCAACCAATGAAAGCATGGTAGTTCCAAAGATATGAGCTGTACACGTTCAAACCCCAGCATCCCTTCTTGTCGAAAACCTTTGATTTTCTAAATGAACGCTCTTCATCAAGGGGTTGGTTGTTACATATTGTAATGAATGCGCTTCAGAAAACAAGAGAAATATGCCATTCATACTACTAGCGAATTCAGAAACATATTTCATTTGTCTGGATTGGATTTTTAATTTTATGGAGTTCAAGGTTTCCTAAACAGAAAAGGCTGTGCCTATGTCATAGAATTAGGACATAAATATCAGCGCTATACTTAAAGCTAAAAATGAGAAATTGGGAGTTGATAGAAAATATATAAGAGTTTAATTTACTTACACTCAATTTTGAAAGTGAAAGTTAAAAAATTGAACTGCAAAAAAATTTGGGAAAAAGACCAAGTCGTTTTGAAGTTGAAAAAAAAAATTATTAAATGAGATTAAAAAAAAAAAAAACAAGAGCTTGGGTGTGTGTAATAATGCTAAAAGGGTTGACTGAGGATTTTCTACCCCAAAACCGTCTTGCAGATTCAAATTTGTAATTTAAAAAAATTACCTGCGAGATATTCTCAGGTATAACTAGCGTTAACATGCATTTTAAAATTCTTTAAACTCCAAGCTTACTTCGAGCCCTATGGGTTCTTACCCTGAACACATCCCTGCTCTTGCGTGCTTTTCGAATATTCTAATACGAGTGACAAAATAAAAAATGATTCGTATCTACCATTGCAATCGCAAAAAGAGCCCATAAAGTATAAAATCTTAATTTATTGCTAGACACGTTGGTTTCATATTTGTTGGACTCAGTTGGTATGCCCACAACCTTTAGGAAGGGCACTAGTTGGAAGTTTCATAATCTAAAGTATATATAGCTTTTACTTTCAACTGCAGTTTCAAATGTGTTTGTATTTTAAAAGCAGAAAAACTCAAATATTAAAAGACAAATTACAATATATTTCATAAACTTAAGAAATGGTCTCTTGTTTTCAAGAAAAAAAATCAATTTTATTTCATTCTTTCTCTGACGCTGTAAAAGGTTTCTACTTCAAAATTCAAACTAGATTTTCACACTTTTCCTGTGTGTGTGCCATTTTTGACTGTCATCAACTGCTTGAAATCTGCTGTGTCAGTGCTTGTAAAGGAATCCTTAACAACTAGTCGATTGTTCCGGCATAAAGAGTGGAACCGATCGGCATCTTAGGCTGAGGAGTTCACTCTTTACGTGGTCAGTAATCCATGGAAGAGGAGATGGCTTATGGTTCGTCTTAAAACTGTCTTTTGGATCATGTGGTACTTTAATATGGCTGCTTCGGGATAAATTGGTAAAATATCTTGATTAATTTCAATGCTGGTTTCGGACATTTTCCCCCTGTTTTGTTTTGATGCTTTGTGAAATTGCTTCAGAGATTTGGTCTTGAAAATCCTTCGTGGTCTGAGTAAAATAAGGGGCTTTACGGATTCATTGCTTGGTCCAGACTCATTATGGAAGGTGCTTCCCCCAACTTTCGTAATACTCCATTCTTATTTCTTCTGCCATCTTTCTCTGATGAAATCTATGCGATTTGGTTTTCTTCTTTTGCAAGCATTCCTTTTTTGCCGGATTTTTTATTCTTAGATTCATATTCCGCTGTTTCAAAGATGCAGGTTAATTTTTTCTGCTAACTGTTTCGGCTGAGTAAGCTTTTTCAAGCTCGCTTTGTTTTTGAATGAAAAGAATTAAAGAAACAGAAAAAGGATAAGCACAGATAAGATTACAAAATTACATTAGTTACTTGATAGCACGTTTAACTTAAAATTAGTCCATTTTCATTTCCAGTTTCAATGTTTTCTTGTTTGCTGACCGAAGTTGTCGTTCACAATCGATGCATTTATTGTCGAAAATTGTGCAGCTTTCGTACAACCATCTGTCACAAGTAACACATTGAATCCAAGTCACTAGTAGAAGTTGTTTCCTGGTACAGTTCCAGTCATTCAACGCACTCATCCTCATTGCTCTTCATTTTGTTTCCTTCAATTTTTTTGGATCCCACTTTTTCTGGAATATAGGCACTCTCCTTTCTCATCTTAATCAAAGTTCCTGGTGGCGCATCTCTGGAGTATTGAGATTTAGCGTAGACTGCTTTAAACATGCAGTAAGGTGTTAGGAACTGCCCTTCTGTATTGCAGCAAGCCAAAATAGTTACCATCTCACCCTTTTCGGCACTAGTGACAACATGAACATCTTTACTGCCTTTTGCAGCAACCGCTTTACCAGGGTCATTGTTTAGCGAGATTTTTTTCTTTGATTTTTTTTCAATTGTCTCCAGGAACTGCCTTTCTCCTGATTCTCCGAGCCCCCATACCTAATTACCTAACTTGAGTGTTAGGGCCGTGAGTGGCATTTATGACTGACGCTTTCCTTTCATAGTATCCTTTGGCGTGAGAAGAGATATCACCTGACGACTTTTTCTTTCCCCAAAGCGTTCACACCTCACGGTCGGCAGGGTAGAGGACCAACGAACAAAAGAAGGAGTCCACTAGAAGGTCAGTTGCTGACAGCTCGTAAACGGTGGTCGATGCCAGGGGTCACTTAAAGAGTGATAGCATCCACCATGCCGCTGGTGTAAGCGATATTTCCGTGGTAACAAAAGTTAATTTGCCGCATAATAAAGGTAAATAACAACTTTATTAAAATTATGTTTTTTTCAAAAATTGTTTCAAAATTAATTAATTCTTGTTTTACATATAATTTGTAATTTATGAAAAATTTCCAATTAGCTGCGTAATATCTCCTAGCATGGAAACGAATGGGAACAATACTCAAACTCTCCTAAGTAGCAGATGCGCAAACTCTCCCATTTCGGTAGGAGAGATTGCGCGGCCTTTTATTTAAACATGGCCGCTTCTAGAAAGAACCATTGGTGTTCGCAATGTTCTTCTAGGTTAGTAGCCTCATGAGAAACCGTTTAATTAAAACATATTTTGTACTATTGCCATTCTATAAAATTCAGAGAAAGACATGTGAAAATTCAAGCGCTTATCTTGGAAAAACAAAGCAAAATAGAGATGTTTTATCCTAAACGCTCGGAACAAACAACCTGCACTTTCAAGTCTACTACTGCTGTTGTACAACTATATTTAATCGCTGCGCGAGCACTCAACTCTTTCCTCCCGACCCTCTTTGTGAGCAACTCTCCGACCGCGCCATCTCTCCTCGCTTTACCTTACATCAGAAGTTGTGCAGCTTCATTCATCTTATAGGATTCTCATTAATTGTACTGCAATATTTAGATGCATTTTTTATAACAAGCTCTTCATTGTATTTCTTAGTCTCCATCGTAATGGAATTTTGAATTTGCAATTGCTTATGATCTGTTTCTATATTTACATTCGAGCAAGTAAAGCCGTCAGTGATTTTTCATATACTTGCCCAGTGATGCTTTCGGAATGTCTGGAGTTAGTTTATGAGAGGATTTTACTGTCTTCATTTCTGTGCTCACACACACACAGATGGCAAAATGTTATAAGTCACTTTTTTTTTTAATTTTTCTTGACAGCAATTTTAAGATTCCAGATTCAACATGTGGTTCTGTAGTTTTTGATTTCTTACAATTTTCCCACATTTGTTTTCTTATAAACTGAAAGTAAGACTAACGACATTTTACCACTTTCTAAACATTAACAAAAAACACTCCAGGATGGGGAATTTTTTGGGAACAGTGACTTGTAACATTTTGCCATCTGAGCACAGATTTAATCTCTGTCTGTTACGATTCAATTTCCCAAGATAATCGATACTTGTGCAATCAGGAAAATATATAATCCATGAATTTGCGTTTCATTCTGTCAGAATTCTCTGATGTAAATGTGCTGTGTAAAACAGACTTACCATTTACATTACTTGCTACTTCAGTGGTGGATTCGGATACTCTTCTAACAGGATGCCCTTGGTAGTTACATTTCTACCTGAAATTTTGATTTTACTGTCAATGGTGTATAATTTTTTGGGACCAAACTCGATTAAAGTACAATCGTGTTTGCTTGAAATTATAGTATCTTTCATCACCTTTGATTTCATTTAACGATTCTTAAAACTTCTATTTATAGTCAATACTTCTCTCTTAAACGAGAGTTTTCTCTTGATGAATATTTCTGTCCTCTAACGTTGGCGCACTGCAACTTTTAACTAGCTCTTATTTTCTGAGAAAATTTGAAGTGCTTCAAGAAATGCTTGTGTCGTGGATGGACGAATTGGCAATTGATTTCCAGTCCATTCGGTTAACCCCATTATCTCCATACCAATCCTGAATGCTGGCGTTATCGTCCTGGAAGTAACATGGGTCTAACCCGTAAAACTTCCACAACGTAGGAAGCACACTGTCATCCAGAATAGTGCAGTAGGCCTCGGCGTTGAGCTTACCATGAATTTGGACCAAGGGTCCCAGTCCATACCAGGAGAAATACCCCAAGATCATAATTCCACCTCCGCCGAACTTTACTGTGGACACAATCCATTCTGGCAGAATGTGTTCTTCAGGCAGACGCCAGACCTTGACTCTTCCATCCGAACGGTAGAGGGTGAACCTTGATTCGTCCCTCCACAGAATCCGTTTCCACTGATCCACTGTCCACTTTCGACGTACTTTGCTCCACATTAACTGAGCAGCGCGGTTGGACTTTGTGATCAAAGGCTTATGGGCGGCAGAACGACCATGAAAACCAAGCAGATGTGCTTCCTTACGGATGGTATCAATCGAAACAACACTCCCGGGTGCCTGTTGAAACTCCTGGAGTATGTGGGCCATCGGTTGGATGCGGTTCTTCCGAATTTCTCTGGACAGCACCCGTCGGTCTCTATCTCCCAGTTTCGTGGGTCTGCCGACTCAGGGCACGTTCCGAAAATCACCGCTCACCTTCCACTTCTGAATCACAGTCCACTGCCGATTTTGGGTAATTCAGCGTGCTAGATAGGTTCCTTGGAACAGCTACACTCTACGTGAATGAGCGATGGCAACGGCCTTGGCGATTTTTTTGGCGAACTTCTAAAGTCGCCAAGGAAAGAATTATTTCCTAACTCTTTTTCTGTCACAATTTTTTTTCTTTTTACAACACACTTTTTAAACACATTTCAGAACGTTTTAAAAAGTATATATTTTAAAAAACTTTCACAAAAAGTAGTAAGCTTAAGCACATATCAAAACATATTTGTGAACCAGCAGAGAAACTAAGCTACAAATGTTGGGTAAGAATACCGTGAAAATTATCAATTACACTAAATACAGTGGGCATGTTGAAAAAGAAAAAGATTTACAAAAGAAAACAAAAGCAAGAAATAATACAACCTGATAATGTCAGAATTCTTTCGTAAAAAAATAATGAATACGAAAATGGTAAAAAAAAAAAAAACTCTTAATCCTTTCAAGAAAACTATTATAATAAAATAAAAATTCCACAACTGTCAAAATACAAATAAATTGACCAATGGTATCACCGAAAACGATTTAAAAGGACCAATGCAATCAAAGGAAATTTTTAAAAACAAAATAACCAATGGGAGGAACGAAAAAATTTCAAACGAATCAATGAAATCAAACTACTTTAACGGATTTTGGAAGAACTTTCTAGAATATTCAAAATGAAAATTGAAAGTTTCCGTTTGCTGAGGTTGCCATGAAAACCACAACAAACGTAAAGAAAGATGGGTTGCCTTAATTTATCGTAACTCGCTACTAGAAGCGCGCCAAAAAATATCGCCAAGCCGTTGCCATCACTCATAGACGTAGAGTGTAGCTGTACCCATTAAAAAATAATAAGCTTTCGTATCGAATGAAATTATTGAAACCTAGCTACAATTCCGTGCGTCTTAGTTGATTGGTAATTCCGTAACTCAGAAACTCTTCAATGAACTAAGCAAAATGTTATCAATTAGTTATAGCTTAGAAAACGTGTTCTTTTAAATACTGCGCATTCAAATGTGAACTGTCTTATCAAAAGTAAACAAAATATCAAACGAGCTACACATTTCGAAATTGCATGAAATTTTCACTTCCAATATTTTGTAGACGTGAGCGAGCGGAGCTACTAAAGTCTTAACACATTTTATAAGGTAATTCCAAACAACGAGTAAGACTGGTTGTCTGGGACCTAAGGTGAAATTTCATTCATCAATTAAAGCATACTTTTAAGTGCTGAATCTCTATAAAGTTCGCAAGTCATAAGTATCATATAAAGTTCGCATTAATCATACACGCTACAACACAAGATATTTTTAGGGAAAACAAACTGTAGGTAGGTATTTTAATTAACGTCGTACTGAAGCAACACAATAGGCTATTGACGATGGTCTGGAACAACACCACGTAATTTCGAACCAGTCAGATGACGAGATCACACCTGAGCTGGAAGCACACTCTCCAAACTTCTACACCACAGCAACGCGAGGACATTCGAGGCTACTTAAGATTTAACGTGCACCAGCCCTCTTTGTACACGGCGGTCTTTGGTTGGATTCGAACTCGCACCCCTCGGTTGCTAATTCGTTACTAGGTTCTTGTTGCTAATTCGTTACTAGTTGATGGTACAGCCTTGATAATTATACAACCCCGTCAATGAAATATGCCAGTAAAAATATGATTTTTTTTTTCATGGGAACGAATTAAACACTTCTCTTTCATTTCTTATAGGAGAAAATTGTTTCGTGTTCATCCTGTTTGGTACAAGTCCAAGGAAATGGAACGGATTAAGGACATAAACCGAGGTACCAATGTATAACTAAGTAAACTATTGCACCGATTAAAATTGATCAATGACAGAATTATTGATTCAAGATCAGTGGATTATTGAGATCGATCGAGTAATTTTATCAATACACTATAAGGACAAAAGTATCTGGACAGAATTTGAAGATAGACGTTTTGCAGAAATTCGGAAGATAATTCATCTTAGTATGGGGTTGTTTTCTCTCTTGGTTAGGACCATTGCTTTGTGTACCTGATCCGTGAACGCTGACGTGTACCTCGACGTTCTGGATAGTTCGGCTTTGGCTACACTATGACAATACTACGGCGATGATGGTTGCTTCTTCCAACAGGATCGAGCTCCATGTCATATTTCAAAACGTGTGTTAGACTAGTATCCTGAAAATGAGGTGAATTTGCTTGACTGGCCTGTTCAGAGCCCCGATCTCAATCCAATGGAGGCCCTGTGGGACAAACTAGAGAGACGAGTACGACACCACCACGCCCATCTTCACAACTATATCTTCTCACAGCTTTGCAAGCGGCATGGCTAGCTATTCCTTCCCATTCTTACAGGGAACTTGTGGAAAGTATTACCTCGACGTGCTGTAGTTATAATACAAGCAAAAATAAAGCCTTTTTTCTGAAAAACATCCAGTGTCCAAATACTTTTGTCCATATAGTGTATATGCAAAAAAAGAGAAAACAGTCCATGGCATATACTTACCTCATCATGTGGGGTAAAAGCGTCCCATTGAAAACGCATTGCAAACATGTCTTTTAAAGTTATACAGTGGGTAGGTTTAAACTTATAAGAGAGAAAGTTAGAGTGTAAACATATTAGTAGTGTGTGGTAAAAATATGAAATTTTTAAATTTTTCTGGAGGGACAGAGAAGTTATTGATGCAATATCTATTTTGAATACTTGCATTCGCATTTGCCCCAACTCATCCTAAATAATCAGAAATGTCCTTGAGACCATAACTTCTATGTACACACCATATATCACTTCAAACGTGGCTGTACACACAAACTGTAAATGAACTATACACTACCCTACAATAATAGACTGGACAGCAAGATGTGATGGTATAAGGGAAAGAATACATGCTTTAATAGGGGGATGGTCCCTCACTTGCTGCAATTACACTAGCAACCCTTCTGTTTTTCTTTCAACCAGGTTTTGATGCACAGCTACGGGTATTTGTGTCCATTCCTGCTGCAAGAATGTCGTCAGCTCAGCTGTAGATTTCGGACGTGGTTCCCTGGTCCGTAAGGGTCGCTCTAACTCGTTCCACAAATGTTCTATGGGGTTTAGGTCGGCACTCTGAGGAGGCCAGGGAAGACGTTTTACATCCATATCTTGTTATCACTGCTTGACCGAGGTTGAAACATGACATGGAGTGTTGTCGGTCTGGAAGTAACATTCGTCTATTCCATAAAATTGCCAGAGCGTAGGAAGACCCTGAGTGTCCAAAATGTTCATCTAAGCGTCGGCGTTCAATTGACCAGGAACAACATGCAAAGGTCCCAGGATATACCACCAAAACACCCCCAAACAAGCAGTCGGATATTATACAAATCCGCTTTCGTCCGGTCCCTTATTGTAGGGTAGTGTAGTAGTTCAATTTATTTAAAATAGTTACTTACTAATCAATAGAACCCGTTGCTTCATGTGTTTCGAAACTAATTTGTGTACGCAGATGATTACCAGTGTAGTTGGTATATTTGCAACAGTCATATCTCTTGCTGAGAGATGAAACAATAAAATGGTATAGTCCGACATACTCCTTTAGCTAGGGAGTTGTCTTCCTATGTAAAATAATTGAAGGGTGGGTGTGAAAGGGGTTTAGATCTCTAAGGACTTGGCATCCTAGCTTGGTAGTATAAATTTTTAATTAATATTTAATTCACTGGTAACCCGCTCATATAGTTTGTTTTATCTAATCAATATTCTACTTGGCAATTATATTGAGCCTTAGAAACTGGAATTTCTTTTCATTATATTTTTATTTATACCATGCGATGTGTTTGAAGAAGGTTTTTTCAATTTCATTTGAAGCAGTTTATTTTATATTTCGATTTTAAAAGGTATGCTATTTTTTACAACGAAATGCAACTTATAGGAATTCGTATTTAAAATTTACAATTGAAACTCAATGTAAAAAATACAAGTAAAATATGTTTTATTTAATTAGATCAGCCCTCGAAATAGATTTTATAATACATGTGCACCTTGTGCACCTAAGTTTTTAAATTAGGTGCTTAAATTAGGTGCTAGATATAGTTTAGGCGCACATTTAAAAAATACTTAATATAAGAGCATTAATGTTACGTAAACTACATTAATAGTTGTGTATGTTTATATAGATTAGTAGTAAATAGTAAATAAAAATATTTAAACATCTAAACTCTCCCTTCTCTAGCGCACGGCTGTCGCAACAGTCGCTTCAACCGAGCCATCTGGAAAATGTTTTGATCATCGGAAAGTTCTTGTGGCAGTGGCACAAGTAAACCTTCCTCCTGTATAAACCCGTTAAAACCCAGCTGTTTTGTTTTCGCATGGTGTTTATTTAAGAATTTTAATTACGTTCCTTTAGAGCAAGAGAAGTCGATACTAATATTTTGTTCAAACATCAAATTAACAAAAAACACGTTTCTGCCCCCCTCCCCTTTTTTTAACGTTATGTGCACTGCGTGCACCTAGCGGGAAAAAATTAAATGCACAATTTTATTTTCATATGCACAGTGCACCTGTGCACCCGGGTATTTCGAGCCCTGAATTAGATGATAAGTTAATAGAATTACGTTAAATCAATTTACTGGTGAAAATAATGTGAGATGAAAAATTACTATTTATAAATTAAAATGGATGGGAAAGTCAAAATATTTACACATAACAAAAACACTTTCAAATCTGTAAAAAAAAAATTTTTTTAGTTCTTTAAACTCTTTAAAAAATGAATATATCTTCAATTAGAGAATGAATATTGTAGTTAGGCAATTAATTAACCTCGCACTCAATAAAAAAAACAAGTTAAATGTGTTTTAATTTAATTAGATATAAGATAAGTTACTAGAACTACGTTAAATCCATTTGTTGGTGAAGATAATATTAGATGAAAAATTACTCTTTATAAAGTAAAATGATGGTAAAGCAAAAAAATTTACAAATAACTTTATAAACACTTTGAAATCTGTAAAACATATATTAATTTTTTAGTTCTTTAAACTTATTAAAATGAAATTTAAAGGAACTCGGCACCCAAATACTATCAAAATGTAGATTTGATTTTGTTTTCTTGTCTCAAATTAAACTTTATACATTAAAGAATGTTTCTGCAAAGTTTTATGTCCCTGCGAGAATTTTAAGGTACTAAGTTTTTGATTTTACTGAATGTTTTCACATATGTTATGAATGTACATCAAAGATGGGCAAAAGATGATATTTTGAAAAATGCATTCGATGTGAAATCCATATAGGGAGCTAGTCTCGTCCTAATAATAAATAGATCAATTTTCCAAAAGACATATTTGTATTTCCAAGTATTTATGCTTTATTTATGTAAGTTTAAAATTAGTTTTGGAGAGCACGAAACATTCCGAATAGCAAAGCACTTTAGGAAAAAGCATCGAAAATGTAATAAACAGAGACAGTGAGCATTGTTAGTTAAAATAATGGCGCTTTTACAAATCAGATGACTATCTACATTTGCTACTATAAAACAAAACCTATAAAAGGGTAAAATCTTGATTTACAAAGCCGAATTAATTTGTGAAATTTCTGATCTTTACTGTCAATTAGAATTTCGCCTTGGTTCATGATAGAAATTCACATTTTTATCCATATATTGCGATGTAAAAGCTCCCTTTAACTTTGACCACGTAAAGGTAAAATGTTTGTTATATTTCCTTAAAAAGGTAAAAGATTAACACATATGGGTTACAGTAATTCGGAAAAAAATCACTTGTTTTATTGCATTTTTGTACGAATACAAAATCTTTAAATTTATTTTTCTCAGTTTCGATTTTTTACGTACTATGCCATGATTAAAACCACTAAGGCTTTTAAATAACTCTTTAAATTGTATGAAATTGAGAGGTGTACATTGATCAAATAAATTAAACTAAAGATGAAATATTTAATAAAAAGGATAAAAACTTTATTTAAATTAAACTTTGAACTGGGGTCATGTTTTTTTCGGGGATATTTCACCTTCGATATATTTTAATTCAATAACTATTTGAGACATTAAAAATTCCATCCAAAAAATAATCAGAATGGTTTTACGAGCTTGTTAAAAAAATATTAAGCCAAATTATTGCAAACTAAAAGAGGGTAGAATTTAAAAATATATTAAAAAATCAAAAAATTTTAATTCTTTCAAAATTTGGAGGTAATTTTAAAATTTTCTGCTGGAAAACTTTTAAATTGACTCAAGAAGATAAATTGCTACTCATAATAATTTTAAAAAAACTCATATTTGAGAAATTAGCTCTTTGAGTGCTACACACACAATTTTATGAAAACTTTAATATCTGTACAAAAAAAGCATATTAACTTTTAGTTCCTTAAACTCATTAAAATTAATTTTAAGTAAAATAATAAATACTATAGGAAGGTAATTAATTAACCTCAAACGGGTGCAATACAGCGGTTTATTGGTGACTGTCCCGGACAAATCCCTAATGGAAAGATCCAAGGACAGCCCCTCGTAATTTTGAACCACGGTCAGGTGACAGAGAGAGTGAGTATGAGTGTAATATCTAATATGTTGCTTTTATAAAATTTTCTTTTTAAATTAGACTCTTTGTAATTTTTAATACCATGAAGTTGTGTCGATACGTAATTTAACTTTTAAGTATTAGTTTCTAATAAAATAATGTTGAAATCAACCCTTTGATCCTTATCAAAAAGTCCGCTTTTGACACAATTCAACTCTGTTTACATCCCATTTCAGATTACTCTGAAATCTACTTTTCATTTACGACCTATAGCTATACATTATATTCACACACATGCTTCAATGTATTTATTTAAATTTCAATGAATTCGCTTTCGTTAAAAACTTAATTACTGTATTCGCGATATCAATAATTATGAGGATTAAAATCTCTTGTTTTAAATTAGACAGTTAAATCCTGATAACTAATGAACTGACAAAATATATTTCTGTTCCGTTGCGAAACCTTCTGTCAGGATAATCAGGGTATCCATTCTTAATCCTTTTTAATAAAGCTCGTTTATTATGGTAGGTATCTGATTAGCATTTTGTTTACTGACAAAATTTATCACAGAAGTTCATTCATTCTTGACAGACAGGACCACCGGGAAATTACGAAGAGTTCCGTAGAACTTGCAGAAAAGATGAAAGTATTATGGTATATTTGACAATAAGAGTTTATTTCAAACATAAATCTTTAAAACATTTTAATTGAAGAGACAGTAAACAAGAGGTAATGAATAAATAACCATATCAAGTAGCTTAGTCGTTGCAAAGTTAATTATTAGTGAATTTTACAATCCCATAATCGCAATCGTTCTGACAGGTGCACGGTGGGTTTTTTTTTTTCAATGTTTTTTACGTAGTGAAAAAAAAGAATAACTGTAATGGTATTACTTATTAATTAAAGAATATATTTTTACAGTTATTTTTTAATAACCTAAATTATACTACGAATTTTTAATTATTAATTAATGGATGTATAATTAGAAAAGGAAACTTAGGGTTAAGAAAACAATCTAGTCACTCAATGTCTTTACAGGCCTGGGTCATAAAAAAATAAAAAAGGAATGACTTATGGATCAGTAAATCAATAGGGTAGTGTAGAATTGTTGATGCTCTCTCATCTTTCCAGATTCCTATCGTGTAAACAGACAATCCGTAGGAAAAGGTAAAATAAATTCATTACAAAATCATAAAAAAGTAATAATTATTCAATCAGAACGAGTATTCCCTTGAGTAAATAATATTCCTAAATTCAAGTAATTTATAAAGTGTCAAATTGTTTAACAATTCAAAAGTTATTTTTTCCATTTCCAAAGAGACTGACCGGTAGATTATTTACATTTCCTAGGTCGATCTTATAGGAGCCAGTCTGTCATTGTCATTCGTGCGATTACATTTGAATAATGATTTCAAAGTAATTCAATTCCATTTTTTTTTCAGAAATTGAAAGTTTAACTAGCATAAAATTATCAGTTAGATAACACCGCTGTAAATCAATGCTGACACTGTGTGGAAAATTCTTTAATGGTGTTTATTGTAGTACCTTTTTTTATTAGCGCTTTTTTTAAACAATTCAAAGCTAAAAGAAACACATCCATTAAAATGCCATGTAAAGTTGATCATCAAAATATTCAAAAATGAACGTTATATCGGATGGGACAAAATGGTAAAATGTTCAGGTGTGTTTTATTTTCTGATGAATAATCGTGAATACTGGTTAAAGCTGCATGGAAACATACCTTTAATATGATTCATTATTCCCGAATATTTACAACTCAAAATATTCTGCAAATTAAGTCTAGTAAGTCTGTAAATCTCACTACTCACAGATACATCTCATTCTCTGTAATAATCTCACAAAAACTTAAATAAAACTCCCAAACTCACAGCTTCAAAACTAGTCATTTTAATTAATAATTCGATTACAACTAAGAACTTAAGCACGTAAGACGCTGCCAAATATGAAAAAAGGACATACTTTTCGATAATTTCGTTGAACTATCGTATGAACGTTTTCACCATGTTTCAATATAAATATCGCTTGAATTTTGTATAATTTGATCATGAATACTAGCAATACCCATACAACGTTGCCCATGATAAAGTTATGCTTTTAAAAAATCAATCCCACTGATTCCAAAAAAAAAATTAAACAGTAATAAACAAAAAATTGCATTGCTACAGATGGCTCCATTGTGTTCAAAAACTCTGTTGTGTAGTTTACAGCATCACTCTGTAACAGAAAAACAATATTTTTATGAAAGAGTCCCACCTCCACCCGACATGACACAGGCATGTCGCCTCATTCCTGACAAGGGCATCGCCTAACTCCTTCCAATCGCTATACTTTTAAAAAAAAAGTCTTAAAGCTAAGAAAAAAACAAGAAAGTTATGCTATTATAAACTCTTAACACTAAACCTCACTGAATCCGACAAACAACGTATATCAAAACCAAATTAAACTGTAATAAGGTATGCTTTCTGACAAACAACATACATCAAAGCCAATAAAACAGTAATGAGTAATGCTTTTCAAAAGTCTTAACGCTAAACCTCACTGATTCCGACAAACAACGCAAATCAAAACCAAATTAAACAGTAATACGTTATGCTTTTAAAAAAGTAAGAAACAATAGAACCTGAAGCGACTGCACTGAACCATGACTCAAATCAAACAGATCGTAAATTCTTTCAATTTACAGATGGTTAATAAAATGGAAGGAAAAAATAGAACCAATGAAATCAAAGAAAATACCGCGTGGGGGAAAAAATAAGAAAATTGCGCTTTAAAAGCCATTCGAACATTGACGTCATTCATGCACCGAGGCAGTCAAAACTTGGCGAACGTTCAAAAGAACCACGTAAGGGAAAAAAACTAAAAAATGAATCCAAAAAATGTTCTAGATTAAATTTTTAAATTCGGGTTTCCAGGTCTATTCAGTTACTTTTAGGACTACCTGTTTGCCAAATTTCATGACTGTAAGTACTATAGATTCGTCTAGACACCTCAGACATACGCACAAAGACTTCCTTTTATAATAGTAAGATATTATTGCTTGCTTTTTTGCATGGATATCGTGATAATTTCTCTTAAAAGTATTTAAATATAAGCAAAATTACCCGACCTCACTCAGGTTTATTGGTTTAACTCTAGATAGAAGAAATTATCAGAATATGTAATCACACTTGTCTTTCGTGGAATAATAATATTTCAACACTTTTCTCGACATCTTTGTAATTTGTACAAATGCTTTGGACACTAATCCTACACATAGATATCCATCCATGTAATACATTTCATATACATGGCAACCTTGCTGTATGACAAATCTAGAAAAGGACGAAAGGTTACACTGAGGCCACCTACAAAAGACGATTTTGAGAGGGATTTGGAATTCACTTTCGTAAGTTCTTTTCATGCTCAACTAAATTCATAAAAATGACAAATCTATGGCGAGTGCTCTCGCACTCATAGTCAACAAAATAATATTATTTACGTGTGCACTCTTGCATCATGCATGCGACATTGTCGAATTTCGCCATCTTTAAGAGAAGGATTACAAATTAATTTGATATGATATTCATAAGCTTTTTTAAAGCTAATGCTTTTATCTTGATAATTACATTAGCATTACATTTTAAATTAAATGTCTTCAGAATAGACCAACACCCATGTCCAAGTGTTAAGCATAATCCGTAAAATGTGAAAAAAATCGGTGTAAATATGGATACGATGGTTCAAATTCACTTGTGGAGAAGCGTATGATGATGGTAAAACATCGTGTATATGCACAACAGTTCAGTCGGTGTCAACTTGCGCAAAACACTGGCTCACGTTGGAACGAGCGGCATGGCCAATTCAGACAGAAATTTCGCATTTGCTGTGGTACAGAGTGTTGTTAACATTCAATAAGGACGAAAGATGTCACAAAGATGCCAACTGGACATGTTTCTGAAGGGACGAAATATTGGAATGCTAAAATACATTTAATCCCAAACCGAAACGTATTTAATTCTGAATGTACCTCAGTATGTTATTTAGAGAGTGATGGCAGAGGTTTCAAACCACTAGAGATGTTACCCGACGACCAGTACCAAGTCGGTCAACAAGCACTCGACAAGACCGATATTTGGCGATAACTGAGCGACATCAGAGGAACCGCTCTTCCAGACAACTGGGTTCAGCCCTGACAGCTACCACAGGGTCATAGTTTTGAGACAAACTGTTTACAAGAGACACTGACACGTTGGTCTGTATGCCAGACGACCGGCAGTTTTCTATCTCCCTGACGTCTGCACAGAAACGCGTGTGATTACAGTGTAGTTTGGAACATCGGCAGTGTAGTCGACAACAGTGGGACAATGTTATGTTCAGTGACGTGTTCAGATTTAGACTGCAAACTGTTATCGTCGTGGTTCGATGGGTTCCGCGATCTGGAGAGAAGGTCGAACGCGTTTTCACCCGGGAAAACATCGTGAAAAGACATTGTTTTCCTTCAGGAGAGTCATGCTCTCGTCAAGCATCATGCTAGATGGCCGCACAGACCTCCACATCTTTGACACCGGGAATATTACCGTTCAAAAAACAGTGACGAAGTCCTTCAGCCCACTGCTCGAGTGTTTCGAGGTGCTGTTGGTTTTGGTTTCATATTCATGGATGATAACGCGGCTCCTCATCGTTTACTCGTGGCCAACACCTTCCAGTGAAGATATCCAGCGCATGCAATGATCTGCCAACTCTCCTGATCTCAATCCTAGAGCATATGTGGGATATGCTCAGGTGACATATTGCAACGTTCCGGAATTGAAAACTGCTCTCCATGAGGATTGAAACTCTTTGAGCTCACAACTTATCCATACCCTCATCGAAAGTATGGGAAATCGTGCAGCGTGTTGTGGACACCAGAGGTTCCCACACACCGTATTAAACTTTAGCATTAATTAGTTTTAATAATTCTGTTTCACTAAAGTTGGCATTCTTACTGCGCACCTTTTACTGTCAACCCTTTTCTTTGGATGATAAAAGGCATTCTCCTTGTTTTGCATTGTTTTCTTCTTCCATAGCCCTATTACACCCGCTTACCGCGTTTCCTTCCATTCCGATGTAGAGATTGTCTGAAATATTCACATAAACAACAATTATGCTTAAGTTTTCGACATGAGTGTACACTGTACAAGGGTAACCTTTCAGTAATAACCTTTAAGAAATCAATTTGACAGTTTTCGTATTATTTTCAATAAACTTTTAACTTATATACAAAGTTTCTTAAATATAGCTTCAACTCGTAAAGTAATCCACCTTGACCTCCTGTTATTATGACAAAGAATCGTTTAATATTTCAAAAAAGTTATAGTTCTCAATTTTTTTAACAATCACTTCAATAGCAACAAAATTACACTTAAAATTAGCTTTGTTCTGACTTACCTGCTACTTTAAATCGAATACTTTGTGGTGGTGCTGCGTGTGATGTAAAGGAAATGCAATTTATTAAAATAGTAAATATTTAAAACAGAAACCAGCGAAATAAAACAAAATAAAAGCTGTTGGGGTTAAAAGTTGTTCTAAAGATATTCCTGATTCTTTTTTTATATCTTGATCTCGTATAGTTGCCACAACTTACAACTTAAAGTGCACAAAATTTAGAAATGTGAAATCAATTCCTAGCGAAAGAAACAGAAAATATCACTGCGCGTGAACAATCAACACGAGTTTCCGTTTCGTTCAAGTTCGTTGAAAAATATCGTCTGTCCCAAATATTAGGAAATCATTTGTATTTCGAAAAGAACAAAATAAAATTCGATATAAATGAAGTATCAGAGTTGAATTTCCATGAAAAATTATTTTTGTAAAAATAATTGCTTTTTCAGCTGTATTAGTAAAATAATCCAAGTAATCGTAATACTCATCATACATTCTAGGTTTTCCAAAACTACCAAATTGTGGTTGATTTAAATATATTTATTTAGATGTTTTAGCATGAAACTTAACTAAATATGCAAACAAAGAAAGATTTAATATTGCATTCACTAAACTAAAACACAGTGTATAAAATAAAGAGAACATTGTATTCAAATATATGGAATACTATTTTTATGTGATTCCTGTACAAACATACAATCAAAAAATCAGACATCGAACGTGAAGACGTACAGACATACTAACGCAACCATGTTCAGTCGCTAATGAATGTAAGTACTCACAGTATGTAGTTTCATGAAAATATATTCAACCATTAGGAGTGAAGTTGCTGCTTATTGAAGCTGGTTGAATATATTCAACCATATATTCAACCAGCACGAGTACACATATACCGACAGACAGATGGATACGAAACGCAAATGAGACGGATTTTGAGTAAAAAGGACCCAAAACGGATAGAAAACGAAATAGACGAAAATATTCAATGTCCAAACAAACCCTCCATTCATATCGAAATTGAATAACTGCTTACCTAACTTTTGAAAACTCTTGACTTTTGAAAAACCCTTGAAGCAATCCCATTGCCGGGAGCAGTATAACAGCTAGTAAATAATTTCACAAATAAAAATAAAATATTGGATGTTTTTAGTCTTTTTTAAATAATTCACTTATGTAAAACCTCTTATATTATCGGAGAAATGTTGCGCTTGAGAACAGAAATTTAAACGAATCTCTACTTCGTTTTATTGCTTTACTGAAATTCCTACCTACTTTACTTCCATTCCTACACCTCAAGCTAATCGTGAAACTCTAATGGAATAAAATTATTTAAATCTTGGGGTGGAATGGTTTAAATGATTTAAATAATGGTACAGTTTAGAATGGAATACAATTATTTAAATAATGGAATGATTTAAATGATTTAAATAATGGAACAATTTAGAATGGAATAAAATTATTTAAATAAAGGAATGGTTTAAATGAAATAAGCTATTTAAATAATATAACGTTTTAAAATGGAACAAAAAGATTTTAATAGTGGAATGCAATGATTTAAATGGCGTGGAATGTTTTAAAATAAATAAAATAATTTGAATAATGAAATATGATTTTAAATAAATAAAATAATTTGAATAATGAAATATGATTTAAAATAAGTGAAATAATTTGAATAATGAAATACGATTTTAAATGGAACAAAATTATTTAAATAGAATGGGATGATTTACAATGGAATAACATGAGTTAAATATTGGAATAGAATTATTTCAGATATAAATCAAACTTTTAGGCCACGTTCACATGAGGCGTTTCAACGCGCGTATGACGAGGCTAGCAAGGTCCCGTCATTAAATTATGTTATTTATTCCTCTAATTCAAGTATCTATCTTTACGACCTTGAAGAGCGGGACCCTGATAGCCTCGCCAAACGCACGTTTTACGGGTCTCATGTGAACGGGGCCTTAAAATCACTTTCACCGAGGAAGATGATAGATCATCTTTATTTTCTGGCGTTACACTTTCAAACAGAAGACACGGTCCTGTCAATCAACCAGACACGTTCTATTGATAAACACAATCCGGTAAACTGTTCAATAATTTATTAATAACCAATCAAACTTCTGCTTATTTTGTAAACTAGATTAAAAGACGAAGAAAGATTGTCTCTAGAATTCGCCATTCCATAATCAGAAGCGCCGAGATCCGATGTTTATATTATAAGTTATCCACCACAATTTAATGATCCCGAACTTGCTCTTATCATGTATAGACCGCATAATGCTTCAAGCTGACCAAGCTTTCTTCGTATTTCACCAACTCCAAATATCACGCGTTTTTATGCGTCTAGAGACAAATAGGTTTTATTAGCTTCAAGAAAATTTTGCAGAAAAATAATTTGTACTGAAATTTTGTTTGAAGAATTATTCATTAAATATCGACATTCATTTTATTTTGTGTGAGTGTGCTATGAGCAGATGAATATCAATCAAAGCTGATATTGATTTATATTGAAAGATTCAAAAAATATTAACATCTCTCTTTTGAATTTTGTGCAAAGTTTCGAAGGAATCATAGGATTCAGTTGGCATATGGTATTCTCACACATGAACATGCCTTTTCTTTCATCCTCATTGTATTGTCTGTCTTGTGTTTGGCTATATATGACCCTTGCGCCATAAAACCCCAAAGCAACTACCAACTCCCACACATAAACACGCCCGTTTACTTTAAAAAATAATTTTCGGTTATGAAATAATATTTGACTTACATGTCATGTAGCTTCTCTTCTCTGCACTTCCTTTAGATACTATCCAAGATAAGATCAACCAGAAACAACACAAAGCGAAATGATAAAGAACCATCGTACTTCAAAACACGACAAAATCTCCAATCACCTCCTCAACAAAGGCAATAAGAGCATGTTTCATCTCGCACTTCCAAGATCAAATTGAAAAGACAGTCATCGTTTAAAATTGATTTTCTCGGCAAATAAAACTTCTTAAAAAGTATTTATTAGAGGACGATTTTCCAAAGGCACCAACATTTACTTCTCCAACAGACAACTGCGAGCCTCTTGAACTTTAGATCTTGAGACAGATAGAATTGCCACAAAAAGCGAGATTTTGATTAAGAAACAGCCGGCGATCGCCAACTGGTCGCCAGGAATGTTTCGAATGAAGAGGAGGGAAATAAAGATTAGAGAGAGAAAAGAAAACACATATTTAAGGATAGTTTTCTAGAAGGGAAGTGAAGGTTTCTCAGTTTCCGGGGACGTATGATTAGATTGAAATGCTCGTTAACTTGCTGGACAGCAACGACATATCAAGTCAATGTGCAGTGCAAAAATGTATACGAAAACAGCCATGACTACATCTAGGGACCATAATTAGACAGAAACTTGATAATGTCTGATAGTTAAAAGACATTAATTACATTCTTCGTTAGGAGAAAAATCGCACAGCCGAAGTTTCCAGCGAGAAGCTCAAAACAAGTTGTAATTATCGCTCACAAAATGATACCTTGTCAGGCGAAACAAATTAAAAGGTCGTTAAACTCGTAGATGAAACAAAAGGCAATCATAAGGTACAACAGCGGTGTGATGCACGAGTAAAAACTAGCGAGTTGCCTTAAATTGCCAATGGATATAATGCGACCGACAAAGGGAAAATTCCCATTTTTTCGTTACCCATCGCTTTCAGTGCGAATCAATATGGTTCTTCAAGATTTCTTTAAAACCTTACCTAGTTTTAAAAAATTCTCGTGTATGCAACAAGATCCAGTAATTTATGGAACACGTATATCTTTAGTTCCAAAATAGAACCATAATTGATGCTGGTACAAGTAAAACACATTTGAAATCTATAATTTAATGTTCCAATTCCTACAATCCCACTTCTAGACTCAAAATATTACAACTGCCTACTAAATTAAATGGGCGTCATTGAATAAGATGTAAAACAATAATGCTTAAAGTTAAATTTTAATAATGTTTATTATTTAAAGCACTTTTGGGTGCAATTGTGACAAAATGGCTTATGCCTAAGACAAAAGAAAAGTTCCAAGTATTATAAGCAGTAGGGTAAGCTGAAAAATTCAGCATTTTTCTGATCTAATCCGCACTTTCTCCAATAGTGCAAAAAACCTATGTGGTCCCCAAAAATACTATATTTTTTGCAAATGAGACAATTATCTCCTTCGCAAACGATTTCAAGTGAAATGAATTTTTCTGATACTCAAAGATAATTTGGAATAGTAAGAATAGTATCACTATACAGACAAGGCATTCAAAAAAATTGAAAACAGCATAGAGATTTATATTTGTCCCTGGAACAATCAAATCTTACACGTTGCAACTGTAACGTTGTCTTGTAATAATACACTATCTACCAATAAGTATTTCGACACCCATGCAAATGACGATATCTGCGGTTCTGATATACGTCACGCAATCCGCCGTAAATATCGTGTAGGAAACAACATTGGCATTAGTCGCATGCAAGATGCCACGAAGTGCAGAGTTACCTGATTTCGAGGAAGGTGTAATTAATCGTCGGGTATCACAGAAGTGTCCGATCCTTAAGGAACCGGTACAGCTACACTCTACGTTTATGAGTGATGGCAACGGCTTGGCGATTTTTTTTGGCGCACTTCTAGTAGCGAGTTACGATAACTTAAGGCAACCCATCTTTCGTTACTGATGCTGTGGTTTTCATGGCAACCTCGGCAAACGGAAATTTTGAATATTCTAGAAAGTTCTTCCAAAATCCGTTAAAGTCGTTTGATTTCATTGATTCGTTTGAAATTTTTTCTTTCCTCCCATTGGTTAATTTGTTTTTAAAATATCCATTGATTGCATTGGTTCTTTTAAATCGTTTTCTGTGATACCATTGGTCCATTTATTTCTATTTTGACAGTTGTGGAATTTTTATTTTACTGTAATAGTTTTCACGATAGGATTAAGAGTTTTGTTTTTTTGACCACTTTCGTTTTCATTATTTTTTTACGAAAGAATTCTGACGTTATCAGGTTGTATTATTTCTTGCTTTTTTTCTTTTGTAAATCTTTTTCTTTTTCAACATGCCCACTGTGTTCAGTGTAATTCATAAGTTTCAGGGTATTCTTACCCAACATTCGTAGCTTAGTTTCTCTGCTGGTTCACAAATGTGTTTTGATATGTGCTTAAGCTTACTACTTTTTGTGAAAGTTTTTAAAAATATATACTTTTTAAAACGTTCTGAAATGTGTTTAAAAAGTGTGTTGTAAAAAGAAAAAAAAATTGTGACAGAAAAAGAGTTAGGAAATAATTCTTTCCTTGGCGACTTTAGAAGTTCGCCAAAAAAATCGCCAAGGCCGTTGCCATTGCTCATTTACGTAGAGTGTAGCTGTTCCAAGGAACCTATCTAGCACCTGAATTACCCAAAATCGGCAGTGGACTGTGATTCAGAAGTGGAAGGTGAGTTGCGATTGTCGGAATGTGCCCTGAGTCGGCAGACCCACGAAACTGGGAGATAGAGACCGACGGCCAGAGAAATTCGGAAGAACCGCACCCAACCGATGGCCCACATACTCCAGGAGTTTCAACAGGCACCCGGGAGTGTTGTTTCGATTGATACCACCCGTAAGGAAGCACATCTGCTTGGCTTTCATGGTCGTCCTGCCGCCCATAAGCCTTTGATCACTAAGTCCAACCGCGCTGCTCGGTTAATGTGGTGCAAAGCACGTCGAAAATGGACAGTAGATCAGTGGAAACGGGTTCTCTGGAGGGATGAATCAAGGTTCACCCTCTAATGTTCGGATGGCATGGTCAGGGTCTTGCGTCTGCCTGAAGAACGCCTCTTGCCAGAATGGATTGTGTCCATAGTAAAATTCGGCGGAGATGGAATTATGATCTTGCGGTGTTTCTCCTAGTATGGACTGGGACCCTTGGTCCAAATTCATGGTAAGCTCAACGCCGAGGCCTACTGCACTATTTTGGATGACAGTGTACTTCCTACGTTGTGGCAGTTTTACGGTTTGGACCCATGTTATTTCCAGGACTATAACGCCTGCGTTCAGGATTGGTATGGTGATAATGGGGTTAACTGAATGGACTGGCCTGCAACAACCGTCCAAAATCGGTGAAGGAACTTACATGTCTTCTCCAAGTCAAGTGGAAGAAAATACCACTAGCCGTCGTATAAGGACTTGTGGAAAGCATGTCCCGGAGGGTTGAGACAATAATTGCCTCTCGTGGAGGCTCTACCAACTATTGAATATGAATACATTTTGTTTTTCTTTTCTATCACAGGTGTCCAAATACTTATTGGTAGATAGTGTATGAGAATTAAATTAATGACCATGCAATATGTATACTACAGGGATACGGAGTACCTATTCAAGCAAACCGCTAGTCGCACACATTAAATGTTATAACAGGGAAAGTCCTGGAGTTTGACGGGTCGGACTTCAGTTGTTCATACTCATTAAAAATACTGTTGTAAAACAAATTTATATTGTGTAAATGTTTGTAACATAATTCATCGTTTATTTACTGGGTCAGGTGTGGACACTGCTTTTTGCGAAACAAAGCACTGAAGTTTGCGAAGCAAACCAAATGTGAATTCGTAGCCTATTGGATAACAGCCATCACGGCGTGATGGCCTCGTCATTGTCAAATGCGGCCAAATTCGAATTGCGAAGAGATCCAATCGGCATGACGTCACTACGGACTATTGTTTGGACTATTTATCTATTGCGAAAATTTAAATATTTAATTGAAAAATTATGTATTAAAAGAAAATCAAACGTATAAGGTTTCTCTCTTGCGTAAAATTTTCCGCAGATTTCAAATCCGTTGAAATTTTCGATCATCTTTAACGATCCCGATTTTACAACAAAGAACTAAACAATGCCAGTCAATTTTTTTTTTCTTTCAATGTAATTGTTTGAGCGCAGGAAACGGAATCTGTTGATTTCTCGACAGCTAAGACCTCAAATTCGTATGGGAAAAAAATATAAGAGTTACAATTAAAAAATTATTCATTTGAAGAAAATCAAATTTTTAGGTGTCGTTCTGAAGTGAAATGGTCCGCAGATTTCAAATCTGTTGAAATTTTTTACTCTATCTTTAACGATCTAGGAGAAAGAAAAAATAATTGTATAACTCCAGTTGAAAGTTTTTATTTGTTTTGTTCTTCGGCTGAAATCGTTCCTCCGCAATATCAAACGGAAAAGTAAAAATATAAATGAATCGGTTGTTTGAGAAACCCCATGACACTTTTTTTCCCAAATCGAGATTTCGCTAAAAATCTATTCTTCAGAGGTAGACGCATCTTTTAGAAGTGAAACCTCACGAGTCAGGCCATTCTACATAGAGTTGGCCAGTATGAAAGTTTTCATTTATTCGAGAAAGCCCATAAGTAAGCTTTCCGATCTTCATAATATTTGTTTCACTGCAGTGCTAAGAATGGAGAACCAAAAAGTTAATTTCCGTCATTTTATTTTAAGAAAGAAATTCTCGTAAAATGTGTGCTGTGTACAAATTACTGTTTCTGATGACAGTTCGAAGGTTGATAAATGAAGGAACGGAAATTTTAGCCTCGAAGAGGATGCCCGCAGTGGACGACCATCCTCTCTAAATAAGGACCTATTAAAAGATGCTATTGCTGAAAATCCATGTTACACAGTTCAGGAACTATCACACACACTAATTAACTAAATGACATTTTTCCAAAATATTGACTTTTGCAATTACGATAAAAACTGGTGCTCAGTTTTTCTGCTATTTGGTCCCCGTTGGTATGTACTGATCTAAACAATTTTTTTACCGTAAATATTGAATGTATTAGCTTATTTTTGCCCTCTATTAGAACGTAATTGTAACCATTTTAATTTTTTATAAAAAATGCCAGAATTGTTATCTTTTTGGAGGGTTTGAACCCCTTGGGAAGGCAAAAGATATCACTAAAACGAGATGAAATTTTTTACACATTAGTTTTACTGCATAAGCCAACTTTTCCGCTCTATTAGAATGTGATAGCAAAAAAAAAAAAACCTTTTTTCGGCGCACCCTAGTATGCAAGCCGCTATACGCGCGCGCGATGTATGGTTACCCCATACTTTAACACAGCACAATATGCTTGCTCGAATTACGGCATGTGATTTTTGGCTGAAACGAAACTCTTTTTTAGAAACAGCTCATTACTAGAGATGAGAAGTGGATACTATACAATAATGTTACAAGGTAAAGATCATGGGATAAGCCAAATGAACCTCCCAAGTATCACCAAGAGGGAGGCTATACCCCAAAAAAGTAATGATTTGTGTATGGTGAGATTACAAAGGAATTGTTCATTATGAATTGTTGCCACAAAATCAGACAGTAAATTCGGAAAAAACAGTTCTCAAACGGCAGTATTAAAAGCAGAAATTGAAGCAAAGCGGCCAGAACTGACCAATCGTCAAGATGTTGTCTTCGAGCATGACAATGAGCGGCCCCACATTTCACTGAATGTCAGACTTAATGAGTATACTTTTTTCCCCCATTTCTTAAAACTGGTTTACCAACTATTGATGCGACATCGACGGCAAAACATCGACGCTCAAAATTAAAATATCGATGTTGATAATACATCGCCCCAAAACCATCGATGTTTTTAAAATTCAGTGTATTTATTTTAAACTTGTTTCCCCATTTCTTAAAACTGGTTCAGCAACTAGTGATGCGACATTAGCTCCAATACATCATGTTTTTTTCTAAAACATCAATGTTTAGAAAACATCGACATCGATGTCGCATCCCTACTTTTCAGACCCTTCATCCTTGGTCACTTTGGTCTAAAAGTATGTTCAATTTGATGATTATAAAAATTATGATGCTTGGTTATTTTTAAAATTTTTATAACGGTAATTTTTTCATTTAAAAATAAAACATCGACAACGTAAAAACATCGACAAGTATAAACATCGATGTTACCAAAACATCGACCCCAATACATCGATGTTTTTTAAAAAACATCGACATCGATGTTTTTTAAAAAACATCGACATCGATGTCGCATCTCTATTTCAAATAAGCCTAATAATTTTTTTTTAAATAATTTTCCAGTTGCCGGAAAAAAGTCAAATAACAAAATGGTGCTCATTTGATTCAATAATATATTCTTATGTTTTTGTACTGTTTCGTTGGTATTTATAATAAAACAAGCGCATAACTTTCTGCATGACCCAATATATAAGACAGATGCCAACTATGCTTTACATACAGATATTGCATCAATATTTCTTAAGAATCAGCAGATACCATCAACTAATAAACTATCCTATAATCTCGTCTTTGTCCTGTAAATCTGCACTGCTACTTAAACTTGTTAGTGGCATTCAGTAGACATTGATCACAAATTAACTTTTCAGGACATTTGTTACCACTTGTTTTTGAATTTTCACTTAAATAAGTCTGGAGCATGACTGCTTGACCTTTGTAAAAGGAATACGTTTTTCACCCCACCTACCAGTGTGGTGCCCAAAACGTTTTTAGGGAGTCAGGAGGTGTGGGGCTTGTGTAACCTCCTGTTCTAATTTCATACAAATTTCCAAGTAATTTCAATTAAAAAGATGGCCATTTCATTCATTATCTAAAATATTGAGAGCTCAATAAAGTTAAATTATCCTTTTGACAAAAGCATAAGTTTTTCTTTTTAAACTATTGTTAAAAAATTTTATGTACATATATTGCTACATATACAGTACAAAGCCCCAAAAAAGGACATCCGAAATTGTCCAAAATCCGTTTTGCTAACTGACGTTTTTTGTTTTTGTCTATCTCACTTTTTTCTGACGATTTTTAAAGAACAAGGAGTTCAACAATCCTGGACCTGATTGATGAAACAACACAAAACAAGGGAATGTTCAGAGTAAATACCACACAGAAAAATTAGAAGATTTGCAATTAAAATTTGTTGCATTGTATTAAAAAGGTTTTTCTCCTTTTTTTTAAAAATTATTCCAAGTTATATATCTGCTACTTTAGTACAATTTTTGACAAGAAATGCAAATAATCCGAAATGGCCGATTTACAGAGGATTCGCGACTTTGTACAATGTGTATATGTATATAATATATGTATATATATATATATATATAGAAAAAAATCTATATATATATTTCTCTTACGTGGCACGCAAAAAAGACGTTATTTGTTACCGCGTTTTGGCAACATTGTGCGATTGTTTTTTAATAGGAGCCTCGCGAGTCATTTGAATCTATAGCGTTATCGGATGAAATTTTATTGAAAAAAAATGCATTTTAGACGAGCTGTTGCGGTTTGTAATAGAAATCTAAGAAAGCGGAGGATCTTTTCAGGCTATTTAAAAAATGGTCCTTTTCAAGGCTAACAATTATAGTACAACAAGACGCGTGCACTACAACTTTCGACAACAAACTCAGTCAAAAAGTGTATGGGTGGCTCGAGTACTGGGGAAATGTACACACAAACAACATGCTGGGTATTCAATTTCCAAAGCAGCGCTCACATTGCGAGTAAAAATTTGCTCAAAGTTTTCATTTAAATTCTGATTCCAGAGGTACTGTATATATCTTTTATGTAATACAACAAATTTAGATTTGAAAAATATTTTTTTGGAATATATTTTGTAATCAATCCCTTCTGCTAGGACACGTGTCTTCATTGATGCGAGCGAAGCGAGCATATGTTCGCGCAGCGAACCAATGAAAATTGCGAAGCAATCCTCCGGGGGTTGGCGAGCGTCAGCGAGCAGGGGGCGGGCCCCCTAGTAATATTTATAATATCCGACTGCTGACTACTTTGACCTTCGGTACAAGGGACAAACTGACAGCCATTTGTGAAGGGGTACTCAGTAGGTAAGCTTCTGCTATTCATAGTCAACAACATCCATGTTCTTACAGAGACATACTGAGTGGTAGACAACACTATGACCACTATATGTAGGCAGCTTTTAGAAGGCCAGCATAAAATGTGAAAAATAAATACATTTATTAAAAGTCTATGTACAGGTAGAAGAATCACATTTCAGGAGCCTTGTTGGGTTTTCTTCTGAGAATTCTCTTTTTCATCTGTTGGACCTTCTGGTGGTGGATAGCTTCATTTTTGCGTTTCTCCTTACGATGAGCTCTGGCCCTCATCCACATGGCCTGGTTATCCTTCTTAACTCGCATTTTGTGCACAGTTTTGAGCATAGTCAACACTTTAGAGATCTGAAAAGTATCAAAGAGAAAATCAAAATTAGTAACATACTTTTTTTCAAAGAGAAATTTAAAAAGAAACATTGAGTGATAAAATAAGGCACAAAGGTTATTCATTTGTGAATGCCAGAAAAGTCAAATGCCATTTTAAAATTTCTGGTGAAATAAATAAATTTCCCGAACACATATTATACACACAATTTACGTATCATTTCAATTGAAATATTAACACCACATATTAAAATAGGCAATAACGTGTTTTTCATTTCGAAATGGATATTAATTTATACAATACAATAAGTGCTACAGAGGGACAGGATGACCCTCAAGATAAATAAATATAAGGATGCTTTAATTCTAATCAGAAAGTCGTACATAAATATACAGTTAAATCAATTAAAAGATGTAGTCATTACAATATTTGTGAAACATAATTCAGTTCACTGAAATTTTTTGAAACCAAAAAAATAAGACTCCTACATTTCACGAGACTAAGATCTTGTTTAGTTTAAAATAAAATTTCTTTCTTAAATTTAACAACAATAAATAATTTTTTAGGAAAAATAAATGTACATAATTATTTCTCTCTCATAATTAGCATAAACAGTACAAAACAAATACCTCTCGTTCATGTGGCTCTTTAATGACTGCTATCCTATCAGTCTCAGGATTCTTCTGTTTCTTGGTCTGGTGAATAATTTTATCCTTGAATGGTAATGCTTTCTGTAAGTTTCTAGGTATTACCAAGGGAGCAGACTCCCGTTCTTTTCTTTCTATGGGCTGTTGAAAGAATTGAGAATAAGTTTCCAATAAAATAATGTTTGTTTTTCAAATATAAAAAACGTGGTTCAATATTAAAAACGCAATTTAAATTGTCATATTAAAAAAGATATATAGCATATTCAGTGATCGCCAAGCACTGCATGACAAAATACCAGAAAATAAAAAGGCAGTAATATAAGATTCCCAAAAATAGCTTTGACTGATATAAGTTAAGCAATAATTTAAAGTCTTAGTTGACATTATTTCTCATGTTTTGTGTCTGTATTATTTAATACAGACCTGCTCGTCATTTACATTTATTTAGCCCTATTTAATACCCCCTGCTCGCCGACTCCCATTGTTGCTTTGCAAACCAACACTCCTCTTGCAGTCAACCTCCTATAATAGCGAAACTATCTTAATAATTCGTAAAATCTTGATTTGACTTTCTGGTCCACGACGTCACAGATTGCCAAATGGGATTGCTCTACAAACCAACACTTCTTTCACAACATCAATCTCCTGCAATGTGCAAAAATGCATGTTTAAAGGTACTCTAAAAATAAACTCACGGTTGAAGACTGAAAATTTGTATTTATTTTGCTCGCACACGTTAGAAATTTCGCTTTTTTTTTACTTTGACACTTAATGCACAATAAACTAATAGCCGCATCGGAGGAAAAAAATCTTCTCCGTCTTGTTCCCTGTACAACTGTGAACAAACCATATTAATTTCGTAATGTTCTGATCCGTACTTTCTCGGGAAACCACCTAAGAAACAAGCTAAAAAGGCGAGTTTTCAATCCTGCGACCGTGGCAGCTGTAACTTTTTTTTTTTTAATCTAGAGAGACTTATATATAGTAGTCCCTTGATTTATAATGTTTTTGATTTACAAAAGAGGCATGATACAGAGATTGGCAAAGCGAAAGCTAAAAAATACTTCATAATAATGCTTATTAAAAATGAAACATTATGCATTAATAAACAATTTTCATTTAAAGTTATGCAAAACGAGACGCTTAATACAAGATCAATGTTAAAACCCTTTAAATAATACAAGGTTTAAAGAGAATAATTTTGTCAATTCTAATTACTTTTCATCCAATTTAGAGCCACCCAAACCTTTTCTTCTCAATTTAGTGTAGAATAACTGCTTAAAGTGACATTTGAACCTTACTTCTAAGTAAACCTATTGAGATTTTTCTTCTTCTGCTGTTTGCAAACCAAAAATTCATTGGGGACAAATAGATCACTAGGACATTTCAGATTTGTGAAGCCCATGCACACACAAAGATGTGCCCAAGGGGTTTGTACTTGTATAATTTAGATAAGCTTTTGTTTCCTCCTTATTTTATCAAGAAAAAATGTAATTAATTTAATTTATACCAGGTCCTATATAAAATGAAATTAAGCTTAACTTAAAAAAACAATTTGTACAAGTGGAATGCTAACTATCAATGTAACATATTTTAACTATCACTCACTGTGTATTTTGAATCTTCTTTCATAGGAACCTGTAGATTGTTGTCGTATCTTAATTTCCCAAGTGTCCTGGAGCCTTGCCACTTAGATTTCTGGTCAGGTGGCAAAAGTAACGATGTGACAGGGATAAAGAATTCAGGTACTGGGACTTGAACCCATGTTCTCAGAAACACAATATCTGAAACAGAAAGATGAAAGCACAATTTACTACACAATAGAAACATTTAACTATGTAGCAAGTGTAATCAAAAATTACTTTTATGACAGCTGCATTCTGAACAGTTCAATTTCACATATTTTGTTTTCAAGAACATAAAATCACTAAAAACTACCTAACTTAGTACACATTTTAAACGAGTTGCTGAGCTTTACACTTTCTTCTATATAAAATGTGAAGCTAATCTTCATATATGCCATATTTCTAAGTGAATACATAGCATTTTAATGCATTAGCTCAAAAGAGGGACTAATCACTTACAAAATTAAATTTTGCTCCATCTTGCACATGAGCCTTTTAAAGCCAAAGTGGGGTAAGTACATTTTCTGAAAAATCTGACTTAATGCTGATAAAAAATTCTGAATATGGAAAACTATTTATAGGAAAGGTGGTGTAACTCTTATTTTCTTAAATAAATAAGCAGAGATGGCAGCACAAGATTATGCAGACAGTGAAGCTATCTAACTACTATTATATTGAAAGTATCTATATCTCGAAACAATGTTTAATAATCTTACAGTACTTAAGCTTTAAATGGAATATACTATAATGGAATATAAAATGAATTATACTTGATACAATATAATATTAGCCCTTAAAATCCCATAAATTTGACTGAAAGGTTTTTATCAAGGGATAAAAACCAGTTAAAATTTACCTATTATAAATATTGACTTATAAAGTTTGGCTAGAAACACTTAATAACTACAAAAGAACATGTAATAGTTTCATTGAAGACACTTTTGATGTCTTGTTTTATTATCTTTAATTTTGAGAAAAAAGAATAAATAAATATTATTCATTGTTTTCTGGATAGATTTAAGTAATTCAACACTCTTTCCAAAAAAAAAAACTTTGCTAAAATAAATGAGAGACATCGCCCAAATCAGAATAGAAACCACTTTTAAAACTATACACATTTAAAGTTTCTTGAAAATTGTTTTAGTTACACAAAATTGGAATGTAGGGATGTCCCCCTATTCATTCAACAGAAAATTAGTTATACATCTAAGTAATTTATATACATTAAGTAATTCTTAATTTGTAAAAGAAGAACTCTTAAGAAAAATTATATCAAATTATGTTAAAAAAAAAAACGCAAGTCATAGATTCATAAATTACATTAAAGGTATAAAGATTCAGGCAAAGATGAGTTTACACTTTCATTCTGTTGGTAATTTATTGAAAACATAAATGACAAGCTATATATTTAACTTATTTAGTATATATAAGAATTATTTTATTTTATCAAAGCAGTAAAGAATAGCAATTTCAAGAGATCTGAGTATTGCAGCGTAAAGGCACCAATATTTTTATTCGTTAGGTTAAGGAAACACATGTTCTATTCTGAAATAATAACAAAATGTCATTCAATTCAGACTTTTGAACCTTTTAAAAAAATAAATGTTTTTAAATGAATTAAAGTATTATACAATAAAAATAGTTCAGTTAAAATTGTATCATTACCACTTATGAGTATCTTATCTTCAAATGTTGCTCGAAAATCCCCAGGAGGGACCTAAATAGAAAGAGGGGTAAATGTAATGGCCATTGAAATTAAATTAATCAAAATTTAAATATTTCTCAGCAGTCTAGTCCTTTGTTAATAGATGTAGGACCTTCATGGGCCACAGATTCAGCTGAAGACACACATCCAGTCTGCGAATGTTGTGCACAATGTAGAGCAATATTCAATACACAAGACCTGCACATAACATCTGAGCTCAATTTCCTTAATTGTTTTTCTCTGTGAATGGCAGAGTCATTGCTGACATTTGATAACTAATTGTAATCCATTCATAATGAATATAAGCGTTAGTATACACATTCCAGTCCTCCAAATGAAAAATGTAAAAACAGCACGGTGTACGATCGTCTCACCGATATCAGTAGTTGAAACCAAGACTGTTAGCCACTTCCCTTTTCAAATCTACTTTTAGCCTGCTTAGGGGTGGAATTGCACCCTCAACTATCCACAGTAGCATTTCCCACCCTTTTCTATCATTTGTTCTGGACGCTCAAGTCTGCTGTTGCTGCTATATCTCCTTGTTTAATAAATCTGTTAAGTTTTTAAAAACCACTTGTCTTACATTAGATATAAACAGTTTGAAACAGTTGATTTAGCCTGAGCCAATGCAAAAAGTTCAACAATCCAAATGAGGCTCTGTTGTTAATTGTTAACATACAACTGGAAACATTCACTCTGTAAATTTATGTATAGGGCATTTTTCTGTTTTTGCTAAGAATTTGCAATATTACTATAAACTAATCACAAATAGTTTATTATTTAAATTTCTATTTAACAGTAGACCTCTATGCTACAACATACTTACTCTCAAGGCTTTCTTGATCTGACCTCTAATGCCACTCACAGTTCTGATTGCTGCACCTTCATACTTAGTAACCTCCATAACAGAATGAAACATGTCCTATTTATACAAGAAAAAAATTGAGTCATTAAATTGAGCTGAATTTTATTTTCACAAAGAAACCTTCAATGATTCAAAATTTTAATCCATCTCAAATGGGTACAATAAGAGAGATACATACTTTGATGAAAGCAGTTTTCTTGAATATCTCACGTGGATATCCCTTAAGTTTCAATTTTTTTACAATGTTGGTCATTTGATTGACTTCTGTAACGCTGCCCACAGCTGCTATCCTGAATTGACTCTGTAATAAAGTAAAAATTAGTATTTTAACAAGTTGTCAATAGTTTTTTTTGATGCAGATGTTTTTCTGTCAACACAATAGTAACAATAAAACATATATACTGCCTTCCTTTTAAAGACTGCATAAGTTTCTAATTTAAAATAGAAATTTTGCTCACTGTAATTTCACTAACTGTTTGTACTCCAACAATTCCAGCTTTTTGTTGAGTTATTGGACCTGTAAAAAATAAAAATTAGCTAACAAAACTATGTAAAAATTTAGGATTCGTGATTAATTGGCCATGAATTCCACACAAATGTCAAAAATTGTCAATTGTTGAAAAGATTTATGCTTACTCGCCAAACTTTCATTTTTGGAAATCTTTTTTACAAGCTCACATAGACGTACAAAATAATCTTAAGGCATCCACATACATAAATCTCGATACTGACTAAATTGCATATTTACTAGATTTTATGAGTTTGTAACAGATGATTGTTACCCTCAAACACAAGGATTTTTTAGTAATTTTGTAAGGAAAGGAATGGGGAACAGAGACATTGATTTTGGGACACTAACTAGAAACCAGACTTTTCTCTCATTTTTTGGTGACTTCTATGACCTAGTTTAGAGATACCAACTCAAAACAAATTCAGTATTTTACTGCCAAGTTTGTATTGAGGTCTAATTTTTCTTTTCTATGCTGAAGATTCTTTGCTCATATTCCAAGTACTGATACTCTTATCCAAGTTAAATCAATGTTCTGTACTTCACCTTATCACATTTTGATAATATGCAAACCATTATTCTCCCAAATGCATCCTCAAACTGTAGTCTTCTGTGATATTAAGGACAAAGCTAAAATTAAACTTTTCCACTATACATCTTTTAGAGGTTTATTAAAGTTTAGGGGTTAGTATGTTACACACAATCGTTATTTTTAGAACACAATCTGGCATTTATCATCTGCTATTAGGAAAGTCCTTAAACTGGCTGCTATGCAAATTTTTTTTGTCAAAATTTTTTCTGTCATATTTTATTTCCGCTGAGAGCAAGAAATAAAAAACACATTGACTGGGATTGTTAAATTTTAATTCGTAAAATTGGAATCGATAAAAATATATTAAAAATTCCAACGGATTTGAAATCTGCGGAAAATTTCACTTAAGTTTGAAACCTAAAAATATGATTTTATTTAAATAAATAATTTTTAAATTGAATATATCTTCAACGATATTGAAATCTGCAGAAAATTTTACACCAGATTAATACCTTACACCACGGGCAACGCCCTGCTAGCCATGCTGTGGCTAGTGTTAAATAAATGTGGATGTCTTTAAAAATATTGACATTTGGATAAATTTCTTTACTGTATTTACTGACCAACCAAGTTTTGTGGATATTTAAAAACATTTGCGTTAAAATGGAAGCACTCAGTGACCTTGTTTGGTGGTTCAAGAAGTATCAACGTATCCTGACAGAAGGTTAAAAATTAACTCCTTACCATCATGATTTTGTTTCATAAAAGAGACACTTGTGGATTATAAATATTTTGTCTAGTCTAGAAGATTTATTTTGCTCCACGTTTGATTCATTCCTTGAATTGTTATTCTTCACTATTGAGTGCAAATTAAAACCACAACTAGTAAAATTTCACTAACTCTACCATAAAACAAAACTTTTAAGATTTTGGGGGATAAAATGTACTTGGAAACAGAGAAAAATGATAAAAGTATGGTAACATGATAAAAGTATGGATAACTTACCCCAGAATGCAGCCATACAATGTAAATGCTCTGGTGTGTATTTCAAATACCTGCAGCGTAGATTATGATCTACCATATAATATACAGGGGCAGTTTGAAACCTACGCCAACCAAGTGATATGATAAGAGGGTCTGAACTTTTCAAAATCAATTTTTTATTGTTCCTTCTGTAGAAACGATGACATTTGATTCGAACCTGTAAAATTTAAAAAAATATATGTTTTTGAATAAGCTATTATGAACAAGCTAATATTTATAAAAAATTATAAACTACTGACATATCAGGCATAACTTGCTTTGATAAATCAGATAATTCATTTTAATGTTTGTCATAGACGTCTGTTTTGCCTATAGACGATGCAAGAAAAAGTAAACAATATGAAATGAGGAGGAAAATTTATTTCTCAGATTAATAACAAGGAATTAAATATATCCTTTTCGTGAATTCTCTTGCATTGTGGTGATTATTAAAATCCTAATCTATCAAAGAGTATATACATTTGATGTCCTACAGTATAAACTTCATACTCAAGGTAATTACATGAGAGTTGTATATTGCAATGCTTTAAAGTCAAATATTTGACTTATACAAATTTAAAATTATACAAAATTCAAAACTTTCTATACAGAATGGTAATTTTAAAATTAGTCTGAAATAGAAATCATAATAGAGTTTGGATTTAAAATAAAAATTAAGATTACCTTTTCACAATTACAATTCAACATGCAACTTAAATTTAAAGAACATGAGCATGAAGCTCACTCTAGCTTTAAGGTAAGAAAAGGTATAAATAAACAAAAATCATCAATAAATTTTCAGAGTTGCTACATTCTATTGGAGTCTAGATTACCATTTCACAAAACTTACTAGCATTGATAGAATTAATATTATGGATGAACTTCAGAGCCTTAATGAAATAGTACTAAATAAAAAAATAAGTTATTAAAAATTTATTCACGAAAAATTAAATAAGTAAGCAGATGCGAAAATGCTTCAAGTTAGATTTTTGTTGCCCTTACCTGCAGAAATCCCATCTTCTCTTCTCCTTTCAACAATGAACCAAGAATGATTGGGTAAGATGGATCAAAATTTTGAACAAATTCACAAGGCATTTCTTCCACTTCCATTCTAAGGTACAATCCTGGTCGATACCCTTCAAACTGAACTCTGAGATCATCATCTAGTCCTTCAAACTCTGTTTTGTTGAGCTGTTAAAGGTTAAATCATCAGCAAATTATTTTCACACAAGAAATTCAACAAAGAAGTTGAATGATATGCTCAAGATTATTTTTTTAAATGTTCATTTCAAATCAAAGATGAAATTTTGATTGAGAGCAAAGATTTTAAATTGACGGAACAAAACTAATTCTTCTAAATCATGATTTCATTTGAAAAATCTTGATTTTTAAAATTGGAGTTAATTTAGTCATTGCCTCTGTCAGTTTAAACTTGGATACATGAGACAAGCAAATTACAGTAGTATAGATAGTATTGGATTATGTTAAACGTTACAACATTATGGTTTAGAAAATACAGCAGGGCAAATGTTTGAAAGAATTAGAACAATTCAAATTGTTTTGGGGATATGTTGCATATTCTATTGATTTTAATTCAATTTTTTTACATAAATCCAAGATACTTAATATTTTAATAGAGCTTATTTAATTTTAAATTTACTGAATTTTTATAAAACAGAATAAGTAAATTTAAATTTTCATGCATTTCCATTACCAGATGGCTTTATGAATGATTTTGTCTTCTACATAAACATTGAAATACAAATAAGTTCTGAAATTTCTGGGATACATTCTTGTCGGAAAGAGGAAAACAACAAAATTATCTGCTTTCACTTCACATATGTTCATAATTACAGGCATGATACTCAATGAATATTTGGCTTTTGCAAGTATCAAGAGCTTTTTTATATTTAAGCTTAGTTGGATTTTATTGAGGCGTTTACTAAACAAACAAGGAAATATGAAGCACCTAGTGCTTGTTCATGACATACAGAAGCAAACGTTAAGCAGTGCAAATTCTTCATCCATAATTGTAAATTCCCTATTGAAAGGGTATCAGTTCAAGTCAAAACAATATTTTGCACAATAACATGTATGGAATGGTTCCAAACATATAAAAATGAGTCTTTACAGACAGATTTGTAAGTGACACTTGCTTTCAGTGAGAAAAAATTGACGAGTTGAACACCTTGGGTTCCCCAAAAGAGAAAGGAAACTATTTCCAAAGAATAACCAAATAAGTATTAAAATACATATAAACCATGTATTTCTAGGGGTCCAAACCCTTTCAAATTTGTATTGTTAGGTTCCAAGAACACAAAACACAAACAACAAATATTACAAGTAATTTACGAATAGAAAATATGCAGAATTATTCAATCTCATTGACTTTCTATTCCAGAGACCCTTGGAAACTAATGTTTCTTATGATTGGGAGGCCTACCTCTCCCCACAATAACATAAGACAAGACAAATATATTAATAATACTAGTTCTAATATAAGTAAATAAAAGAGTTCTGAAACACTTAATAAATTGAGCAAGTGGTGTTTTACTCAAGTTCCAAGAATTCCCCAAGTTGGAGCCAATGCATCCCAAATTATTTTAAAGTTTATATTAAAGGGAACAAGAAACTTTTAGTTTAAAAGTGGTCATTGCAGTGTTCCTGACTAGAAGCAAATTCTACGAGCTTATTTGTACGAAATAAGATGCACTGGTCCAAGGTTATTTCATTTTCGATATGACTATAATAGAGAAAAAAAAATTAGTCAGTTAAATCTTAACGTTTTAAAAAATCCTTTGATTTAAATTAAGCTTATTTAAAGAGGCAAACCCTGAAAAAGGAGTCAGTAATTGTGTTTATACCCTTGGTGTACTCTGAAACAGCTCTCTAATCAAATGCCAGCTGAAGGACTTTCCTTGTTTTTCCATATGGGGAAAGTATGGTTTTAATTGTAATTATGGGGGGGGGGTGTCGAAATAATATCAGAAGTATTGAAAGGGTTGAGCCACCTTTGCAAACAATAGCTTTGCTAACCTGATTTGAAGAGAACTCATAATCAACATCCACATCTTTGTGCCTCCAGAAGGTTTGGCTGTTTTTATGGCACTAGAGCCCCATTTCATCAAGTTAGAAAATTTAAGATGTAAATTAAGAAAACTAATGGATATAATATTCAGTAATTTATGTCTTTAATTACGTAAATTATATCAGAGATTATAATGTCCATAGGAAATAATGTCAAGTTCTGAAAAGAATAAGGAGTAGGGGATATTCGTCAGAAATTTGTTTAGAAAACTAAAGTGTATTTTAGTATAATTTATCACGCGCATTTGAAATACATTTTGTGTATGTGGCCCCACTTGATTTCGCAATGTAAATATCATCGCTAATTCAAAAGTCATTCCACTATTATAAAACAAGATTTAATTGCATAGATCACACTTACTTCACCCTGCGTATCAACTTCTGCTTTAAGATCATCGTGGAATGACCTTCCTTCTGAATTATCAAATTGCTGATTAAATAGTTCCTTCAGTTTCTTTTTCTTCTCCATTCTCTTGTCTTGAAGTGTCTTCTCTTTTTCAACTTTTGTTTCTTCAGTTTCAGGCTCAGCGTCCTCTTCCTTTTTATCAGTTTCATCTGAAAGTTTTATTAAAAGTACTTTTAGGGAAAGTAAAGTAATATTTGTCCTTTTCTTCAATAAATGCCATGCAGAAAAATGTAGTAAAAAAATTTTAATACGGATATTTGAAAGTACAGTAACCTCTAGTAATATATTGCATGTCTTGGAAGACCAGAAAAAAATATGATTTCTATCAAGAAAGGCACAGAGGATTAAGAACATACTCAAAGTAAGTCATAAATTGAAATAAATGCAGCATTTTTCTTTAAATTAATACAGATTAATGTGTTAAAAGTTACCAAAAAGATAGGGTAGAGTTTCATTTCAAGTCCAGTGAGTGCATGATATTGCTTAAAACATTTATTTATCAGTCATATACTGTCACTACACCCTTTTGTTGAGTCTAATCCGATTCAGATATTTACACAAGAAGATAAAAAGGAAAATAATTTTACACTATGAAATTGGCATTCCTTTCTATCGCAGTCATTGAATAAAGAAACATAAAAGATTGAACAGATTTTTACTACTCTGAATCAGTAATTTAAGAAATACAGTAAACTCCCGATTATCAGGTTTATGGCTTATCCGTGGTCACTTTCTGACAAAATGTTGTTAAAAAAACTTCAAGCTCAAATAAAAAAGGAGTTTTAACACAAAAACAAGCAATTTACTGATTTTTTTATAAAGTAAATAAACAAACTTTTTAAAGTACAGAAATGTACTGTTTATTAATTCGTAATTATATGTATAGGCTCACTACTACTGTAAATAAATGGTAAAAAACATTTTCGTGTTGATTTGTGATCTTTTTAGACATTTTGTAAATTATCAGCGGAATTCGCTTATCTGTGGTAGCCACACCACTCAATTGTGGGAATAATCGAGTTTACTGTACATCATTTCAAGTTAACATGTTTCATCAATACTTCAATAATCAGTTACCACAAAATACAAAACATAGTATTACAGCAAGCATGGCAATAAGTTTAAAGTTTATTCTTGCAAATCTGCTATTTTAGGAAATACATCAAATTACAGTTGTATTTTACTTTGCGATATTTAAGGAGAAATGTTATAGAAAGTTCAAAATTGTTACATACTTTCGAAACTTTCCGATCCAGAGCCAGTCTTGTTCCCATTATGTGCCATTCCAGATTCTAAGTCCTCAAAATCACCAAACAACTCATCTAAAAATATAATATCACAAGTTAATTAAAATTGGTTTTAATTAAAAGGATTGTGTTGTAATGAAAACATTTTTAAATGTTACCATCATTATTCAACAAATATTCAGCATCTTCTTTGCCCCATTTGCCAGTAACAAAGCAGTCTTTGATCATTTCTAGTTCCTGAAAAGATAATACAAGTTATTTTCAATTTCTCACTAATACAAATATTAATATAATTTTTTTTCTTAGAATTCAAGAAAAAACTAATTTAGGTTCAAAACATTCCTTTTGCAGCTTTCATGCTGTACAATTAATGGATGTTTTCTATCCATAAATTGTACAACAAAAATATTCAGACAATCAATGATATGAAAATTGTGTTATTATCATAACAATAACCAATTTAAAACAAAACTAATTTAAACAGGATTACTTTAACCCACATTCTGTAGAGTAAAAAATAAATAGTACACTTTAATTAATTCTTACCTTTTCATCAGACCAGTTCCGTTGAACTGTTATCATAAATCTTGAACAATCCAGACCATTGTCACCTTCTATGCTTTTCTTTTCTTTTTCATGTTTGGCTATACGAAACATGCCTCCTATTTCATTTTCGTCCTCTGAATCAGAGTCATCAGATTCTTGAATTTGACCTAAAAAATCAGATTAACAATTTTTGGTGTCCCGAATTTCACACTACATTCATGTATAAAAGTAAAAGAATCTTTAAAATTAGTCAATGTCATCTATAAAATTGTGAAATGTCAACAGAAATGCCCTTTGATGACAATTGGAATTTCCACATGATGAAAATTTCATGTGGACTTATACCAGCTAAACAATGGGTAAGCTGCCATTACTCATAACAGGGAGAATAACCAACATGTATGTGCTTACTAACCAAATACAAGACCTAATGTGTAACTGACAAACGCTATGGCCACTATACAAGGTAAGAGGCGAAATCCCAGTACTTAAAATAAAGAATATCTGAAATTTTTTACGACAGATTTCAAGCGTTATTAACATTTAGAATACAAGCAGTAAAAACCAAAATTATAAAATTAGTCATACTTACGTTGACCATAAACAAGCTTCTGCAGATTGCAAGATTTTTTCTGTCTTTCATAGAAATCATCAGCAGCTCTTTTGATTAAATTATCCTTCCACTTTGCTTGACCTACAAAATAAACATTGAATATTTATAAGGCAAAATAAAACTAATACTAAAAGGAAGCGAGAGGATTATGATTTGAGTTAGTTAACTTGTGGATAAAATTGAATTTCTTAAATTACACTTAATTACTTATATTTCACACTGAATGTACGAACATCTCACATTTGTTTGTTTTCTGCACGCAAAGTACTGATGAATCTATGGCACTTATAGTAATGGAATTTGGCACAAAGGTAGTCCAAATTTTTTGCACTTTTTGGGTTGCAGCGCATTTTAAAATTTAATCTGGAACATTTTTAAGTGTATTTGATAAGTTTTTTCATTGTTCTTTCTTCTTCCGGAAATGAAGAACCACATGAATATTGACTTTTTCTCCCTCTGTGACGTCACTATTGACATTAGCCTTTGGAACCATGCCAATTTTTTCACCTTTCGTGTATTCACAATACATGGGAATGGTAGCAAACGGATTCGAATGACCTTCGTTTGATTCGGGATTAATTCATTTTGATTTCCTGAAAAACGGATCCGAGAGAAGCAAAAGAAATTATTAAAGTTATTACTGGCACTCTTAAGTGCTTTTTTTATCTTAGCAATCAATTGATAGAATAAAAATTTAAACGGATTTGATATCTACGGAAAATTTTACACCTTATACGTTTGATTTTCTTTTAATAAATAATTTTGCAATTAAATACTTTTATTTTTTGGTTTGCGAGGCAAACCAACACCACAGGCAATATGACCCCCACAAAAAGAACTGTCACGGACAACGCTCATTGGGTTTGTAAAGCAAACCAACAACACGTGTAACCCCATTATGGCTGTCGTCCAATAGGCTACGAATTTCCACTTGGTCTGCGAAACAAACCAATAACCCCACAAAAGCAACTGCCACTCGTAACGTTGGGCTAGTCACACAGTGGCTAGTAAATGCTAAAAAAAAAAAAATTTAGATTGCAAAAATTAACAAGAAAATAACCTAATTCAATGCCATTTTCCTCTTCAATAGTATCAATTTTTCTTTTTTTGGAAACAGAGCCTTCTTCATTTTCTGAATCAGATTCCTCATCTGAAGAATTTTCCTTTTCTTCATCCAAATTAAATGTTACCTACAAAATTAATAGATTTTTTAATTCTGAGAAACCAATATATTATGTACAATTTATATACATGCCAATATACATAAAACTATACATTTCTAATATAAAAGTACACTAACCTTTCTTTTTTCCCCTTTATTACTGTTTTCATCATCCAAATCACCATCTTCATCGGAAACATCATCATCACTGAAATTTTCATCTTCAACTTCAGAATCACTACTTTCAAAATCTCCATTTTCATTATCCTCATCATTGTCGTCCTCATCACTAATAAACACAAATATAATGTTAACGCATATTTACCATCAAATAACAAAAGCATATCGTATAGAGGACACAAATGCATAAGTAAAACCCTACTATGAATGACAAGTTATGAATGTCAGAGCACAATGTGTGAAAGAAGAATATTTTTGACAAGTATTAAAACTTACCAAAATGAGAAGGTAAAAACTACCACAAAGAGGAAGTATTCATAAGACAGGCTAACTTTTTGCACACAAGAGGGGATTGTTACTCCCTACTTGATTTTGTATGTGCAATTTATTTTATTATGGTTACAAACAAGCTTTTAATTGCTTCTTCCCAAGTAAATATAATGCTAAGCTGCTTCTGAAATGGATGCTGACAAAATTTAAAAACATGTGCATGTAGAACTGAGATCTATGTCACAGGCAGGGTGGGATTGATGTAGGTAGTTTTTCGAATTATTCATTGGGGTTTGTACAGTGTTAAATATGAAAATTCACAAGTTGAGAGGAAGAATATCTTGGGACAACAAAAACTTCGTTCAATCTTTCGGTAAATATAAAGACAAGTTGGAACATGAGAGATTAGTACGGGGTGTGAAACAGATCTGCTATCTTTCTACTATGTGGGCTTGTGGAAGAATAAGAAATTAGAAAGGCTTGAGAGAATTATTGAATTAGTGGCTATATTCAGCTTACTGCCAAAGGCAGGGTTTATATCAAAGTCGCATAGTGTATCTAAGTATTGTGGAAGAATGCACATGGTGAATGGGAAGAAATAAGCACCTTGAGTGAGCGGGGCTGTTTGAAACCATGTTGGCAAGACAGGAAAGATCAGAGGGTAAAATTGTAAACATGCATTATGGACATGATCCAGGTGACTGTAGCAATGAGACAAAAACTAAGAGAGAAAAGAGCTATTTAGAAAATGCCAAGGGACTTAGTGATGCACACATCCGGTTTTTCAAAGTGTGCCGCCACTACGGCACCGAAGCCCAACTATGCACACATAATGGTGAAATGACGCATGAACTCATTTCGCGCCATTTGCGAAAATTTTCTATCCAAGAAAACATGTTTATTTCGTTTACTTGGTGTAAAAAAAGTATATTTTGAAACAAAATAGACCTTACTGGATACAACCATTTGTTTATGAAAACAAGGTACTTCAGACATGAGAAGAGTGTGCGGTGCTGTGGGAAGTGCGGTACCAATTGCACGCAAGTTGGACGTGCGTTGCCGGAGGCATGTGTGCACTACTCCGTTGGATCTAATGTATCTCACACTGCACTTGCATTGCCGCAGCTGCGACGCACGTTGAAAAACCGGATGTGTGCACAGAGCCTTATTGTGGTGAATATTATATTTTTTGGGTTTAAATCCAATGTATACACAGATAGAAAATCCCATTGGGGCTGAGTGTTCAGTTGCATTCACAAGTGTAGAAGCAGATATTTATAGGAAAATAGTTCTTGTCATTCTTTAATAAAGTTGACAAGTTACAACAATGAAGTAGATGGAAGGGGGTTCTGAGTCAAATGTAGGGAGTTGAATAAAAACTCTAAGCTCCACATTCGAAGGAGATCGATCGTGAAAAAATGAATTGTTTAAAATTAGAATGTTAGGATTTCAGAAGATTGTTGGACCAGGGAATTTACCAAGTCCATTGACAGAAATATCAGTCTCTAGAAAGTCACAAATGCATTTTAGCGATCAGAAAGGGAAGAAACAAACATGTTGAGTGAATGGGACCATTTGAAGCCATGGTTAACAAGATGTGGGAAGTTAAAGGGTGGAAGTAGGTAACCGTATATATATATATTGGAAACATGTGGCAATAGCAGTGAGACAAAGACTAGCATTTAAAAAGAAGGAGCTAGTTGGGAATGTTAAGGGATTTATGTGTGGTGAGAATTGATTTTAGGGGGTTAATTTTAGGCATTGTTTGAAATATATATTGTTTTAAATATTTAAAAAAAAAATTATTCCATTTAAATCAATAGGAATATAAAACTAAATGTCTTATTTTTTTCATAACAGATTATGAAAAAGGATTAACTGAAAAGTTTATGCCTTTCCTATATACTTTTCCTATATATTTAGAGATGTCAACATGCGATGGAATTTTTCAGTACTTTCAAAGGAAAAAATTAGTAGTTCTAAGAATTTTTCAGTAGTCAAGTAAAAACTTTAAGAAATTGGCTTTAACAAGACGCATATCATTAATTCAAATATTCAATTACAAATTTGAAAGATATATGCAACACACACATTATATTATTCATAATTAGTAAGGTATATCATACATGAAAACAAATGTATAGAACCAATAAAATTGAAAAATTTGTTCATAAAAAAACATTTAATAATTAAATTTAAGCACTCTCTCCCATTTACTGAAAAAAATATAATAATAATGAACAAAATACAGAAATAAGTAAACTAATTGATGTCTTGTGAAAATAAATAAAATAGAATTTTTCCATAGAAAAAATCATTGATTCCGTAATACTCGATTCATTTAGTCAATACTCACCAACAGTAGTAGTTGTTGACATCTCTGTATATTCAATATTTTAAAAATATAATTCAACTCTTAATTTATAATGACTAGGGGGAAAATATCAATCATACACAGTCCAGTCACATTAATGTGACCACCACCTACTTTCGACGTCAACGTGAAATAACCAATCACAAAAATCAGGTGGCAGCACATTGCAGTGGAGTGTATATAAAAGATGTCCTAGGGCATCGGAAAGCATTTCAATCATTGGCGTAATGCGAAACGTAGCAATTTATTCGACGTCCAAAAGGACATGATTATTGGCTTTCGGGCCAAGGGTGGAAGCATTTCAGAAACGGCTAATTTAGTGAACTGTTTGCGTGCAGCCGTGGTAAAAGTATACTGTGCATGGCAAAATGGCACTATCCAAAATCAGCGGCACATGTGGTGCACCACGGGCTATAGATGACAGAGGCGAGTGAAGGCTACGGAGATGCGTTCGGACAAATAGACGTGCAACTGTTGAGCAACTGACTGCCCAGATGAACCAAGGGGCTACCAAGAGTGTATCCTCAACAACGGTTCAGCGAACGTTGCTGCGCATGGGCCTTCGCAGCAGACGCCTGGTTAATGCACCTATGCTGACTGCTGTTCATTGGCGACGAAGGCTGGAATTTGCGCGCCAGTACCACAACTGGACGTCCACAGAGTGGTGACAGGTGGCTTTTTCCGATGAATCACGTTTTATGCTCCATCGGACAGATGGACGTTGGTGTATACAGCGTAAAACGTCTGAAAGCAAACACCCTGCAACAATTGCCGGAAGGGAACAGGCTGGAGGAGGGAGGTAATCTAGCGCACCTGGCCATAGCATTGGAGTCGGCATGGCTAACATCCCAGTGAACACCTTCAGAAACCTAATTGACTCTCTTCCTGCACATCTCACAGCGGTCTGATCTGCCAAAGGTGGTTATTCTGGCTTTTGACAGGTGGTCACATTAATATGACTGGACTGTGTATTTTATGTGTGTAAAGTAATAAATAATTACCTAGAAAAATCATCTCCATCCAATAATGGTTTTTCACCAGGATAAAGCTGAAGAGATGCTGCTTTCATTTTCTCGTCAATAGGATGCTGAACAGAAACCATAGATCGTAGCAACTTATCAGTAGGCTTTTCTTCCTAGAGAATTAATGAATACAAACCATAAAAAACTGCTTTATACTTTGATAAAATTATGTTTCTTAAAAATGCAGCAACAAAACTAGGGAACAGAAGAGCAAATTTTCTTTATGAAATCAATACATTTTCACACTAATTTAAATAGGTTGGACAACTATTGCCCAAATTTTCATTTTTGAACATTTCATATTTCTTCTTCTATTTATTTAAAAAAAAGAACCTTTAGAATGAGATTTATAAATCTGAAATATTTAAAATCAATGTTATGTGGCAATTGAAAAGAAGTTTGAAACCATACATCATCGTTTGCCTCTTTTTGATCTTCTTTCATTTCAATATAAACTGCATCTTTATCATACACAATACCACCAACTCCACTCATTGGTGCATATATTAGTCGCTCTTTTTCATTTAGAGAACGCTTCTTCTGTTTATCAGGAAGAGGACAAGGATCAGGTAGAAAGTGGATGTTGTTTATCAAGAAGTCCCCACATCCTAAAAATGTAAAGAAACATTATGACAAAGAAACAAACTTTAAAACTGGCATTATCTATTTGCCAGTACACCTACTACAAGCAACAATAAACTCATAGTACTACTTAGCCCCAATTTTATATCTACCTGGAATATGATAGTACGAATTTTTCTTCACTGCACCTCCTCTGGTGTAACCATAGAGACATACTGTCCGATTGCAATTTGGATCTTTAGCTAGAGTCTCAGGGTCAGTAATATCTTCCATTCTAAGGGTACAAAATTCAACATTACTAAAAGTACTTATCTGAAAACACATCATTCATTCAGATCAATGGTACTAAATTGAAAATGAACATGCACATCAAAACGTCTTATCAGTAGGCTGACCATACATAACAGTTTGAACCAAGGTGTAAAAAAAAACATGATTTTTTTTAAATCAATTAATTGGAATTTTTTTATATCAGATTTTTTATTTAAATTTCTGTAGGCTCTATACACTGTTTTAAAAATAATTACATATAAATTTGTTAAATAAAAAATTGAGTTTGTGACATGGTAAATCAATATTTACTTAACATTTGTTTAACTTTAAAACACAAGTTGACATCCTACATAGTTTTCCTTGAGAAAATTACATCATCATGTCAACAAATTTCTCAGTAAGTGTGACAGTTTTAAACTATAGTGTGAGAAGTAGAATAGAGGACAGAGAAATAATCAGACTACAGTAAATACTATTAATAAAACTGCCGATCTGCAATAATAAATGAATTTTCACTTACTTTTTATTCATATTGGATCTTTCTTTCATCCTGCTGACATTTTAATGGCTGTGAGTGTGTGTGTGTGAAAATGTATATTTCTACTCTTTAATCTCTATTGAACACCACAAGATTAAGCTAACTGACGAATGCCTCAAAAAACTTTACTTCCTACCCTACTTGTGTTTTTTTTTTAATTTATTTTTTTTAGTTTATGAAATCAGTCACCCCTTTAGTTTATAATTTTGAATCAAACTGTTGCATACTTCCTTTAACCCTACAGTGCATAATGTAGCCATTTGGCTACACATATTATTTCTCCAATAACAGCTCCAATAAATGTTTCCAAACGGCAACACTGTGCAGCAAATATGATACAAATCTCGATATGTGTCATTAGCTCTTAAAATTGACAATAGATAGAGGTGGAAGTTCTATTTTGAAAAATGTGTCTGTTGCTTCCGAAATATAAGTTACAAGCAGAAAATAGCATACTAATATTACAAAATTCAGCGAAATAATAATTTTTTCATGTTAAAAAAAATTGTTACTAAAATACCAATTGTTTTTTTACATTTTTGGTGTATTTGTTTTTATTTGATTTCAAAGTTAATTACACAATGGGCTTAGTTCATTAGTAGCCGTTTGGCAACACCATGCAGGTTCAAACAAAAACAATGGGTTTTTAAAAAAGTTTTATGTCCTTATGTTATAACTACATATAATAAACACATGGGGGTGTTGATCTCTTAGAAAGCTTGATTGGAAGGTACAAAATAATTATGCGAAGTAAAAAGTGGTACGTTCGTTTTTTTTATCATTTAGTTGATCTTGCTGTCATAAATGCTTGGATATTATCCAAACGTGTAAATGAGCAAATTGGAAGCACAGGGGTCGAAATGAAGATTGTACGATTTAAGCTAGATTTGGCTGAAACCTGGTCCTACTAGTCAACGAAACGAGGTTCTCCTTCAAATGGAGAGAAGGAGCCACCACTAAAACAAAACAAAATCTGTTTCTACAAGAAACCTGCCAGTCACAGCTTGATCTGATAAAATTGACCATTGGCCAGAGCATATTGAAGAACAAACAACGTTGCAAAATGTCATCATGCAAAGATTTTACTAGAATAAAATGCACCAAATGTGATGTCCCTTTATGCTTGAATAAAAACAACAATTGTTTAAAAAATTATCACTTAAAATAGATTTTTAAAAGTGCATGTTTTTCTCTTTAATTTCTGTGTAAAACTGCATTACCTAATGTGCCTATCTATAAAAAAACTTAACGAACTATTTGGTAAATAAAAACTATTGAAATAAACTGTTTCTATTAATGTAATAATAAAAATTGTGTGTACTTATTCCAACTTCAAAGCTATTTTTCACTCTAATTTACCAATTTAAATAAAATTTAAAAGATTATGTAATCACTATATACTTAAATCTCATATTCTATTTTAATGTTTTTACAATAGCTCATCGTATATAAATATATAAGGTCATAAAAAGTTTAAAAATATCTACATATACATTTAAAATGTTAATAAATAGGCACAAACAAAATGTCAGTTGAAGTGTGTTGCTGCATGGTGTAGCCAATTGGAACAGTTTAGTTTTTCATTAACTTACACTGTTATAGAAATCAAATATATTTTTTTCAGATGAAATTAAAAAATCATGCATTGTAGGGTTAAGTGTTTATATTATGAGTGCTGTTAATCAGGAATGTTAATACATTACTCTTCCTGGCATTTAGATTTATGATGTCATGTGTGTTTACATTACTGTTTCCAGTATATTGTTGCAATATTTTAAAATATGCAGTAATTGATCCAGTTCCCTCTGAGCTGTGTGTAGCCATTAGTGCTGAAATCACAATGAGTGCTGAAAAATTAAAGCATTTGACCACTTCTGTGATTATTCTGAGGTGCATTTACTTAGTTATAAAAATGTGTGATTAATTGTGATTTAAATCAGTGATTTTTTTTAAAATCAATTGATTAAAATCAGGATTTTAATCGTTGATTTAAATCTTGACACCCTGTTTTGAACAGGATATAATTTCTAAAAATGACAATTTTGACCTGTTTTTCACAAGATCTGTAAACATACTTTATTATCAGTCAATTATAAAACATTATCCATAACCTATAATCGAGTACGTGTTTCCATTGGCCATGCTACAGCAAGATGTCTGTTCTGTTAAGACTAGCTAACAGATGGCTGTATTCTTCAATGGTTGGTGGCTAAAATTTCATATTTTTTAAAGTATTATGTTTATCTTTGTAAAGTAAATTGATAAAAGTGAAATTTTAATGAAGACCGGAACAAAATTTTTGGCCTACTTTCACGAATACAGAATATTACATAACTCTAGTCTTGTTTTTGCCAATCAAATATAGTCAGCCTACTTTTTAGTCCTCTTTATACATAGTTGATGAACTAACTAATATAATCAAGAGAACTTTACCTGTCAACAAAGACATAGGGATGTGACTTTTTCCATGATGATGACTCAAACTTTATGACAGAAATGAAACGTCCTAAATTATGTACTTCATTCTTCAAATAATCTCCATGCAAAATACCCGACAAGTAAAACATTTTTTCACACTGAAATATAAAACAGCAACATTAAAATACTTAAAATATCTTTTTAATTCAAAATGGAAATTAATATATACTGTCCTACTTAATTTTCAGAGATGTAAATAACTAAATAGTATACAAAAGTATTTTTAAAGTGCTTCTCATAACTCTGCATTGAGTACATAACTAATTGCATACTACATATGTATTTTCACATATTTGAATTTTTGCCAAAAAATTCCAACTTTAAAATCATAATTAAATCTATTTATTTGGATGATATACATGCAATGGATGAAGACAGAAGAGTTGCGACCTTTTTTTAAAAAGACATTGAAATTTCAAAAGTAACTATTCAAAAAGCAGTCAATGGAATTTAATATGGTATAAATTTCTAAATATGCTATTTATAAAGGCTTTCTGATTTTTAAATGAACTCAACAGGGAGTGATTTATGTACAATTCAACAGAGAGCACTTATTTAGAAAAATATTCCTTAAAATCAAAAAGATTTTGGCTGTAATTAAGCTAGCAATTTTCAATAGTAGTATTTCGATTTAATAAGAGTCACTGAAATAAAAATGAGTTTGAGAACTTTTATATTTAATTTGTTCTATTAGAGTGGCTAGTGAGCTCTATTTTGAAATTTCTCAATATCAGTTCCAGGGTTCCCACTCTTTTTTTTTTACTGGAAATAAGGACTTTCTAAGCACTTTCTAGGACAAAATGAGGACTTAAATAAAACATTGAAGAAACCGTATTATACAATGAAATACCTGACTTTTGATCAAATGGGGATGCTTTTACAGATTAGTTAGTTAATCTATTAAGAACAGTAGTATATAAAAAATTTAATATTCAAGTCTATTTTCTAACATTTATATACAAATAATGCCACACAAAAATGAGATTTTTCATAATAAGTCGTCTCATTTTTACAAAATTCAGCAGTTAATATATGGGCATTTACATGTACACGTATTAGTAATATGTGTAAGTACATAAACAAATTATAGAATGGAGACCGCAAGAAAAAAACTTTGGATGTTTTTCTTTTATCTCTTTGCAGTGCATTTGCTTTCATAAAAAGGGAAAGAAAGAGTTAAGTTGGATGAGGACCGAACTTGGTGTTGTCAGTTTCAAAGCTGCTGCTGGGAGTTTGATTTCGTTTTCTTATTCTTTTCATATTGTGTGTTTTTACTTTTTAATGTCTTTAGGGGAGTGTATGAGAAAATTTTTAGCATATTGCTGCTCATGAGTTGGAAACACCATTTTGTGATGCCTGGGTCAGGCTCCTATATGATCCATCAACACTTTCATTTTCGAAAAATTCCTAATTTTTTTATTTTAAATTTATTTTGAAATTACAGTGCTTAACATGTTGTGTCTGCAGCTTCAGCCTGCTTATGAAATGGAAATTACTCACCCCAGTAATTATTTTACAATACACTTTCATAAATTCATAATGAAAAAGAAGTAAATTCATTTATTGGCACATCGGAGGTTTCAATAAAACAAAATTAGTGGCAAACTATTAATTTACTAAAAGGATTGCAAGTTGCATATGTCAGAGTCAAATTTGACTGGATCGGAGAATGAATGAGTTTCAAAGAAAATATTTTCCCATGAACCAAAACAAATCATGAGTTGTGCAAAAACTTTGATAAATTTATAAAAAAGTTTTAAAAAAAATGCAATTTTATTGAATAAATATTCAACAAGTTGCCACCATCCCAGCCTAAGCCATTCGGTGAATTGCCACATAATTTTGAACCACGGTCAGATGACAAGACATCTGAGCTGGTGCCCCAATCTCCAAACTTCCACAACAACGCAATGTGAGGACCTTCGGCCACGACAGATTTAAGGTGTACCAGCCGCCTCTACACCATACGCTTACAAACATAATTTTAATAAAACAAAATTAATTTGTAAATAATCATCTAAGCTGACAATGGTAACAGATTGTGCATGGCATAGCAAAAACAATGTGAAATTCAAGCACAGTCAGCCATTGAGTATTTGTCACCTGGATACAAAGAGAAAAAATTATAAAGCATAGAAAAATACTTTCACTTTTGGTCAGCGGCCAAATGCGACGAGAGTTTGAAATTTCCAGTTTTCAAACGACTTTTCCCAATTCATGAAATTCTCTGACTATTCTCAGTTCTCCAGCAATCTGGTTTACGTTTTTGCGATCTTCTCCTCTAATGTTTTTTTTAATCGAACGGGTTGGTTTATTTTTCGGAACTCATAACAGATTGCTTCAAATTTTCAAAACAGAATAACCCTCGAAAATCTACAAAATCTTTCTTTTTTTTTCTGGGATAGTCTTTACAAAGAATTAGAAACATAAAAAATAAGCTAGATTTTTAAAAAAAATTGCAACACATCGGGTTGCCACTCAGATAACAGTATTAATTAAAATAAATTATCATTATATTGTTTTCGATTTGCCTAAAAAAATTTAAAAATACACTTTCCCATAATTATAATAAATCTTTAAAACATTGAACTCACGAGTAACTGAATAAAACAAAATTAATTAATATTTAATGATTGTATTCTAGTTTCCTCTATCATGGCAACTATTTTGTGCATTGCAAGAGCCACTCACAAGTCGAAAACAGACTGATTTTCATGGGTTTTCAAGTTTTTAAAGTGTATTATGTGTAAAATTTGTATTATGTAAATTTTTTTTTCGTTTTCGCTTTGATCTTGCACGAGGAATAATTTACAGTCACAGTTCTTTTTTTCTATCTCCTAGACCGTTAAAGATAGGTAATGGTAATTTTAGTTAACGTCGTACTAGAGCAACACAACGGGCTATTGACGACGGTCCGGGATCAGTCCCTTAAGGGAAAGATCCGAGGACAACACCTCGTAATTTTGAACCACGGTCAGATGACGAAGCAACACCTGAGCTGGCACCCCACTCGTCTGTTCAGGGTACAGTGGCCAGATAGGCCAAAAGCTATCCTGATTTCTTTCTAACCCAAATTCAGCAGCTCCCTTGATCTATCCCAAGGAGATTGTTGATTGAGCTTTTTGGCTTGTCTTTGATTATTAGATTGAAGCCATGTATGGTATGACTCGACAAGGAGCAAATCCCTTATAGTCCCTCCAACCACATTGTGAGGCAGACCCAAAACAGGTTCTGGTCCAATAAATGATGTTTCAGACCCATGTTTTGCTATTTGGTCTGCCGTTTTAGTAAACAGATAGAAACGTATATGTTTTGGAAAAAAATGAAGCACGTTAAAATTTTTATGCCTTAACTTTACAGCATTTTTTGATTGATTATAATACAATTATTTTAAAAAGTAAATTAACTTACCCGAGGAATTTCAGTGCGAATTCTCTTCTTAAGAAACACTTTCTGCCTCTGTAGTACTTTTTTTTGTTTAAATAAATCCAGATGTGTCAAGACACTCATCATACGTGGCATTCCATGAACTTGACAAATATTTAAGAATTCAAAAGTTTCCATCTCGAGGCCTGCTTTTGCATCAATCAACAATAATGCCTAAATAAAAGTAACAGAATTTAAATAAATGTGACACATTTAATTTAATCCTATCAATGGAAAATTAGATTGGTAATCATCACAGGATCTATGATCTTTTCAGCTGATGACCATTATGCATATTGCAAATTATTTTTTTTGTTTCTTTCAGAACTATATTTTAACAAAGTAGCTTTTAAGCTTCATCAAGATAAATTATATATTTATATTTATGTTGTTGTCTAACTAAGAACAACCATATATATTTCCAATACCTCATATTTATAGGGATTTTTTTCTAATGCCTGACTACCAGTCTTTTTGGCAGTACAAGAGGCAAACTGCGGCTATTTGTGATGGAGCACCCAGTGTGTAAGCCATAACTATTTCTTATGACAATCACCTATATCCATGTGCTTACAACTATTTTACTGCTATTACGAATTTAAATTAATGAATATAGTAATTATTGTTTACTACTATTATTAAATCAACTATGCATCCAATATGTAACAAAATCATTGATTGTTTAAAAAATAAATCTTAAATTTTCAATTGCCTCAAATCATGAATTACTTACAGATGGTACTACAGTAGATACAAACTCGGAACACACTAGGTGGTAGACTAGAGGTGCACAACCTGCGGCCTGTGAATCATCAATTTGCGGCCCGCAAACTAATGTTGACTAAACGTCCAAGAGGATTTAAGTTAAGAAGCAAATTGACTTACAAACATTTAGAATCAGTCTTAAGAGTTTCTACTAGCAATATTGAACCTAACATACCTAAATTAGTTAGTAAAACTCAGTATCAGCTTTACTAACTAAACATAGCAAGCTGTAACATAATTATTGTTTATGCTTAAGAAATTTTGATATTAAATATATTTGATGCTGTAATTTTTATTTCTAATTTTACTGATATCATTAAAATTTCTGATACTCATCTTTATTTCTCATTATACTATTACTGTAATTAAATTTATAACCTAAAATAATTTGCTGAAGTACATATGACGTTCTTGAGGCACATTCTTAAAAGTAATTCTAAATGATTGATCATTGCAAATGTTTGTTAACTTTTTTTGAACAATTCACAATATCATTCATTTAGCTCTGTAACAAGCTCCTAGATTTGTTGAGAAAACATTTGTAAGTTTAATCTTAAAACAATATGTGCTTATTTTTTACTATACATATTAAGTGTAATAACAGCCGTACATAAATGGGTAGTAGCGCTTTCAATGTGTCTGTGCTGTAACTTATTTGCCCCCCCCCATGTCTCAATCAACGGTGCAAGTGGCCCTTCCCCAAAATAGGTTGTGCACCCCTTTGGTAGACAAACACTATGATCACTTTATAAGTTAAGCAGCATATAATAAGTGTTTCATTCTTAGAAAGTAAAACTAAATTTTAAAAAGATAACAAAAAAAGTATAAGTATATCTAGAAACATTGACATACTGACAAATCAGCTACATGAGTTTTGAATCTAATTTAAAAATACAATTGCAAGATAATAGCCCTTGCTCTGCTGGAAGCTAAATTTGAGTTTGTTGCTTACATCTTTGAATTCAGTTTGAAACAAAGTTTTTATTTTGGATTTGGAAAAATATTCAAGGGAAAAAACTGACAAACATTCAGAAAGAAAACTCCATTTGACTAAATTTTTTTATGTCATTAGCACTATCAGAGTCTGAGTCAATTTGGTTATTTGACTTTATAAAAAGGAAAAAATTAAAAATTAGTAGACTTGTTTCCAGGTCTGCTAGAAGAATGCAAAACAAAGCCAAGAGTAAATATATAAATCTATTTAATATTTGTGTATGATTGTATCTAGATTAAAAAAAATTTTAAGTAATAAGATAAGAGCATAAAGAGTAAGAACAAATAACTACCAAATCTGCAATTTTTGCAATATCAATCATGTTGTTAATATCATTATTACATTCAATGAAGGTGATCCTTTTCTTTTTCCCTGTAAAATTAAAAATATCATTAACATGTTTATGAAGAAATAGTTTCAAATTGGTAAATGAAATAATTGTTTTAAATCAGAACATTGAGCATGATTTTTTAATCTAAAAATCATATTCCTTCATTTAAATTTTACTTTGCTATTGAAATACGATTTTATGGGTACATTTTGTTGCCCTTTGATTTAATTATTTGTTTTTAGGCTATTATTTTTACTAAGTCATCATTTGGATAGATAAAATCTTGTTATTAAACAAGGCAAGCAGTCTCTAGAATTAAAATACATTGAATTCTTTTTAGTGTCAAAGTGTAAGGACTTTAGGAAACACAGCAAAGGAAAAATTTTAAAAAATTTTCACATTGAAATCAAATTTTTAAAAATTTTCGGAATAGAATAAATATACTGAAAAAATAAAATACATCCATATTTTCAGATTTTTTATAACATTAAAGAAAGAAAACTAATCTTGTGACTTGTCATTCCAATAATTCCATCATTTTAATTCTACTTTATAACACAAATTCTTGACATTTCAAATTTCGGCGTAAAAAATAGAGCATTTCAAAAAAGGGATAGAAAATTCAACTTTAAAATCATGTCACCTGAGACACCGTATTTAAGTCTGCATCAAAACTAACTTTGCACAAAACTCATTGGTTTGTTTCTCTACTCTTTGATGCCACATGTGAGATAATTAGATCAGAATCTAAACATAAAATGGATTCCAAACCATTACAAACCTCCATGCTCATAGCCTGTTTAACCGAAGGCCAGAGCACTACCCATACTGCTACTGAAATTGGCCAGAAAACTTGTTTAAAGCAAGTACTAAACTATAAATTGTAAAACCATTTTGCAGCTATGTGCAAAAGCAAGGTAAATCCAATGCTACATCAATCAATTGCTAGAAGTATTCACCGGAAAGTGAATGAAGTGCAAACAAATAATTCGGGTGTTAGCCTATTTGTTGATATTGTACGTAATGTTCAATCTAATATTTGCAATGAATGGCTTAAAGTAATATCAGTTGAGGGTCAACAAGTTTCTTTTAAACTGGACACAGGAGCCCAAGTCAATGTGTTACCACTCCATGTTCTTGAAACTTTAAATTTAAAACAAAAGGACCAATTAAACTCAACTGATGTGATTTTAATGTCGTATGGTAATAATAAGTTGAAAACTATTGGGTCTATAGATCTAGCTTGTTGTACTGATAAACACTATGATGTTATTCTTAAATTTATTGTCGTAGATGTGAAAGCCAAGCCAATTTTAGGTTTACAAGCTTGTGAAAAACTACAGTTAATTCAACTTATTGATATAATTTCTCTTGAATCGAAAATTAATATTATCCAGAGTTACCAAAATGTATTTGAGGGATTGGGAGAATTTCCTGGGGAGCCTCATCATATTGAAGTAAAGCCAGATGTACCACCTGTTATTAATGCTCCTAGAAGAGTACCCCAATCTTTACATAAAGAGTTAAGAACTACCATTGAGGAATTAGAACAAAAAAGTATTGTTTCTCAGGTAAACAAACCCACAGACTGGGTAAATAGTTTAGTTGTGGTCGAAAAGCCTAATGGTAAATTAAGAATATGTCTTGATCCCAGAAATCTTAATAAGGCAATAAAGCGTGAACATCATGTAATTCCATCTGCAGAAGAAATCATAAACAAATTGGAAGGAAAGCAATGTTTCTCTGTATTAGATCTAAAAGAAGGATTCTGGCAAATACCATTAGATAATCCCAGTTCAGAATTGTGTACATTTAATTCTCCCTTTGGTAGATATAAGTTTAACAGGCTACCTTTTGGAATTTGTTCTGCTCCCGAGGTCTTTCAGAAAAAGAATCAGAAATTATTTGGTGATATTAATGGAGTAGAAATTTATTTTGACGATCTCATCATAGCAGGTAAAGATGAAAAAGACCATGACAGAATTTTATAGAGGTTCTGGAGAGAGCCAAAACAAATAATCTAAAGTTCAATCGTGATAAATTTCAGTTTAGGGTCCCTGAAGTAAAATATATGGGTTTCTTAGTATCTAAGATGGGTATACAAGCTGATCCAAGTCATGTTAGAGCCATTACTGAACTAGAACAACCTCTGTGTAAGGGCGATATTAAAAGGTTACTAGGCATGGTTAATTTTCAATCTAAATTTATACCCAATGTCTCTGCTGTTACTGCTCCTTTAAGAGGACTGTTAAAAAATGATGTTGAATTTGAATAGAGTCATGAACAGGATAAAAGTTTTGAGAGTATTAAAAAGTTAATTAGTTCAACACCAGTTCTAAAAGTATTTAATGACGTCTTGCCTATTACTATCCAGTGTGATAGTTCTAAAGATGGTCTAGGAGCATGTTTGTTACAAGAGGGTAATCCAGTTGCATTTGCATCTAGGAGCTTAACAGAAGCTGAAAAGAATTATGCCCAAATTGAAAAGGAGTTGCTGGCAATTGTCTTTGCTTTTCAAAAATATCACAATTTGGTCTATGGTCATAAGGTTGTAGTTGAAAGTGATCATAAACCCTTGACTTCCATAGTCCATAAGCCAATAAGTAAAATTTCTTCTCGTTTACAAAGAATGCTTCTCAAACTATTAAAATATGATTTTACTGTAAAATATTTGCCAGGAAGCCAAATGTATATTGCTGACACTTTGTCAAGAGCATATATTAAAGAGGAAAGCAAAGATGACCCAGAAATGATGAACATGGTTCATTCTGTATCTAGACTCTTGCCAATGAGTGAGAACAAATTTAAGCAATTTCAGAAAGCAACTGAGGAAGATAATGATTTAAAGTTAATATGTAAATACTTTAAAATTGGATGGCCTGAAAAGAAAAATGTACCCAACACCTTGAGGCATTACTACAAATTGAAAGATGATATTGTCTGTGTTGATGGACCGGTATTTTTAAACGACAAAATTGTCATTCCAAATGTTCTTAGACAAGATATGTTAATGTTGATACATGAAGCTCATCTGGGTATTCAGAAGTGTAAAAATAGAGCCAGGGAATTAATGTACTGGCCAGGAATTAATCAAGACATTGAAAATATCATTTCTAAGTGTAATGTGTGTGAAAAATTTCAAAAATCACTATGTAAAGAACCTCTTATCCCGCATGATGTACCAAACCGTCCGTTTGAGAGAGTCGGAGTAGATTTAATGTATTTTAATAACAGTGACTATCTAGTATTAATTGATTATTACTCAAAGTGGATTGAATCAGTACCTATTCGAAATAAGACTACTACAGAAATCATTCTCAAGTTAGAGGATATATTTTCCAAATTTGGAATTCCAGAAATTATTGTTTGTGACAATGTTCCCTTTAACAGCTATGAATTTAAAAATTTTGGAAAGGGATGGGATATTGAAATTATATTTACTAGTCCTAATTATCCCCAAAGTAATGGGATGGTTGAGAAGGCAGTTGGGATAACAAAAGCAATTTTTAAGAAAGCTTTCGAGGATAATTGTAGACCTTCAGAAGGATTATTAGAATATCGTAATATACCCATTTCTGGATTAGGATTATAACCAGCACAGCTAATGTTTGATAGACGATTACGAACCAAATTGCCCATTAGTAATAAACTTCTTAACCCTGAACTCTTTAAAGATGTCGATATAAAATTGTTGAGAATGCAACAAAACCAGAAGCACTATTACGATAGATCCAGTAAGAATTTGAAAGAACTTCAGCCTGGAGACAAAATCACTGTTTAGAACGTAAAAACTAAATTATGGGAACCCGCTACTGTTTTGTCTTTAACCAATAACCCAAGGTCATATAAAATTAGAACAAACTTTGGAAGAGTCTTAGTGAGAAACCGAAAGTTTTTAAGGTTATCCAAGACCTCCCATCCATTTTACAATAATATTCCCGATAATCTTCCAGATTATAAAGAAACATTTATTAATACGAGTACTGCGCCGCTATCCAATACTGTAACTAAACCTCATGCTCGCCAATCAGGTCGTACTATAAGACGACCCAGGTATTTAAGTGATTATATATGTTTTTGATTGTTTCTTGATTTTATGAAGTGTTTTATATGTATTATTATTTACTATACAAGTTAAAAAGGAGGATGTGATGTGTTAACTGTAACCATAACTGTTAAAGTGTTTGTTTTACAGATATTTGAATTATACAGTGCAGATAGATAACCAAGAGATCACGTTAGGCTTTGTTCAATAAAGTTATGTTTGTGAACTGTGGCTTTCATTTAAATACGATTATGAAACTTGCTGAATAATTGACACAACCACAAGAGACTGAAACAATGTTGAGCTGTTTTGAGGTACTATATTACACTTTTTTCTCTCAGTGCGATATAGTGCCTCAAATAAGCTCAACATGCTAGTGTTACTGTACTTAGATATTGAGGGCCAAGAAAAACTTGCTTATTACAAATAAAAAGACATAAATTATGTATTAAATTTTATGTTTTGTTTTTAAATGTATGCCAAACTACATGCTAAATTAAATTTATTGTAATTTTTTTTTAAGTAGTACTAAATATGATACAATTTATGGTAACAGCAATTCCTTCTGGTTTACACTTTCAAGGTAACCAAATCTGTTTACCAATTCAGCTTAGGAAAATTATTGCATTTAATTTTCTTTTAAAAAATTAAATTTTCAATTGAATAGCTTGGTATTTTCGCAAGAAATTGTGACATCATGTCTATTGGATCTGCTTGCAATTGAATGGGAATACGTAGCAATCACTGAGGGTTATCAAGCATTTTTAATAGAGAGAAAAATAATTTTTCAATTGAATAGTTAGATTTTAGCAAGTGATTGTGACGCCACGCTGATTGGATCTCTTCGCAATTTGAATTTGGCGACATTTGACAATGACAAGGCCATCATGGCGTTGCACGTGGTGTTGGTTTGTGAAATTAGGTAAATGGGTTCTCATTTATGCTATGCCACTGTCAATAACACAGAATATATTTGGAGCAAAATTCATAAACACATACCAGAAATTACTGTAACTGGACCATTTATTGAAGTCAACTTTTGCCGCGTAAAATTTCTGACCAAACATTTTAGCAGTGTTGTTTTTCCAACTTTAGGTGGTCCAATTATTGCAACTACAGCAGGAGGTGGCCTTGCAGGTGTACGATCAACAGCTGGCATGTGATAACCTTTACCCTTTATATCCATAGTTCTAGAACAAACAAAGCAGATACATAAAAAACCACTCTATAAAAAGCTGAAGACAGAAATGTCAAGTTTTGTATTTTGAATAATTTCACTCATAAAATAGGAGCATTTATTAAACTAAGTTACATATTGTACCAGAATGAATAAAATGTTTTTGTTGTTTTGTAGCATTATATACTACAGTCAAATATAATTAATTTGCATAAGTCAATCTTGAATCTATTTAACAATCAGGAAATCTATATTTGATTTGATTGTAAGAATAACCAATCCTTTTGGCATTCAACCTGATAAGATAAGACCAATCAAACTAAGATTTAATTTATTATGCAATATGAAAATCAAAATAAAATGTATTCGGTAACAAGGTAAGGTAATTTTTTTACACTGTTAACTGTAACCTGATTATAAATCTTAGTATTTTATGTGAAATAATGTTTAAATATTGAATTTTTTTCTCTGTTATGTTTTTGATTCCTTCAATTAATTTTTAAGACATTGTATGCTATGGTTAACATTTCTATTTTGATATGGATTTCAGAATCAATAAATACAGAAAAAGTAGTATTTATTTTCCAATGGCGGGCACATATGAATTTAATCATTAGCCACTGCAAGGCCAGAAGTGATGACCACTTGTGAAGGAACACCCAATGGGAGGATCATCATTGCTCATAACAAAGGACAGCACAATTTACATCCATGCCCTGACCCCGGAACCTTCCGATCCAGAGATCAACACCGTAATCACTATATCGGTTAGTCAACGAAAGTAGTAATATAAATTTCATAAAAATTAAGTTTGAATGTCTATTGGGCATGAATATCATCTTACTTAATAGATTTTTTACTGGATATTTTTTATTTATTTGTGCAATAACTGTATTATAATAGGCATCTAAAAATATATGTGGAAATATTAAGATCTGAAATTAGAACATAAACTAAACAGTGAGAAATAATCACTTTATATCAAACTTAAAACATTACCCTTTGCACTCAGAACATTAAAATTAACTACTTTAATGCTGCTAATACAAGGACATCTGAGTGCAAAGAGTTAATCTTGAGCGTTTTTCAATCTGCCTACTTTTGAGTTTTTTAAAGCAAGTTTCAGATTGTTTAAAAACTGAAATGTATTCTTTATTTTTGTAGTACTAAAGGTACAATGGTAGGCGAATTCTGATACAAATATTTTTGAGACGGGAGTTAACAACTGCCAAACAGATTTTACAAATCAAAATGAATTATGTATAGACTATATAAACATACCTCCGGAAACTCCTTTCTGCTTTAACGGCAGATTGGATGGCAAAGGCCTTGGGGTTCCTCTTCCGGGCTGTTAATACATGGTCATCATGTTTTTTCTTCCTTACATCTTTCTTATCAGCCTTACGACCACTGTGGGCCTTTCGATGTGGCTTACGAGGATCTGAATTATTTGATGTGTCAGCCATTTTATTTATGTCTTCTTATCTGATACTTTTAAATTTATTTGCTATTTCAAATAAAAGATCTTCAACGATATACCTAAAATATAAATGTTTCTATTAATTGACCATAAAATACATTTCATTAACAATTACTAAAATACCAGGTTTTCAAAAAATAAAGTAAAGCAAAAAGATTCATTGGTCTTATTCAGTTTATAATAGTAGTACTAAATTCAGGAAGTAGAATAAAAAATTAAGGTTGGTAGAAATAAAAACTACATAGTTATTGTTGGTTTGTAAGTACATTTATATTTGCCATGTTGGCAACACCTTGTACTTCTTCTGGGAGTGATAGCAATAGTCGTTGTGCGTGTAATCTTCTTCATGTGTTGTTAAGTTCTAATAAATCATTAATAAAGAAGTTGTGCATCTATTAATTCATCAAGCAACACGTAAACAGAGTTTACTGAACATGGTAGCAGAAGTCCGTGGTTTTTGAAAATTAGTGTTGCTTAAGAATATACCCATACCAGCGTAAAAAGAAAATGGCGCATGCAAGAAGCAGCGATATTAGTATACCGCTATTTGATGGTTCGGAATACTTTAATTGGAAAATAAGAATGATGACATTTTTGCAGTTTAAAAAATGTAAGGAAGTGGTACAATGAAAAATTAATGCAAACGATAACCAAGAAAAATGGGAAGAAAAAGATGTCCAAGCAACGAATTATATTTATGGCGCAATAACAAACAAGCAATTGGAATACATCCATGAATGTGAGTCTGCTTTTGATATAATAGCCAAATTCGATACCATGTATTTGAAAACTTCAACGTCATTGCAAATTGTATGTAGAAATAACTTAGAAAATGTCAAATTGAAGAATTACTCCGATTTATGTTTATTTTTTGATGAGTTTGAGAAGTCTGTTAACGAGCTTAAACAAGCCGGTGCAACCGTGACTGAACAAGAAAAACTTAATTACATGTTAAGAGCATTACCATCAAACTACAGTCATATTGGTGATTTAATTGATGTTTTACCGGAGAAGGACAGAACAGTTGATTATCTAAAAAGTAAAATTAAGTCAAAATCGCTCGAAGAGAAAAATGATTGTGAAGACAGAGCACCAATAGAAAAATCGAATGCATTTAAAATTGAAACAAACAAAACGGGCCCACAAGGAAATGTCTGTTTTAATTGTGGTAAATATGGCCACATTAAAAAGTACTGTTGGTATGGCCGTGGTCAAGTGAACTATCGTGGCAGTGGTTCTAATTATCGTGGTCGAAGTCTTTCAAATTATCAGGGTCGTGGTTTTGGTAAACATCGCGGACGTGGAGCAAACTCTAACCACAGAGAAAACAATAGTCAGCCAGGAAACAGTTTTCATACTACAATAATTGAAAGCAACGTGTCAAGCTCAAATGAAAATAATATGGCAAATAAAAATCAAATTATTTGGTTACTGGACAGCGGGTGTACCGATCATATAATAAATAGTGATGAATATTTTGAAAACCAAGTAACATTGAAGAACCCTATTAAAGTAAAAGTTGGTGATGGAAGGATGTTAGAAGCGACAAAGGTTGGTAATATTAGTCTCTTTTCATGTTTATGACACTGAATCCATAGTAACTTTGAAAAATGTATTTTATGTTAAAGAAATGAAGGCAAATTTATTAAGTTATTCAAAGATCACTGACAATCATAAAATAGTATCAAAAGGGCAGTTCTCAAGAATTTATAAATTAGATGGTACATTATTAGCAGTAGCGAAAAAAGATGAAAGATTATATAAAGTAACAAGTTATGTTTCAAATGCTAGTAAAATATTTGCAAATGTGACCAATAATACATTAACATTAAAAGAAAAACTACATCGTACACTTGGGCATGTAAATTTTAAATATCTGGATATTATGTGTAAAAATCAGTTACTAGAAGGGTTACCTAAAGAAATAGAATCAGAATATATGAAGTGTGCTATATGTATTGAGAACAAGATGCATAATTTACCCTTTAAGAATAATAGAAGAAGAGCAGAAGATATACTGGAGATTGTTCATACTGATGTAAATGGACCTCATAGAACAACTGGATGTAATGGTGAAAAATACTTCGTGAGTTTTATCGATGATTATAACAAATTGGCAAAAGTCTGTTGTATTAAGTCGAAGGATCAAGTCTCTGATTGTTTTATGGAATATGTAAATGAAATTCAAAATTTAACTGGGAAGATGATAAAAGAACTGAGATATGATAATGGTAAAGAATATATGAATAGCAAGATATTTAAATTTGCAAGAGAAAAAGGTATAAAGGTAAAGTCGTGTCCACCACATGTACATGAATTGAACGGCACTGCAGAAAGATATAATAGAACAATAATGGATATGGCTAGATGTCTTCTAGCAGAAGCAAAAGTTGACAGACGTTTTTGGCCTGAAGTGATTAAAACAGCAGCTTATCTGAAAAATAGGACATTGGCAAATACTGTAGTGAGGAAGACACCTTATGAAATATTTTTTAATAGGAAACCATCTGCAAATGAATTAAAATTGTATGGAAGTAGAGTTTATGTTAGAATACCAGAAGGAAAGAGAAGATCAAAGTGGGATAAAAAGGCTGAATTTGGAATTTTACTTGGATATGCAGAAGTTGGATATAAAGTTTTGGTGAATAACAGATTATTAGTTGCAAGGCATGTTGACATTATTGAAGAAGACATTATGTGTATAGGTTGTGCTGATGAAGATGAGGAAAAATCTGAAGAATTGTCAAATGAGCCAAGTAATGATGAGAACTCCATGGACGATGTGAAAAATGATGACAAAATAAAAAGTGGAATGAGACCAAGAAGGCAAATCAAACCACCAGTTCGATTTGATGAAGAATATGGGTATTGTGTTTGTGCAAATTTTTGTGATGCTATGATTCCAGGTAACTTCGAGGAGGCGACAACATGTAATGAGGCTGAACGATGGAAAGAAGCAATGGACAGTGAGATGAACAGTCTTGTAAAGAATAATACTTGGACAATAGTGAGTAATCCAGAGGGTAAGGCAATTCTAGATGTGAAATGGGCATACAAAAGAAAACCAGGTGATGTTTTTAAAGCCAGGTTAGTGGTTCGAGGTTTCCAGCAAAAAGACAGTATTGATGATACATACTCACCTATTGTTAAAATGCAAACTTTAAAGTTATTACTTTCATATTCTTGTCAGTATAGTTTAAACATACATCAAATGGATGTTGAGACGGCATTTTTAAATGGTAAAGTAATATCTGAAGTTTATGTAAAACAGCCACAAGGCTATAATGATGTTTTCAACAGAGTTTATAAATTAAACAAAGTATTGTATGGTTTAAAAGAGAGCCCACGTGCTTGGTATGAATGCTTTAATGATTATATTGAAACTCTGGGTTTTCGTAGAAGTAAATATGATTGTTGTCTTTATGTTAAAGCTGAAAATAATAAAACTGTATATATTCTTTTATATGTCGATGATTTGTTGCAAAGATATTCAGGTAATTAATGATATTAAAAAACAACTACATAATAAATTTAAAATGAAGGATTTAAATAAAGTAAAAAGCTACATTGGAATTTATATTGAATATGATTATGAGAAATGTAGTAATACCTTAACATTGAGTCAGAAAAAATATATAGAATCGCTAGCTAAACTATATAATATTGAAAACTCAAAACTTTATAATACACCAATGGAGATTAATCTTAAACTGAGTCAATCAAGTTTAAATGAGAATGTTAAATATAGAAATTTAATAGGAGCACTTTTGTATATTAGTCATGGTACTAGACCAGACATATCTTTCAGTGTTAATTATTTAAGTAGATTTCAAAATTGTTATGATGAGACACATTTCAAATATGCATTGTGAGTTCTAAAGTATTTGTATTTAACCAAAGATCTTAAATTAACATATAACCAAAGTCATAAAGCAAGTCAACTACTGGGTTTGTAATTGAATTGTTTGGAAATTCCATTTATTGGAAATCCAAAAAACAAAATTGTGTAACTAAGTCATCCACCTTTGCAGAATATATTGCTTTATCTGAAGCTGTAACAGAAATAAATTTCTTAAGAAATGTTGTCAATGATGTTTTTGTTGAAATTGCTCAACCTATTAAAATTTATGAAGATAATTATGGAGCTCTTGATATAGCTAAATATGGAAACTTTACAAAAAATTCTAAGCATATAGAAGTACAATATCATTGTGTTCATGAAAATGTTAAAAATGGAGTTATTGAAATTGTTAAGATAGATTCAGATTCAAACACTGCTGATATTTTTATTAAGTCATTTAGGAAAAATTAAATTTACTAAATTCAAGGAAATGTTGAAATTGATATAAATTTTGTTTATGTCAGAATATTAAATAAGCTAAATTGTATTTAAATTTTTGTTAACATTTAGGTTAATGAAAGAATTTTTGAAATAATTTAAGTGTTTTGTGTTAAGGGTTGAATGTAATTAATGCTTGTTTCTGTTATGTTTGTAATTAATAAATATAAATGTAAGGAGGCGTGTTGGTTTGTAAGTACATTTATATTTGCCATGTTGGCAACACCTTGTACTTCTTCTCGGAGTGATAGCAATAGTCGTTGTGCGTGTAATCTTCTTCATGTGTTGTTAAGTTCTAATAAATCATTAATAAAGAAGTTGTGCATCTATTAATTCATCAAGCAACACGTAAACAGAGTTTACTGAACAGTTATGAATGACTTCACACAAATACAACTAGCACAGCAAATCAAGAACAAATATTAAAGCAGAGCTACATAACGAACATTAGCAAAAGGTATATTTGTCACTATAAATACGAATAATGTAGATTTGAGATTTGTCAATTGTAAGATATCCCTATGTACATTTCAATATTTAAATTGCATTTATAACGAATTTTGATAGTGACATAATCTAGATTTTGCATCCTCAGTCTGCTATAATTCTAAGTTCCAAATGGCAGGGCTCCTAACAGGTTTCAAGGTCTAAAAAGGTGACAAAAGTGACTAATCAAGTAAAAAAGGTGACTAATCGAGCAAAAAAAGGGTTAAAAAGTGACTAATCGAGCAAAAAAAGGGTTGAAAAGTGACAAATAACAATAATGCTAAATATATTCAAGTATAAAGATAGAAAATAAAACGATCCTCCCCAGCCACCCCTATCTGTTTTTTTTCTTTCTTTGGCAGGATATTTTTATCATTTAAAAATATTAACATGAAAAAAATCGTAATTTATGATTTTTTAATTAGTTTATTTTTGACACAGCTTGAATTTCTTCCTTTTCTTTGAAAGATTGTCTCATTTTTGTTGTTGAAATGTCTGAAATTAATTTTGTCCTTTTCTAAAAATTTCCAGAACTTTCTGCTAATACACCGGGGGCAATGTGAAGTATCCTTTTACAATTGAAACGGTACGTTTTTGAATCCACTCTTGCGGTGGAACATAGCGTGCATTTTGAAATTGAAAAGGCGAAAATAAAAAAAAAGGAGTTTTCAAGGAGTAGCACATAAAAATAAGGAGTTTTAAGACTGCATAAAATCGAAAATCTATTTTAAGGAGTTCTTAAGGAACCTGCAAACTCTGTTTTTTCAGAGGAAATAGGAATTTTTTTTTAACTGCGCACCCTAAATTTTTCTTCTCCAAATAGAATTTAAGTACTTAAAACCCCTGAAAAGGTGACAAAAAGTTACAAAAAGGTTACATGTGAGGAGCCCTGTAATTAGGTAAGAGGGGTCGGACATGCAGATGGCCCTGCTTCCCTTGAACTTCGCCGCTTGGTTTTACTAATATCCTTTTCCCGTAAGAAAATTTCCAGAACTTGCTGCTAATACACCGCGGGCAACGTGAATTATCCTTTCACAATTGAAACGGTACGTTTTTGAATTTATTCTTGCGGTGGAATATAGCACGAATTTCGAAATTGAATCTGTGCAAACCCTGTTTTTTTTTAGAAAAAATGAATTTTTTTAACTGCGCACCAAAAATTTTTCTTCTCCAAATACAATTTAAGAACTTAAAACCCCTGAAAAGGTGACAAAAAATAAAAAGGTGACAAAAAGTGACGTGTTAGGAGCCCTGAAATGGGTATTATAAGATTACAGGGCAACTTTGATTAAACATCACTCTTTTAACCATGAGTTTCTGTTAAATGTCAGTCCATTATTACAGAACATTGCCATTTAGAAAGCACGAGCTTCAAAGAAACAAAAGAAAATTAGACTTTTAAAATTTGATTATGTCTAGAGCGTAAATTCATGTAATATATACTATACTGTACTTAATGTAAATTGTATATTGCTTGTATTTGTAAAATTAAGTAAATTTATGTAACAGTGTATTTCCAGTTTGTAAACGTGCATTTTTTATAATTTGTTCATATGGAATGGATGGGGGTTTATTTATGTTATAAGATTTTCTGTTACCTGTCTATTCGATTAACTGTCACAGTCCAGACCCTGGCAGTTAAACGGTTTCACTCTATAATGACACATTTAAATGGGATGCGGGCAGAAAAATTATTTGTTTTCATTTAACTACTAGAGGGCTGACGCCCTCTGCTCGCTGGCGCTTGCCAACCCCCGGAACTGCAAGCAGTTCTCTCCGGATCGCTTCGCGATCCGAGCTCGCTTCGCTCGCCCATAGGACACTACAATTCTTTAGTCTAGCTTAAAAGGGGCCCTATTTAGTCTACATAGACCTGAAAATTGATCTGATTATGTATTGCTGAACGATACAGCTACAGTTCTGAGAGAGCAGCAAGAAAGAGGATCTCTGGGGACTACTATGTATTAAATTCACTTTGAGGAACAGTATGGGTGAGTATTTACACTGATAAATAGATTTTTGGGACAATATATAACTGAATGTATTTACAATAACAACAAATTCTGGGTGATATGATATTTGAGTATTTACACGGTGCAAAACAGTTTATTCGAAGACCCTTTTTATGTATTGCTGAACGATACAGCTGAGGTTCTGAGAGAGCAGCGAGAAAGGGAATCTCTTGGAACTACTATGTTCTAAATTCACTTTTAGTAACAGTGTGGGTGAGTATTTACACTGACAAATAGATTTCTGGGATATGATATGACAGTGTATTTACAATAATAACAAATTCTGGGGTATATGATAATCGAGTATTTACACGGTGCAAAACAGTTTATACGAAGACCCTTTTTACGTATTGCTGAACGATACAGCTACGGTTCTGAAAGAGCAGCGAGAAAGGGAATCTCTGGGGACTACTATGTTCTAAATTCACTTTTAAGAACAGTGTGCGTGAGTATTTACACTGACAAATAGATTTCTGGGATATGATATGACAATGTATTTACAATAATAACAAATTCTGGGGTATATGATATTTGAGTATTTACACGGTGGAAAACAGTTTATCCGAAGACCCTTTTTATGTATTGCTGAACGATACAGCTGAGGTTCTGAGAGAGCAGCAAGAAAGGGAATCTCTTGGAACTACTATGTTCTAAATTCACTTTTAGTAACAGTGTGGGTGAGTATTTACACTGACAAATAGATTTCTGGGATATGATATGACAGTGTATTTACAATAATAACAAATTCTGGGGTATATGATAATCGAGTATTTACACGGTGCAAAACAGTTTATACGAAGACCCTTTTTACGTATTGCTGAACGATACAGCTACGGTTCTGAAAGAGCAGCGAGAAAGGGAATCTCTGGGGACTACTATGTTCTAAATTCACTTTTAAGAACAGTGTGCGTGAGTATTTACACTGACAAATAGATTTCTGGGATATGATATGACAATGTATTTACAATAATAACAAATTCTGGGGTATATGATATTTGAGTATTTACACGGTGGAAAACAGTTTATCCGAAGACCCTTTTTATGTATTGCTGAACGATACAGCTGAGGTTCTGAGAGAGCAGCAAGAAAGGGAATCTCTTGGAACTACTATGTTCTAAATTCACTTTTAGTAACAGTGTGGGTGAGTATTTACACTGACAAATAGATTTCTGGGATATGATATGACAGTGTATTTACAATAATAACAAATTCTGGGGTATATGATATTTGAGTATTTACACGGTGGAAAACAGTTTATCTGAAGACCCTTTTTATGTATTGCTGAACGATACAGCTGAGGTTCTGAGAGAGCAGCGAGAAAGGGAATCTCATGGAACTTTTAGGAACAGTGTGGGTGATTATTTACACTGACAAATAGATTTCTGGGATATATGAATGAATGAATTTACTATGATTACATATTCTGGGGTATATTCATTCACATAAAACCTCCCTGCACACACAGTTGTGTATTTGAGAGCTCGCAGATACAACAGATTCGAAAGATCTCTCTAGAAAGACCTATGTACAATTAGCCATGAGTAAAAACTGGTTTGCTCAAATCTAAACATATTTTGTCAAAAGTTTGGCCGTGAGCTTTATTAATGGTCATTGAAAATGCTAACCTAATAGGAAATTGTTTATGCTTGAATTTAAAAGGCAAATTACTATCAGATGGAATAAGAGGTATTCAAAGTATCAGTTAAGATTCATTGTTTTCGTTATTTTTTTTTTGCTTCAATAGTATTTTTCTGCAAATTTACCACGATAAGTGTAGTTCCATTGCACAAACCTTTTGAAGGTGCTAAATTTCTGAGTAACATTATAATAACACCTGTTTTTTATTTAAGTTTATGAGGTGGCATTCCAGTTGGTGTAATGCTATTCAAAAATTCCTCTGAATATGTAACTTGATTTCGTGGATTTTCACTGACTATAGTAACAATACAATCATAAATGCCTTCATTTCCAGGCATAAACTGCAGTACATGATTATTGATTTGCATTGATGAATCATTTGTTACAGTGAGAATAGCACGATTTTTGAGCTCTTCAGGCGTCACTGTTCAAAATCTATATCATTGAACAGTTTTTTTGGCAGCATTTTGTGAATTTTATTGAAGAGTTCAATTCATCAGGCCAATAAAAAGTTTCACAAAATGAGCATATTTCTGTCATGAATCCACAGTCGTGTTCAGAAACACTTATTTCCACTCTGGAATCGGTTCTATTACTTAAATGTTGCTCCATCGCGTGCTCTGCCCGCAGTATTTCTAGCGGTAATTCTCTGAATTCGTACGTCAAAAGATTCCCTAGTTCGATGCTCTCTTCTTCGCAAATTATATTGAATTTGACGCAAAGAGCTAATTTTTCTATCAAAAACCTCTCACAATTATCGGGAAGATTGATCAAGCGTCAACGCGATGCGCTTCCCGTTGGTGTAATGAGGGATATCAATATTTATTTACATTCGTAAAGGCCAAACCCGTTGCCACAACCGGGAGAGAAATACAGGACATTTTTGCGCCACGCATAAGCGTATTATATATATAGATACATATTACATTGTGTTTTTGACAAGGGAAGTTTGAGTCATACTTCATGTAAATTTTTCAGAAACATAAACCTTACAAGTTTCATATCAATGTAAAAATGTATGATTATCCATTAAAAATGTTTCTCATTGTATAGATATCGTATAGAGCCTAAGAAATATTAAAATACAAAAATCCTGTGATTCATCAAGAGTGAAAGATTTTCTGTACATATTGACTCATATCTATGATATTATTTCTTTTCAATGCAAATTCATTTAATACCTAAAATGTTTAATAACTTGAATATATCTGAGGTCAAGGCAGATTTAACATGTGCTAGCTTCTTTCTACACAACGTTCTTTGGTTGGATGCGAACTCTCAACCCTTCGGTTGCTATTCTGTTACTCTGCCAACTGACCTACCATAGCCCCAATTTCATGTGGGAAAAGTGCCGCACAGTACGTTATAGCTGCAATGGATCTCTTAATATCAAATTAAATGTATAAAAACAATTTTTTTGGGATTGGGATTTATACAATTTTCCCCATCTTTTGAAGAATACTTCTGTTGCTTTAACAAAGTAGATTGAAAAGCGTTTTAAACTATCCAAGCATAAAACTAAATGGGAATAATAATTCATTATATACTGCACTATTTTCAAATCCTATTATTGAATTATGGTTAGACCTGTAAGACAGTAATTCTATTATGAAAAGCTCAAAGAGCATTGAAAAAGTTAGGATACAAAAACTGCACTAAGTGGATGAAACTGCAGCTCTATATACATTCAAATAAAAAAATAAAATAAAAGTGGAGCTATGTATGTACATGATCGTTAAAAAAACAAATATAAATTCACTAACACTGTTCTGGGTAAGTGCTTTGTGTGAAGAATTCCTATCATTTGCTTAAGCCAAAGAAGCAGGACTTTACAAAACTAATAACAGTCTATATGCAATATTAAATGTATGTAAACAGCACTGGACACATAATTTTCTCAAGTAAATTTACCCTCGGATCGAGTTTACAAACGCAAAAAAAGGAAGTGCAAAACATCGCAGGACCAATACTGGAAAGTGTTTGATTAAAAAAGGCCAGTTTTGCAGAGTTCGAAATCTCAACACAATCAACTTTTATGATTCCTTTCAGGCAGTTTGGATAGATAATTCGAAGATCTCACAGAGCGTTAGATACACATTTTTTGTGAATAAACATCAGATCCGGCCAAATTGCAGTAATCTGCGGGCAGATCTGAGCATGTAAAATATTTTACAATGTATATTATAACACCAACAATCCCAAGAGAAAAGAAATCAGAAAACAATCATACGTGATACTTGTTCCATGAATCAAAAAGATTTATATCACAGAAAAAAAACTTAATGCCCACAATCCAACTTCAAAATTAAATAATATACTGACTATAGTAGGACTACACGTGCGGGCGTCCGTGTAACATTTTTCAAAACAAATTTACAGTGTCGGTCACAGTTACAACTACTTTTTAAGAATTAAGGAAATGTTTATAAAGGCCATTGTAAAAGCACAACCGAAAAATTAGATTTGGGGCATCATGGTATTTTTGCCGATTGAAAACTATGTACAACCTAAGATTTTCGGCCATATAGGGGCTATTGCACGTTACGTTTATCATGCTCCCAAGGTTGATAGGTTAATTAATATCACTTCGGAATGCTATATCCACTGAGAAGTAACATACAGAGGGATCACTGCCGTAGGTAATTGGTAATTTTTAATTAACGTCGTACTAGAGCAACACAACGTGCTATTGACGACGGTCCATGATCATTCCCCCAATGGAAAGATCCGAGGACGACACCACGTAATTTTGAACCAGGCAACACCTGTGCTGGCACCCCTCTCTCCAAACTTTCATACCAACCCAATGGGAGGATTTTCGATCACGACAGATTTAAGATGCACCAGCCGCCTCTACACCATTCGCTTACAAACATCCATACACTGACGCGGATTTGCATAGGAAGCAATGAAATTTTTTATAACATGGGAAATAGACGCGGGCACCCTCGGTGCGGGTCACTTGGCAGTTTGGCACTACTATGGACTAGACCCTGCGTGACATTAAGGTGGTGATCGGTGGAGATCGTGATTGGATGAGAAATTTCCTTATCGTAACGATTGAGGAAGCACCTAGGCGATAATTTCTCGCCAACGGCTACCTTACCAATTACGATCTGCACCTAAATGTTGCGGTGCGGTTAGCTTAGAAGCTTAGTGTTAGCTTAGTAAGTAGTCTCTTAGTACTTGTTGATTTGATCGGCTGCAGAACATGAATTGTGTGAGCTGTTCTTTCCCAACTCTACTGCAGTACTAAGTGGAAGATTTTATTGAATCGGCCTTTTATTTAATAGCGATTCAATGAGATCGACTTTTTGGTATGCAGCTTTTAGCAAGCGCGAATGAACCAGCGTAACTTAGTGTCTACCAAAAAGTACTTCATGGTAGAGTTGGGTTACACTGGTATTTATACTACCCCTTTGTAAGTTAAGTTTTGGAGTGGTAGCTAAGCTCGCTACAGTACTCCCCCTCCACAATTTTAGAATGAACTTGTAGAATGATTGCCATTTTTGCTTTTAACTGTAAGAGCTGTATTAAGATTACAGTTGCCGTGCTGCCTTTTACATGTTATTTTATCCATGCGGCAATTGCACGAATGGAGGATGTGATATAACATTAGCAGTTTCTGCTATCACAGCGCCCCCTAGTGGTAGAAAGGTAATTAGTATCAACCATGGCGAATTCTACTGGACATTGTGTGCCATCCATCGAATTTTTTTGTAAATTTTTAAGCATGTTTAAATCACGAACGTTGGTCACCAATTTAGCAAGCGCGAATGAACCAGCGTAACTTAGTGTCTACCAAAAAGTACTTCATGGTAGAGTTGGGTTACACTGGTATTTATACTACCCCTTTGTAAGTTAAGTTTTGGAGTGGTAGCTAAGCTCGCTACACAGCTAATTTATCCTCTAATGTTTTGATATTATTTTAACAATTTGTATTTGCTCTTGCCATTTTTATCGCGTATAGAATCATTCTGCTTTAAAATGCGAGCTACCTGAGGTGAATTGGGATTTAATTCCCATATTTTGTCAGCCATTGTTGATAGTTTGGACAAATCATCGCTGCTTACAGACAAAATGCTCCGCATATTAAGTGGTAATCGTTGCATCCACAAGGATTTCAAAAATTCGTCCGGCACCTGATCCGTCGCCAAATTGCGCATTTCGCAGAGAAGTTGAGATGGTTTCTTATCACCCAATTCCAATTCGGTCAGAAGCTTCTGAGTTTTCTGTGTTTCAGAATCAGAAAAAATTTCAATCAGTCTCTTTTTAATGGCCAGACACTTCTCGTCGTCCGGTGGTTTGACGAGGATATCTGCAACTTGTGACAATGTCCCTGCTTCGATCGAACTGACTACATAATCATATTTTGTTTGATCAACTGTAATTCCAGCGTTGCGGAATTGGGCTTCGATCTGCAGGAACCATATTTTGGGGTCGGGTTTCCAAAAAGGAGGAATTTTTAGGCTTACCCTGGCGATTGTCGAATTCTCCGATGCTGTTCCGGCGTCATCATTTGTAATCATTTTATCGTAATCAATCACGTCCGGTGGTCTCCAATGAAGTTCGTTGAATAAAGTCGGATAAATTATAAAGAGCAAACTTCTTAAAATACTTTTATTAACGAAAAATATATGCGTAAGACAATAGGTAAACTTCAAAGCTAAAAAGATTAAAAAACTAGTTTTACTATTCTTTTATTTTGTTCTAAACTTTTTCTGATGCCACTCGAGCCAAGAGAAATCGTAACGCGAAGAGTTTGCTGGTTGTTGCCTCAGTGCGCCACATGATATCACCACAGTTCTCAACGCTTATTTTGAACTGAGACTGCAGCAAACACATTTTCAAAGAGTAAATAGCTTTTGCCGTCCATCGTGCTGGATGCATTGCGCCAGGAGATCTGATTTTAATTTTACTCTCGTTATCTCTTCTCAAGAAAATAACAAATAGTTCAATCAGTTCCCGATAATCGTCATGGATTTTTGCAGTTCATGGTTAAAAAACGTCACCAATCCGTTAATGGTCGTGTCAAAAAGATGCTGTTTGGCAAATCCTGTGCATGTTTCTATAGCATTAGGATTAATGTTTTTCCAGTTGTCTCTGAACTTTTCGATCAGTGGAATATCGTGACTGCTTGCGACTTGGTGGAACTTTGATTCAAATACACTTTTTAGAACCAGTTCATAAACATGATGACGGCAAGCAAAGAGTGACAATTATCTTTCTAGATTTTGTTCTAAAAGCTCACAAACTCCATTCAAGCGGTCTGTATTAGATGCTGTCGTATCAAAGCACATTTTTTGTACTTTATCATTGAGGTTCCATTCTTTAAGTGCGTTTGAAACTGCTTTAGTTTTATCTTTGCCGGAAGAACTGTCCAGTTTTGGTACTGCAAGAAGTTGCTCCTTCTCTCCAAATGAAATAAGGATCGGCAGACGTTCTTCTTTAGAACTTCTCACATCCAGGCCTGGTAAAAATTTTCCAGATAATGAAAGGTAACTACTTCGGGGACGTTATTCTGAAAATCGGATTTATGGATTCCGCTCTAACCTTTCTCAATGACTCAACTCAACAACCAAGAAATTGCCTTTTTTACTGCTTCTCAGTTCCATCGACATCTTCGAAATATAAAACAATGCGCGTTAATTACCCTACAAACCGAGAGTAAAGACCGGTTTTTCAAGAGTCAGGGTAGAAGCGCCGCGCGAAGAGATTCAAGTCCAACGTCTCGAATTCCACTACCGGTATAGTGGTTAAGTTGTTAGCCTCTAGATCGAAAGGTTCCTGGTTCGAATCCGGGTCCGGGAATGCATGTTTGTAAGCGTATCGTGTAGAGGCGGCTGGTGCATTTTAAACCTGTCGTGGCCGAAAGTCCTCACATTGGGTTGGTGTTGAACTTTGGAGAGTGGGGTGCCAGCTCAGGTGTTGCTTCGTCATCTGACCGTGGTTCAAAATTACGAGGTGTTGTCCTTGGATCTTTTCCTAAAGGGATTGATCCCGGACCGTCGTCAATAGCACTTTGTATTGCTCTAGTACGACGTTAATTACAAATTACCAATTACCGCTCCAACAGGAATTCACAACTTATAGCAACGCTGCGTGTTTATGTTTTCCTAAGAAGCGCATCACCTCTAACATTCAGTCACGTGATCGGTTATTTGGACTAAATTATGGTGTAGTACGTGGCATATGACGCATTTGCCTGTTCTGGAACCAGTCTGCTAGGAAAACACGCCTTAACTGACAGAGCAAGCACGGCGCACGCACGGCACCTACGACGCAACTTGTACGAACATGTTTCGATTCAAGTCGGCACGGTTTGCAATGCTCCAAATAAAGTAAAAATTTATTTTCGAGTGTTTTAGGGTCAAATGAACAAAACTAGAGCCTATGCGTTAGAAAATAAACGATTAGGTTTCCACCCCCGGGCATCCCATTTGAAGTTATTTTTTCCGTAGAAATATTATTCTTGAAAACTCAATTGAAATGGCTTTATGTTCATCTGCCTAAATTTCCGAATCCGTTTCGTGTTCGCTTTCAATAATATTATCCGAAATTTCACTGTCCCCGTATTCTATTTCCGACCAATTATCAACAATATCCTGAATTTCTTTTTGTGTGAGATGCACAGGCCGTTTCTAAGTAAAGTTTGTTGCCATTTTAGGCTCTCTGCCGAAATTCCCTACTCAAACGTAGACGATTTCATTCAACAAGAACGGTAACGCAAATGCTGTGAAGGGGTCTAAGAGACCACGCGTGAAATGCAAATAGTGTGAAATATGAAATAGTTGGGGCAGCCAAACCAATCTTGGAATGTGGCTTCTGTTGGACGTAGTAGGAAGGTACTGAATAGGACATAGAGCAATATTCACTTTAAGGGGTGGAAACGACCTGTCAAAAATGACGCGGGGTCTATGAGACACATGACAACAGTTAAAGGTTAATGATTATTATTCTATTCATTGCAAGCTGAAAATTCCATTCAATTGGCATGTTCTAAGAGAATGCTATTACACTTATTGTGTCCTGTTCATAGAAGAAAAAAAAAAGCTTCATTTTCTTGTATGTTGTTTATAACGCTTTTATGTTTGCTTGGAAAATAATTTTGCAATGCCTATCAATGGTCAGGGAAATTTTGAAAAATAGGCATATTTGATTTCAATTTATGTATATTTTCATCTCATTTTTTACTATTTATTTACAAATAACAATTTTTTACAACACATTTCTTTTTGCAAGTTAAAAATTAATAAGAAGGAGGAATTTTTAAATTATGTAATAAACGTTCCTTTTATTTCATTTTCTATTTTTGTAATCAATATTTGGAAAAGGAACTAACAATCACTGTTAATCGAAATAGGAAGGTTCGTGTATAAGACTGCAACTACGGCATAGATGTATAGTGGCAAGTTTCAATCGATTTACTAAATGGAATCATTGTTTCTTGTTCATAACATACACTCTATAACAAAAAAATCGAAGCACCAAGAAAGAATCATCCGATTGCTTTGAAATTTCGTATGCAAAAATGTTTTGACCAAATATGCAAATAATTAAAATTTGGTGTTCAATGAATGAATAATGTGATCTCCAGCGCATCGGAACTGCGCATCCAGCAGATGTATATAAGGAGTTGTTCTTGAACTGTTCTTAAAAATGTCTGCTGCATTGCAATTTAGGATACCTTTCAACGACTGAAAAACTGCCTCGCCGCAGGATTCGAGCTCATAACGAGCAACTTTCAGAGTGTGGAATGTGGCTTATGTTTGAAAGAGGTCGTATCACTGGATTGAAATAGGCAGGTTGGGCAAATCAGAGAATAGCTCGTCACGTGAGTCGAAGCGATGCGGTGATTAGAAGATGCTGGCAAGAGTGGGTGGACAGTGGCAGATTTCAGCGTCATGATGGTAGCGGTCGACGTAGGGCCACAATAGATCGAGAGGACAGAGTGATTGTCAGATCAGCTGTCACAGCGCCTGATTCATCGCTTTCAACCATCAGTCGTGCGACCCACACACGAGTGTCCACCATGACCATTCACAGACGGCTGAGAGAGCGAAATCTACGCTCGTACCGACCGTTACGCCACCTGCCACTCACGCCTACACACTGTCGAGCCAGTTTACAGTGGTGCTTGGCTCGATCAGGCTGGAATGATGCTGTACCGGATGAAATGGTGTGGTGACAGAAATGAAATGGTAGCGTAAAGGAATAAGATCTTTGGTTTCACCACTACAACATTTATTACAGCTTAGCAGATATGTACAGCAAGTTTACAGAAGTTTTTGGGACAAGAAGGGTACGGCAAGTAAGCGAACTTGTTCTCGCTATCAGGTCTCAGTAGTCTCTGTGGAAAATTGTAACGTCTTGCAGGACGCCTTTGAACGGAAAAAACCAGATGTCTATGGAATTTCGAGTGTTCTCAAGGGGCTTGAGATTGATGAGATCGGGATGTCAGTGTAACGTCAGATGAAGGGGGTTTGTTTCAATTGCCCAGAACTTTATGACCGATGTAATGTCAAATGGAGTGGTGGAATAGTACTTCTAGGGTTAGTTATGGACAGTTGATCACTTGAAAGGAGTTTTATGATCTCCAGTTAGGGAATTCTGGAATACATCTGCTTCGTGTCTGCTTAATCAAAGAAGCCGCGTTTAGAGCGGTACAACTGGCAGTATAACTCCTCCGCCCTTGGAAAACTTTTCTGTGAAGGAAAAGTTCATATGTTCTTAACTGTTGACTTCAAACTCATTTGTACGCTCTGACGACACTCGTATTTTAGGTAATTTCAACAAAATATATAAGTACCATAATATTTCCAGAGTTGTAATTTAAACAAATAAAAACAAAATCTTATTATTATTTTAGATTATTTTGCTGTTAGTGAGTGAATGTTCTTGTAAGGGAACTTACAAAGATGCTGACAATATAAATTAGGTACAAAATAATTTTACAAACATACATAATTAGAACTACATAATACAATAGCAATTATACTCTATAATCAATCTTGAAAACAATTATATTATGATTGATTTTAATACATACAGTACCAAAATAATAAAACTAACACACAAAAATACTAAAAAATATATATATTTTGTATAAGGTACTTGCTATTCATCTACAGCTGATCTGCTGAGACTATCTGCGTTCTTATGATTTTTTCCTGACCTATGTACAATTCTGAAATTGTATGGCTGCAGCGCCAACGCCCATCGCATTAGCCTAGGGTTAGAACTTGCATTTGTCCTCAACCAAACTAATGGATTATGATCGGTCATAACTAAAACTCATTTCCATCTAAATAATAATGCAATTTTTTTATTGCGAAGATAATGCTGGCGCATTCTCTATCAGTGGTGCAATAGCGTTTTTCTACTTCTGAGAATTTTTTACTAAGGTAGAGAATAGGATGTTCTTCACCTTGTTCATTTAATTGGGTTAATACTACACCCATGCCTACATTGGATGCGTCTGTTTGAACAATAAATTCCCGTTCAAAATTTGGAGCATATAAAACAGGTTTATCAGTTAATTTTCGTTTTAACTCCTGAAATGCTATTTCGCATTCCGCTGTCCAAACAATTTCTCCTTTCTTAGCTCTCCCTTTTAGCGCATCTGTCAGAGGTGCTGCTATCACTGAAAACATATTAATGTACCGGCTGTAGTATCCCGCTAAACCAAGAAATGCTCTTACTTGTGTTTTCGAGCGAGGGGTTGGAAATTCCAAAACACACTGAACTTTGGCCTCTGCCGGGGAACGTGAACCATGACCCACTAAATGTCCCAACTACTTGACATGGTTTTGAGCGAATTTACATTTGGACAGTTTTATGGTTAATTTAGCTTACATAATTCGATTAAGAACTAAATCTATATGTTTTAAGTGAGATTCCCATGTGTTTAAAAATATTGCGATATCATCCAAGTATGGGACGACGAAGTTTTCAAGACCTTTCAGCAATTCAGCCATAAGTTTGCTAAAAAAGTATGGTGCATTCTTTAACCCGAAACTCATTCTTAGGGGTCTGTAAGTTCCAAAAGAAGTGCAAAATGCAGCATAACGTTGAGCATTTTTACTTAACCGAATTTGCCAATATCCCTTTGAAAGGTCGAGAATTGTAATGAAGTTAGAGGATGACACCTTTTCTACACGTTCTTTTATGTTTGGAAGTGGAAAATATTCCGTTCTAATTATATCATTTAGCTTACGATAATCGACACAAGGTCTAGGATCTTTTCCAGGTACTTCAACTAAAATCATAGGTGACGTATAGTCTGATTCACCTACTTCGCGATAATCCCTAATTTTAACATTCGTTTAATTTCTGTCTTCAAAATTTCATTTTGTCTATGTGACATACGATATGGTTTTGATCTAATAGGTTTATTACTAATAAGTTCGATTTCGTGTTCGACTAGATCAGTTAACCCAGGGTCATTTGAAAAACATTTAGAAAAACGGTTTAACAATTCGCGTAATTGACCTACTTGAGAATCCTTAAGGGTTTTGTTTAACTAGCTATATTTTGAAGTATCTCTTGGAAATCATAACTTGTGGAATTGTGTTCTAAATATGGAATTTCTACTTCATGGTCTACAAGGGATTCATGAATTTCCTCCGTGATTAACAAATTAACATGTTCAGGTATTTTGTCGTACGATTTAAGCATATTGATGTGGTAAATTTGAGATCTTTCTCTTTTACCGGACATCTCTATCAGATAATTTGTTTCAGAAATTTTGCTAAGGATTGTTCCAGGACCTATCCACTGTACTGACAATTTATTCGATCTAGAGGTTGCCAAAACAAGAACTAGATCTCCCTCTTTAAATTCTCGCTTTACGGTATTCCTATCGTACCAGGTTTTTCGTTTAACCTGCATCTCTTCCATCTTAGTTATAGCCACTTCTCGACATAGTTTAAGTCAGGGCTCGAAATACCCGGGTGCACAGGTGCACTGTGCACATGAAAATAAAATTGTGCACCTAATTTTTTCCCGCTTGGCGCACCTGTGCACCTAATTTAAAAACTTAGGTGCACCTTGTGCACCTGTATTAAAATATATATTTCGAGGCCTGATTTAAGTCTATTGATTAATTTAAACATGTACTCGGTTACAAGATTATTTTCTTCCTCTGGTTCCATCCAATGCTCCATTATTAACGTTTCTGGAGTACGTAGATTTTTTCCATACACCAACTCGGAGGGTGTATAACCAGTGCTTTCGTGAGTAACTGTCCGCAGTGCTAAGAGTATAGCTGGGAGATGCTTGTCCCATTCAGTACTCGATTCTAAGCATAAAGCTCGGAGAAGACGTTTTAAAGTTCTGTGAAAGCGTTCGACAGGGTTACTTTGGGGATGATAAACAGAACTGTGTCTGACATTAATTCCAAATCTCTCAAAAAACTCAGTAGTAAGAGCACTAGTGAAGGAGGTACCCTGATCACATTGTATTTCGCGTGGAAATCCCTTGCGGCTAAAGATATTTAGAAGTGCGTCGGTGACACTCACAGAACCAATATCAGCCACAGGTAATGCTTCGGGGAACTTACTCGACATGCAAATTGCAGTAATAAGGTAACGATGTCCGCTTGGTGTAGTTGGGAGAGGTCCGCATGCATCAATATTCAATTTAGTAAAAACTTCTCGAATAACCGGAACTAACTTTAAAGGAGCTTTCTTTTTATCATTTGGCTTTCTAGCTCTCTGACACTGATCACATGTTCTCACAAACTCCTCCATATCTTTATAGCAGTTAGGCCAGTAAAAATATCGATTTAACTTATCTTTAGATTTTGTACTCCCCAAATGTGCGTATGTTCCTTCGTGACATAAATATTTAATTTGCTCACGTAAACCCTCCGGTACCACCAATAATTTTACAATGTTACCCAACTTATTTTCTCGATTTTTAACGAGTAATTCATTTACGAGAGAATATGCCTTGTTTGAAGCAGTGAATGCCTGACTCAATGTCCGGTTATATATCGTTTTAAGATCTTGGCTGTCTTTCTGAGCCCTTATAAATTCATTCCTGTTAATTTTTAACAGTGCTAATTCAGGGATATCTTTCTGCAGAGCAGGGATCGAAATTTCTTCCTCTGCCTCTGAAGAAACGATTACAGCTTCATTTTTTCCCACACACGCCCTAATTTTACTACTCTCAAATTTCCTTTCAACCTCTCTCGTTTGAGACCTTGTCTGGACAGCGTTAACAGCTTCTACGGGGAAGAAATCGCATCCCGTTTTGTTTTTTATCAACTCAGCTGTTTTATTTCCTAACAGGTGTCGGTCCTGGTGGTTTAAATGATTTCCGCAGACGGCCGCTTTTGTTTGAACCGTCCCGAAATCTCCAGACACTTCCACTACCGCTAAAGGTAAACAAACCAAATCTGGACTTAGTGGTTGCTTTACCCAGATATTTTCACCAGAAAAATTAGAGGGACTTATATGCCTTTTGCATACTAAATCAATTGTTGCACCCGTATCTCTTAAAATATGGATTTTGTGTCCATTTACTGAGCCCTTACTAGTATATAAATTAAGACAATTTTGTTCACTATTTCCCTCAACATTATTTAGCGATTCCGTTTCTTTCTTTCTATTTAACTTTGGGCAAGCGGGTCTTATGTGGCCTATCACATTACAATAGTAACACCTTGGGGTCGCTCGTCGCTCGAATTCCCTCTCCCTGGATTTAGAGCGCGGACGGGGAGGAATAATTTTTTTCGGGGGAGCGCCCCCTATCTTAATTTCCCTTCCTTTTAGGTCGGAAGTTGGCAGAGTCTTTTTGTTTCTATAAACCCTGTCACCGAATCTTGGTCTCAGCTTTCTTACGTCCTCATAATTATCGAAAAGTTCTGCTAGTTTTGAAGGTGATTTTAGGGTAGCCCAATCGTCTAGGAAATTATCTTTCATGTCGAATTTTGCGCGTTTTTTCAATTGATCTGCTACTATTAGTTCCTTAAGGTTTTCAAAAGTTTCAACCTTTAAACCTGTGAGCCACTCTTCTAAATAATTCTTAATTTCAAAAGTAAAATCCTTCCATGTGCCATCTGATTTCTTTTGATGTTGCACAAATTTTTGGCGTAAAATTTCTGGACTTAATTTAAATCGTTGAAGCAATACGTTCTTAACATGATCGTAATTTTCTGCTTGTTCTTCTGGCTCACGGGCAATTAATTGTACAATATCTAAAGGTAACAGACTCAACAAGTGCCCTACCCAATTTTCTTTTTCAATTAACGCTCTTTTAGCATGGCGGTCAAATATTACAAGATATAAACTAATATCGGATTGGTTTGGATTGAATTCTGGAATTAATTTTTTTATATCTAACCGGGATGTTATTGCAGGAGATTTTATAGTTTCATTTGTGTGATTTTCTAACTTTAATTTCTCTAGTTCAAATTTCATCTTCATTTCTTTTTCTTTTAATTCGTTCTCTGCTATTCTTACTTTCTCGGCCCTTTCTACCTCTTCTATTCTTAATTTTTCAACTCGTTCTAATCCCTCTTGTCTTAATTTTTCTTCCCTCGCTAAATCTTCTAGCCTTAATTGTTCAGCCTTCCTTAACTCTTCTTCCGTTTATCTAGTCGCAAGAATAGTCTCAAACAGAGTTTTTACAAATTCTTCATCATAATTATCACTTCCAGTTATTACGTCTTTTATTTCCAGAACTTTCATATCTGAAGAAGCCTTTATCCCTAATTCATTTGCCAAATTGAGAAAATCCTGCTTTTTTCCTTTACCCAGAAAAGCCATTTCTTAAACTATAGCAATAATATCCGATATAATTCTTAAGCTATAATTACACACAAAGTTTTACGACGCTCTAGAAAACTGACGAACAATGTTCCCATACAAGAAAAAACACTAGAGTATTTCAAAACTTGTTAAAAAGAATTTTAAGAAATTCTAACCAAACTGTAAGTAACACAACTCAAGAAATATAAAAGCACTCAACCCTGTTTGTAGTACTCAAATTTCTGGCCTTTCTGTTTGCACACAACACTATCGGATAGCACTTTCTTCGGCTGAAAAGCCCACAATTGGTCAACTTGACCTTAACTTGGCTAGATAGCCCAGAATCAAGATGATTCTCTTCTCGACGCCTGGCGGGTCGGCTTCCGTGCACTCCGTTGAATCACGCACACCTGGTCAGTTTGACCACCGAATCTGGTCGATTCACCTCACGACTACTGGCGGGGTCGTCTTCCGTGCGGTTTGTTCCACCACACAACAGCTAGCCAGTTTGACCTTCCCGAATCAGGTTGATTCGTCTCGACTCCTGGCGGGTCGTCTTCCGTGCGGCCGGTTCCACCACACAACAGTTGATCAGCTTGACCTTCCCGAATCAGGTTGATTCGTCTCGACTCCTGGCGGGTCGTCTTCCGTGCGGCCAGTTCCACCACACAACAGTTGGTCAGCTTGACCTTCCCGAATCAGGTTGATTCGTCTCGACTCCTGGCGGGTCGTTTACCATGCGATCCTTCCGATCACATAAAACTAACGAGTTTCGTTAGCAACTAAAATTATCTCGAGGAGATAAAAGTTCCAACGAGCCAAAACACCGCTCGTTGCAGAAAGGGGGTCAGAGACAGTCCCTCTATCCAAAGTAAAGAAAGACGAATCGTGCTTTCTCCCAGTGCTATCAGCAACCTAAGCGCGAAACCGCTTCTGTCCCGGGGATAACTGTATCACAATCCCACCGCTGCCACCATTTCTCCTCTGCTGTACCGGATGAAATGGTGTGGTGACAGAAATGAAATGGTAGCGTAAAGGAATAAGATCTTTGGTTTCACCACTACAACATTTATTACAGCTTAGCAGATATGTACAGCAAGTTTACAGAAGTTTTTGGGACAAGAAGGGTACGGCAAGTAAGCGAGCTTGTTCTCGCTATCAGGTTTCAGTAGTCTCTGTGGAAAATTGTAACGTCTTGCAGGACGCCTTTGAACGGAAAAAACCAGATGTCTATGGAATTTCGAGTGTTCTCAAGGGGCTTGCGATTGATGAGATCGGGATGTCAGTGTAACGTCAGATGAAGGGGGTTTGTTTCAAGTGCTTAGAAATTTATGACCGATGTAATGTCAAATGGAGTGGTGGAATAGTACTTCTAGGGTTAGTTATGGACAGTTGATCACTTGAAAGGAGTTTTATGATCTCCAGTTAGGGAATTCTGGAATACATCTGCTTCGTGTCTGCTTAATCAAAGAAGCTGCGTTTAGAGCGGTACAACTGGCAGTATAATGCTGACTGGGGACGTATAGTCTTTAGCGACGAATCCCGCTTCCAACTGTGTCCCGACGATCATCGAAGACATGTCTGGAGACGCCCAGGGCAGCGTGCCGATCCTGCTTTCATTATTGCACGCCACACGGGCCCTCAACAAGGAGTTATGGTCTGGGGTGCCATTTCCCTTGATAGCCGGAGCCCTTTGGTCGTCATTAGAGGTACACTTAATGCACAGCGGTACGTTGACGACATTCTGAGACCTGTTTTGCTACCGTTCCTTTCACAGTGCCCTGGGCATATTTTTCAGCAAGACAATGCCAAACCACATACGGCACGTGTTGCTATGAACTGTCTTCAAGCTTGTCAAACACTTCCTTAGCCAGCCAGATCACCAGATCTCTCTCCCATCGAGCATGTCTGGGATATGATGGGAAGGCGACTGCATCCGGTAGGGAATGTTGATGACGTAGTCCGACAATTGGAGCAAATTTGGCAAGAAATACCGCAGGAGACCATCCGGGAGCTTTATCGGTCTATGCCACACCGTGTGGCAGCTTGCATCCAGGCTAGAGGCGGGTCAACACCTTATTGAGCTCGTTACTGTAACTCCGAAATAAATCATTCAATTGTTCTGAAATTTTAGTCATTTTCTATTCTGTACATAATTTTCCTATCCACTAATTTTTGTCTCCATCGGATAACTTTTTCTTTATTTTTTTTGTTATAGAGTGTATTATTCGTACAAGATAGGATACGTCGATATCTTTTATAATAACATTTCTTTTTATAACATTAAAGAAGGAATGACTATGTTTTCAATACACCTAAGGTAAATGGTGAAGAAGGAAAACCTAAAAACTAATAGTTAACATAACATTTTTAATTAGGCATTTAAACATGTTTTAAGCATTTCAAAAAGACAATACAAGTAATAAGTATAATATAAGCATAAATATAATTGACACAGACGGAGATTTGAAAACAGTGTAAAAACGAAAAGGACCCGGAGAATTTGGAATTAAGTTAAAATATTAAAGTGCCCAGCACGCAGGGCTGTAGTGGAGGGTATACGGCGGTATATGCCGTATACCTTCTGGTTTTTTCAGCGAATTCGTATACCCTCTGTTTTTTCTTAAAAACTACGTACTCACGCTTTTCCTGCGCGAAACATCACGTGAAACGAAGATAGCTGTGGAAGCAAAAGAAAGGCTTCTATTACGCAATTCCAAAATCGTATCTATTAATCAAAAGCTATTCATTCGAAGTATTGTTGATGAAATGAAATCGAGTTTCGAGAATTTGTTCTGATGTTAATGAAGAAAATTGTCAACGTTTGAAGGATATATCCATGCTTGATCCAGAAAATATAAATGCAGGGGATATTCGCCATGGAGAAACGGAGGTAAAAGGGATGTGTCGACTTTTTAGTATAGATGAAATGTGCACTATTCAGGGCTTGAGGAACCAATGAAAACGCCCAAGTTGTTCTAGAAAAATTAAAGCCCCTCTTAAGAACTATTGAAATATTACCATATTCCACAGTCAAGTGCGAGCGCAGGTTTAGTTTTATGAATAACATAGTGTAACAGATTCGAGATCCTCTTTATTGATTTCAAACGTCTCAAATGTAATAATTATTAATGCAAATGGACCTCCTATAGAACACTTTCAACAGGAATTTTTTTTTTTAATTCTTGCTTGGCCAACCATCGCTTTTTAGTGGACAATAGATCAAGAGTATGCGCAACAAAAGAAACACAGCCACGGATTTCTCTCGTCAAGCAGTTTGGAAAATATTTCAAAGAAAATAATAGAGGTAGGCCGTAAAGTTTATTTAAAAAAAATTGTGTCCTACTTTACATGTGTTTAAATATTTTTCTCATCATTTCCTGTAATTCTTTCATATAATAGTTAAATATTAATATAACGATATTTTCAAATTGAAATATCACTTAGTGCTATTCTGCATATTTTGCTTTGCATAAATACAGTAAACTCTCAATAACTCGAACCTTGTGAACACAAATTTCTGCTAAAGTCGAAGTTTCTTTAAAGTTCCACAGTTCCTTTCCTGTAATATAAAATTTATTTTGGCTTTTTTCTCTCGATACTTTAAACTTCGAAGGCGCTTTCATTCAATTGTTCTGAAATTTTAATCATTTTCTATTCTGTACATAATTTTCCTATCCACCAATTTTTGTCTCCATCGGACAACTCCTTCTTGGTGCGTCGATTTTTTTTGTTATAGAGTGTACTACAGAACCGATTTCAAAAACTCGCTTTTAGCGGAATTTGATAAGAGATTTTTTAGCTCGAGTGCGGAGGGGAGGAGATGAAATAAAATATAAACACCAAACTTTGTGAAAACACTTGAAAAATTTCTATTTTAAATGTTATAACTTTCTCAATATTTATATTTCGGAAACAGAGTTTCTTTATGTGAAAAATATTTCATTACGAATTATTGTTTTAACTTACATAAAACAAATATTTTCATAGAAAATAAATTTCCTTTACTGCTGATGAATTGTTCACAAAATTATTCTTGATACTCATGTTTCAACAATATAAGGAATCCATTTATGAAAACAGTTGCATTCACTTTTGTCAATGTCGTGAAGTTTTATCAAAAGACAAAGACATTTATGTCTATGTGTGATCTGGAATGTATGCAAAGAAGCTACTTGCTTTGGTTGAGAAATGTACGTCGACCTTTGTTTGACAGGCGTATCGGTATTTAGGTAGAAATGTTACTTCTTTTCAAATGCAAATCGCGCGGTTTTGTTTCAACGGAAGTTGATCTAGATTTATTTCTGCAATTCGTAACGCTTTTCGTAACATCTGTTGTTTTTATGAAGTTCTGAGCAATGCCTTACCCATAAAAATTATTATTAATACAACACCGTGCGTTAGACAGAGAGAAGATCAATAAAACATATAAACCATTGGAATCGCTGAATCTAGGGCTATGGTATTGATAGTCCTGGACTAGCTAACATATAGCCCTGTTGTTAGTTTTTAATACTATAAAACTCATGATAAAAATTAAACGAATAGAAATGAAAGTGGAATAAAGATAAATGTGAGATAAGAGCTATTGTACAAATTATCTGTGGGTGACATAATGTAGATTCGTTTTTCCTTTCAACAGGCAGCTATGAGTCCAGGACAGAGAAGTGCTGAGAAAATTGCTTTTGTGTATTCAGCTACAAAAACACAAAGAACCCGTAGTCCTTAAGGGTTGGTAGGTGAAAAGTGAGGGGATTGCCCACACCCCGCTGATTCCGCCACTGCCCAAAGTTACATCTCAATTTCGTGAAGAATGTGATGAGAAAGAGAGGTATGAAGGAATACTTTTTTTTATCACATTCCCTCAGTCTTTTAACATATTCACGTAGGAAGGTCGGTAGATATTAAACTCGTGAAAAGTAGAGCCCTAACAGTTTGTGAACAAATACATGCAGATATATATAGACTCAATCAATTGAAGATGAGAAATTTTTACTTCTAAAAGAGGGGGAAATGAATCTGAAGTAGGGAATATTTGAAGGTACTGTTAAAAATCGTCGAAATACAAACTTGAAGAAAAAATTTAAGTGTTGCGTGGTGACAGCAGTACAAGAGTAACCAACAGAGCTAAGACGGGAGATGCACAAAAACTATTGTGGTTTTCCTCAGTCCAGTCCTAGTAATATTTGAACAAGTAAATAATCAATCATAGCTAGCTCACTGTGGATCAAAATAAGTTACGAAAGAATCGAACTGAAAAATCGATTCACTTATCACGAGTTTAATATCTATCGACCTACCTGCGGTCCTAAAAGCACAGCCCCTATTTTCTTCGAAATATAACTTCAGGTTGACAAAAAAACAGCTATCAGGAGGAAAAAAGGATATTTGTTTTAAAAAATGTCCATTATATTGAGGTGAAAATCGTCCTACAATGTCTAAATACCATATTCACTTTATAATTTCACTACTACGCATAATTCGAGCTGTAGGTCGGCGCAGGTTCGATTTCTGTAACTCACCCCAAGTATATTTTTCGCTTTTATGTCATTGAATTTTTCCTTGTGTATGTATATCTGTAGCGGTTGCTACATCACAAACATTATTTTCCTGTTTAAAAATAACTTTTCACTGCTATTTTCTGACGAAAATTACTTAATTTTAAAGGACGTTCTTCTTTTTCAAACATTATTATACTCAAGTAGTTTATTCACTGTTGCCACTCGCAGTCTACATAAAGTTGTAGAAACAAAGATTATATATGATTTGTAGAGGTTACATATCCATAACTTGATATCGAACGAATTGTGTTCGACGCATCTTGGGAAAGTATGACCCTTGTACATAAAACCAACCCAATCAACTGCTTTCATAGTTTCAGACAAAAATAATACGCACATTCGGTTTATTTTATGCACTTAAATGGATATTTGTCCATCGATTTATTCCGCACGGATATGGAAATCCTTTCATACAAAACAAAAGTAACATTAGTATTACACAACTATCCACTTTTATAAACTTCCTATAAAATTATTGTAATTAACGATTGTTAGACGTATATCATTAAGATAACAGCTTAAACGAAGCATGACTAATACAGTTGTTCCTTATGTAAAATCGAAGGATAGCTGACTGATGTTGATTCTCCTTGTAGGGTCTTCAGGCTGCATGTTTGCTGAATATTTTTGACCTTGAGTGAGTTGAATGGTCTGTGACTAAATGAATATGTTTTGGGTAAAACACTGGAGAAAGTGTTTTCCTCGTAAGGAAAAATTAAACTGTGCACTTCTTATTTGTAACGAGCATTAGGCTGACAGTGTATTCGTGCGTATGTGAAGTTGGAGACGGGAAACAACATTATTTGACTTTTGCAATAAAATGAAACGCTGAAGAAAAAAAACCTTTCTCTGAATGCACTAAGATAATAGAGGTAATGATGATTAACTGAACAGTCGGACCATGTACGTTGTTCAGACGAAATAAGGAAAATAGATCAAAATATTTTCTAAAGGACCAATGGCATAATTGTGCAGTGGATGAATCAGTTTCATGTGGATTGAAAGTTCTAAAGCTACTTTATTCTCTTGTAAGAAATGGAAACACTTTAGAACCTGGAAATTTATTACTGTTTGGATATTTTAACAGTTAAATCTTGACACAAATACCTTGTAAAATACTTTATCTGAATTTGTAGAATTACTACGAGAAAAGTCATTTTGGGCATGTCTAAATATTTAGGCTTTTAAAATGAAGAAATAGAACGAACCCTCATATTTTCTAATTTGTCTTTCATCCAGCTTTTAAGAATCTTTATTCCCATTTTCATGATATGAAGAGCACCGGAGAACCTAGTGATAAGCCACTGAAATATGTTCAGTAAAGAAATATTTAAAACAAAATGTTCAAGAGGATCAAAAGAATTCCTGATGGCATAAATAGAGGCTTAATACTTGAACGTTTACGATAAAATGGTCTCAGAAATAGTTTATGTCATTATAATTTTTGAAAATTTTAAAACTGCTCTGAAAAATTTGAAAAGTTGCTTATTTATGTTACTTGAAGCCCTTCATATCGAAAGAGTATTAAATGATGGTTCAAAAAATTGGCAGAGCAAGTATTACAAATAAAAGCGAACTGGAAAACATAAATATAAATAGAAATAAAAAAGGTGCGATAAAATATAGCTAATTAATAAATTTTATTTTTGATCATTCCTAATTTGTTTTCCGTTTAATGACCAGTACTTCTCGACCTGGTACTGGATCCGTCGTAGCATGGGAGCAAATAGGCTCAAGTGGATATGATCACGCTTAACTTTCTGCCATGCAAAGAAACAACAGAATTCAAGCCAAAATGACTATCACAGCAATTTTGGTTGTTACACTTCCCAAATATTTTCAACTGGAGTCTGTTCTGTTCTGACATTATAGTACGCTAATGTCATGATCCCCTATTTATTTTGGCTACAGCGTCACGTTTTGTGAATGAGGCTATTTTCTTTATAAAACAATAAATTATTTATTTTAAGAATTGAAATAATATACAACGGTCAATGAAACAATGATGCTTCACAATCGAGTATTTATTCATAGAAATTTCTGCTTAGAAAGATATTTTCAGTATCAACAAACAAACCAGGACGAAAATCGAAGATTTCTTTCGTATGACCCATTTCGGATTAAACTTAGAACGTAGTTTTTAATTTTATAATCGTTTGGCGACGTTCGGTGTGGCGTCGACCAATCAACAACCATACACCTCTATTCGGAATTCATTCTTTTTAATTTTTTGGTGACGAAGTGCTGAAATCGAATTCTGAAGGCAAAATAAGCGACGTGACGTTTGGATACGAACAGGAAACAAGTTCCGTCGCGAACACGCTACGTCCGGCTACACACTGGAGCAGCATGTGACAAAACATGCGCACGTGTAACCCCTTTCTGCTCAGAATATGTATTGTCCCGCATCCATATAACAGCCAGTTTAATTTCTCAGAATTCATGTTGGAACAATGTGTAGAGTGCCTCTCACTAACTCCATCTAGGTTAACAGAAAAAGTTTCTCATAGGCAAACTAATTCGAAGAATTAAAGCAATAATTTTTATTCTAATAGACATCTTATCTATTTATTATAAAAGAATATTGTTCGATCTTTTTCAGGTTTATTCGCTTTATGATTGGTATATAGCGAGTCTTGTGGTTCAACGGGCTAATGAATTTGGAGCACACAAAAAACAGTTATATTTTTTAATTAATTCATTCATAAAATTTGTGAGACCGCGCTAGAAAGTTAGCAATGTTTTCAGAAGAACCGGCAAATTCGGTCGCCGTTTCCATAGTAACAGTCGAATATGAAAATTTTTAAAAATAATATTACAACAAACAACACGGATCAGTTAAAACATTTAAAATTTTGATGAGATTTCCTCTGAATTTTAACAATATGTTATTCTAAAATATTTCATTTTTTATGTGGAAATTAGGTGTTTTGTTCTTGACATTTCTTAAAGCATTTTGTTTTTATTTATATTATATTTCCTTGTGTAAGCCGATAATTTTTGGAACGTTTTCTAAAGCTAAAGAACTGGGGTTGGTTTATATACGGAACCGCTATTATCGCAAAAAAAGTAGGCACTTTGCCGTTACTCGGGCGTTGCGATAAATATCGCAATAGGTCCGGGATCAATCCAGTAATGATCCAAATGGGGATGGATTATGAAGCAATCCCCTCCCCCTCACTGTTCGCGTAACGAACTAAATATGATTGCGCAGCAATCATCGGGGGTTGACAAGCGACAGCTAGCAGGGGGCGGAGCCCCCTAGTTTTATAAAATGCAAGATTCTGCTGTGTTTCCATGGTTATTTAAGTTTTGATTGGTTGTATGACGTCACGAGTAGATGAGTTTCTAACTGTTTTGATTGGTTGTGTGATGTTACGAGCGAAACGAGATACGAAGTATCAAAAATCATGACATTCGAAATAGCCATGGAAATAACACTGAGAAGAAAACGATTGCAGTACGCAGCTCATTGTTTTACCAGTGTTGATCAAAAATTAAGTTTTCCTATAACAGTGTTTTACCAGTATATATCTCTCTATATTAAAAAAAAGTTACCGCCGCCGCCGCCGCCGAAGAATTGAAATTTTTGTTGTTTAGCTCCATTCTTAGACGGTTTCCCGAGAAAGTACTGATCGGAAAAATATGAAATTAACATGCTTTGTTCTTCATCGTATTCCCTGGATAATTATTAAGATTTTTTTCCGATGCAGCTATTAGTTTAGGTTTTATTAAGTGTTAAAGTTGAAGAAGTGAAATTTCTTCCGCGAGTGAGCAAAACACATTCAAAATTTCAGTCTTTAGTCGTGAGTTTTTTTTTAAGAGTACCTCTCAACGTAAATTTTTGCAGCTCGTCGAGTTTTTTTTGAAATTTAAATGTGGTTCTTGATAATATTTTTTTGAAATTCGGGAAAAATCGGGACATTTTTGTTACTTTTTTTTAAAACTGCCGTATCTATATCTAATTACTATTAGTTTTTAATTTTTAAAATATCGCAGTATACCTCAGAATATACTCTTTCTTACGGTACTATTATTTTTGAAATCGGTTAATAATTAAATTGGATGCGATCAAAAGTTCGTCATACAAAATTCGGAATCTTTGGATATTTTCGCTACTTATTGTTAAAACCGTTTTGTCTACGGCAAAAGCCATTATTTTTTAAATTTGAAAACATCACTGAATACATTACATTACACTCTTTCTTATGGTACAATTATTTTTCAAATTGGTTAATAAATAAAATCGATGCAAATAAAAGTGGGTCATACAATTTTCGGAACTTTCAGATCGTAACTTCCGATACAAAACTAAAATGGTCATATCTGTATAGTATTACTGTTAATTTTTAATTTTAAAAATATTGCAGTATACCTCAGAATATACTCTTTCTTACGGTACAATTATTTTTAAAATTGGTTCATAAATAAATTCGATGCAATCAAAAGTTGGTGACACAAATTTCGTATTTTTCAGTTCGCATAGCTGCTTCCGAAAGCAGTAGTGGGTTACACTTTTGACTATCGGGTTTGCCAGATATCAAATTTATCGTAGCAACAATTGCCATAAAAACGATTTCTTTTTATTTGGCGAGGAAAAAGGCTCGCTTTTTTCCCTCTGTTTTCAAGACAGTTTACCGACAAAGTACAGATCGTAAAGTTTGGATATTAACAATGTTTAGTTAAAATTGTACAGGGAACAAGATGCAGAAGATTTTTTACTGATGCGGCTATTAGTTTAGGGTGCATTAAGTGTTAAAGCAAAAAAAAGTTAAATCACTTGCGAAAGAAGTATTGGTTTGAGAAAGCAAACCAAACGGATTGCGTAGCAATCCCCGGGGTCGGCGAGCGTAAGCGAGACGCAGCGAAGCCCTCGCTGTGACGTCATGAACCGGAAAGTGAAATCAGCATAATACGAATTATTCAGATAGTTTCACTCTGTGAAAGTAATGTTGGTTTGCGAAGCAAACCAAATGGTATCTGTGACAGGAGTGTTGGTTTGCGAAGCAAACCAAATGGGATTGCGCAGCAATCCCCGGGGGTTGGCGAGCGTAAGCGAGCAGGGGGCGGAGCCCCCTAGTTGCTCAAAAAACACCATTCGAAAGCAAGGCAAGTTGATAGATAGTGGTGGGAAAAGGTTTATACCTCGCCAGTGATCAACAAAAGTTGACAGATAGTGGTTAAAAAAGGTTTATACACAGCCAGTAATCACGTACCGTCAGGTTTTAAAGATACATAAATAAAGTTTGACCAAAATAAATAAATTTTGTTATGCACACGTCGTACGACGGGTCATTTATCCTAGTAATAAATAAAAGTGCAATGAAGATACAAAAACAAACTTTATTCTAGACATATACAAAGATATATAACAACACAATGAGTTTATTTACAAAAACATTGCTTTCCAGTATATAATACTTTATGTACTCAATTTCCACGTAAGAAATATTGGCCGCGTGGAAAATATACTTCAAATTTGAGACACTTTCCCATAGCTGTAGTTTTGAATTGTTTCGTGATCTTTGAATTCATTGGAATCAATCACATTGGTTTTGCTGAATTTAATTTAACGAATAAGCGATTCAATTTTTTTGTGCACTTTAATAATCAAATTCAATTTTCCATTGTCTTGTTGACTACTTAGTTTAATAAACTATCTTGCTGAGGTAAAAATATTTCAAGTTGATAAAGATTGTAAATTAATTTATAATCACATATTTTCATGAAGGGCATTAAAACAAAAATTTTTTCTATTATTTTATTAAAACATGATTTAATGTTTAAAAAATAAAAGAGGGTGCAAGCAAACATATCAAGGAACGAAACAACTTGTTTAAAATATGAGTATATTCATAAATATGATTAATAATCATATATAACATTTTAATTTAATTTTTTATGTTTGTACTTTTGATACACGAATTTATTTTTAATTTATTATAATAAAAATTCAAATAATTTGATTGTATATTATATTTCTGAATAACTACACACTGGGCGAAAATCAAATATTTACTAGAAATTAGATAAACAAAAAATTGAACAAATATAATGAATTGAAATTGTACTTGCTAATTTCAATAAAAATAATAACTATCAAATATGACGTAATTATAAAAATTTTGTATAGGACTTACGTTCATAAATCTGATCAAAATCCTAGTTGTTTGTTCAATTTTTGCGATAAGAAAGGATTATTGATTATAATTCGATATTAAGGTAATTTTTGATGGCAATTTTTCAGAATACCCGCGAACAAAAAGTCAATATTTCGAGGCATATTTATTAATATTCTAAACACCTTATGAAAAAATTAAGTAAAGATTTGTTTTGATGATAAAAATAATTTGAAACTTAAATAGGATTTTTGTGACTAGATAATGTACATTAATCTGTTATTTTCAGAGTACTTATTCACTCTAAATATTTTTTACAATAAACAGTGCCACAGTTATTCTATGAACCTGTGTAAATTTCCTTCCATACAGTTACCATTTAATTTACATTGATGCAAAATTTCGTCTGAAAAATTTCACCGTTTTCTACATAGGTAATAACATAAAGCTTATAGTTGAACAAAAAAATGTGTGCTTTATTTTTCTAGCAATTTAAAAGTATAACAATAAATAAGATTTTCTTCACTTTTTTATCAAACCATTTCTCGCCAGATTAACCTTAAAATATTTATTGCAACAAAGAAAAGCAGATTACAAATTATTTATTTATAGATTTTAAGAATAACTATTAAGACTTTTGGAATGGGTAAGATACCTCATTAACTATCTTCAAAATTTTTTTAATTGCTGTTGGAAGTGGGTTCATATTACTTTTTTGAACACAGGGTATTAAATAAGTTATTGCTCAATTTACTGAAAATAATTCAACATTTGCTTACATAACAAAAATAATAATCAAAAATGTTCTGTGGATGGAAATTTTAGGCAATATAATCTAAGCAAGTTTTCAGAACTAAATACAATGAATATCATGATAATGTAAATTTTATTGTAGTTTGTTCCATGAAAGTTTCGTATTACTTGTTTTTTTTACTTTGAAAATTACCAATGTTCTAAATTTCGAAACATATAATTTCAATCCCCTACATCCTGATGTCTCTGTATCTGCCCTTTACATTGTTCTGTATGGGTTTATTTACGCCAGCATCTTGCTGATGTTCTGTTCAAGGCATTGACCAACCGTCAACCACTCAACCAAAAGGCTAATATCCAGCGCTCAGCCTCAACACATTTCCTAAGGAGTGCAGCTTGCTTTTGATGTCACTACACGGCATTGGCACGAGCTTCAAGTATTCCATTGTCACAAGATGCTGTTCTTATTTCTTTTTACTTTGCCGTGTGATCTCGCACACACAGCAGGAAGGGATGAAGAAATTGTCCTCCGAGGTGCCTTGACCATCAGGGTTAAGCGACAGGAGCTTCTTTTTTATGTATTTCTGCCTGCACCGACTTTCGAATCCAAAAGGTAAGGACAGACGCGAAGAACAAGGGTCTCCTGGATTCCTGGGGAGAAAACAGTAGACGTTAAACTAAAATACCATTTTTAAACATGGTTTATAAATTAAGGCACAGAGAAAATTCTTAGGTTATGGCCTGAAATGGAAAAACAGGACTATCGCTGCATTCCGAGTGTAATGTTATCGGGAACCATCACTTACGATAGTTAGTGTTCCATCTTGTGATGCGAAGTAGTTTGATAGCCGAATGATACATACAGCAGATCTTTTTCCTGTTGTTTACCATTTCATGTCATGTGTAAAGGGACTATTTACTAGCAGGATAAGGCCCGACACCATAGAACTCACCTCTCCATGGAATCTCCCCATGATTTTGAAAATCATTCTTGCACAGTATGATACACCGATCTATCCCCCATTGAGCATGTCTACTAAGTCACCAAATGCACCATCCTCGGAATATAAGAGATCAGGAGTAGCAACTACTGACATCTATAAATTCAAATGCAAACAATTTGCATAAGAGGCCGTCTTCATATTAAACTGAGCACCAACTTCTCAGTTTTCTATAGGAACCCCCTATTTCGACAAACAATTTAGAATCTATATCAAAATTTAACTTCAGATACCAAATTTCATGGCATTAAGTCTCACCGATTCGAAGTTATGAGTACAGAAAAATTGGAGCTCATAATATTAAATTAGTTTCTTAGAATTTTATGGGTATCTTTCTAAATAATATCTCTATAGCGCTGATATTTTGTATCATGTTACTGATGTTACTGTTAAACAACTCAAACAAAATACAAATAATATTTTATTTAAAAAATAGTTTTTAGTATGCAATAATAATTACTAAATTAATGTTTGGAAAAAATTATAAATTGGAACCTTATACTTTAAAAGGAATCGATTCAAAAAGAATTCTTATATGGACAAGCAAAATTTCAGCTCATTCCGATACTTACTTTTTGCGTTACAATAAATTTTCCTCATTATTGCAAAATTAGGGGTCCCCCAACCAAAAATTTTAAAAATGCTTGAAAAACCTCTGATAATAATTCTCGAATTGCTTATACTTGCATATTGAATGTAATGAGGTAATTCTCAAATCGTTTGTACGTACATAATAAATATAATAATTCTAAAATCGCTGAAAGATACGTTTGAAATAGTGTTCAAATTTGTGAAATTCGTGTAGCGATAACTACAATTAATCTCAATCTACGAATAGCGACTTCCTATGTGAAGATGATCCCTAAAATTGCCACGAACTGTAGCATTGTATATCTCTGAATTTAAAGGTAGTAAAGACATGAAATTTCATATTTAGACAAATTTAACGATGCAGAATCTGATTATGGTATCAAAATATGGTGTTTCAATTATATATTTCGTTGTTTGTGCAAAATTTGATAAGACGACATTCTCTTAAACAATTATTTTGTAGAGGACGTTATTTCCTATTGAATGATTACTTTGAATTTTCTCTACTATTAAAAGGGCCCGAAATAAAGAAGGTGGTTCATCCCCTCCGCGAGTACTTTAGAGTGGGCCGAAAAAAGTACAGTTTTTCGGATCCAAATCTAATAGTGCGGAAAAGTTTCTATTGTAATGTAAATTACTTTATTAGTTGGGTATGTTTAGCTAGGTTAGTAGTCCATAGTAAATACAAATATTTAAACATCTAAATTCTCCCTTCTCCGGTGCATGGCTGTCGCGACAGCCGCTTCAACAGAGCCACCTGGAAAATGTTTCGATCATCGGAAAGTTCTGGTGGCGGTGGCACAAGTAAACCTTCCTTCTATATAAACCCGTTGTGACCCAGCGATTTTGTTTTCGCATAGTGTGTATTTAGGAATTTTAATTACGTTCCTTTAGAGCAGGGGTGGCCAACCTGTGGCGCATGCGCCAAACGTGGCGCATTGAATGAAAACAAGTGGCGCATTGCATCCTTTCGCCTAATTATTCTTTTGAAGTAGGCGCCATAATTGGATCCATCATACTTTCAACAACAGAGTGCTCTCGGTTCAATTCATACAACCTTCATATTCATCAATTCGTCGCAATTTTTTAAAATCAAATCCATTTTTGAAAATGAAATTTGATAAGCAGATGTGATTTTTTTCAAATCTAAATGGCTTTTGACGTGATTAATTTCTGTGAACATCAAAAATCTCATGAACTAAGAAAATTTGCAAAAAAAAAAATATGTCGTTTGGGAACGACATACATACACAAACAAACTTCTTCATCCATGAAATTTATTAAAAACAAAACGATTTCGCGAATGACCTTATTCATATTTGAAGAATTCTCGGCTGCTCTCAGTAACAAATTTAACACCAAACATTAAAAGACTAGCGAAATCGAAACAGGCTCAAAAGTCTTATGAATGGTCAGTAACGTTTATGTGCTGTAATACGTACAATAATTGAATAATTTAAAAATGATAATTTTGTCTATAAACCTACTTATATAGAAAATATATTAAGAATATGCCAAATTTCCTTCTAGCAAGTAGAGAGAACAGACGACCCCAAGTTCCAACCTGACCTCGCTCTCGGAGCTCCATCTCGCTCAGAGCTCTCTCTAATCTATCCGTCAACTGTGGTCCACAGTTATCTTCACCAAACGAGATGGCAGCTGTAGCACCATCAGCGGGCTCCATGACTACGATCGTTCTCACGTCCAAGAGATCATCTCTTACTAGTGTATGTTGGTGCTCCAATAAACGCGTGTCTTTGAACTGGCTCACATTAACTAATTTAGTTTCCCTTAAGTGAAGCAGATCCTACCCCAATCTTCAATGTTAGAAGGTAGACCTATGGCGCATCTGAACTCTTATATGAAATAAAATTGGCGAATGGTATGTAAAAGGTTGGCCACCCCTGCTTTAGAGCAAGAGAGGTTGATACTAATATTTTGTTCAAGCATCAAAATAACATAAACAACCCCCCCCCCTTTTTTTTAACGTTAGTTGCTTTGCGTGCACCTAGAAGGAAAAATTCGGTGCAAAATTGTATTTTCATGTGCACAGTGCACCTGGGTATTTCGAGCACTGAGTTACACCATTACTTCTGTATAAAAGAAAGGATTAAAATGTGACGCATCGCAGATGCGGGATGTGTGTGTCTATGTAGGGTAATTCACAATCAGTACAGATAATCGCTTTAGTCTTTTCTTTTCACCCCTTCCCCTTCCCCCCCCCCCCCGAAAAAAAAAAACTAAGTAAGCAAAAGGCTCGGACAAGAAGTGCATTGCAGTGTGACCGTAATACTATAGTTCATGGCTTATATACTTTGATGGCCGAAAAGACGATACACTGGTGATAGAATCAATCCATAAAAAGTGTTTTCGTAGAGTTGTGAAAGAGGAACACATTTCTCGGATTGAGGAGATAGGATCTAATTATATTGGTCACGTGTCTCCGCAGTCAGGTAAGGCCGCATACATCAGTTCAAGTATTATTTCACACTTATCTGAGCAAAACATACCCTTAGATGAATTGGATGTCGTCGGATGTGACAGAACAGCAATAAACACTGGCATACGATACGGAGGTTGGAACTGCATTTTCGTAGACCCCACAAAGGTCTGTCTGTCTTTTGCATTTCAATGAATTGCATTTGCTTGAGTATTTTGATGGGGAAACTACAAGACCTAACACATTTTCCGGTCCCATCGGCAAGGCACTTCGAGACTGCGAAAATTTACCAATTGTTAAGTTTGAAATCATTGAGTGTGATGTTCTGCTTCTAGATGAAGCAGTTCTCAGTAAAGGTCAAAAGTACCTTCTAAATATTTCTCGAGCTATTCATATGGGATTCTGTCCACCAGACCTTGCTGTATCTGACCCTGGGCCTCTATCTAATTCCAGGTGGTTGACGGCTGCCAATAAGATTCTCAGATTACATATATATCCTCAAAAGAACCCTCACATGAATTTAAACAGAGAGTTACATTCATTTTTATATTCCAGTTTGGTTTGCTATTAAGAAGGAAGGTTCTTTCAAAGATGGACCAAAACATGTTTTCAAGGCAATACAATCATGAAGTTACTTACCTGAAAATCTGCTTCAAGTAATACATCGAGTGATAGAGCGCAATGGATATTTTACCCATCCTGAAAACCTGCTCATAGCAAAGGTGTTTGTCTAAAGAAAGCATAAGGGAGCTGGGTTTGCGGTGCATTTTAAAGGCACGACAACTTCTTTCCATGTAGAAAATGGTGCCCACTTTCCTGCCTCCTACTATCAATTACTGCCACAGATTATTATGATTTGATGGACTGGAACTCTTGCGAACTCTCTCCCCGACCTCTCCTGCATAATGTCAGCACATATTTTATCAATGCACTCATTAAATCGGGTGCTGTACCAAATTGGAACGTGCGCCATTTCCCTTGTCACACACAAGAGATAGAGCGGTGTGTTAAACTTGTGAAAGAGGTAGCAAAGAAGGTTTGTGGTCCAAAAACCAGGGATGGTTTGATTCGATCCACACTTCTGTCCAGAAATATTATGCCTAAATAATTTTTTTTATTAATAAGAGAGAATTTCATCTTGTAACAACAAAGAAACATAAATAAATATTTCTGTGCAAAAAAAAAAAAAAAAAAAAACCTTTGGCGGTGGTTGGATGGTTGGGAAGGGCGAGGGTGGAACTCGACGTACAGCCACCTTCACGTGGTGAGTTTTGAGTCATTTTAATGAGCTAAAGCTTTGGTTTCCTAAGAAAGTGGAGCCGTTATCTAACAGCCGTGATACGTCATGATGCCGCGAGCATAACTAGACGGCCCTCTAAACAAAAATCCAGACGTGTCAACTTAGACGGACAGAATACGTTGGAGAATGGGCAACACAGACGGCTGTCGTGGTTTATTTTATTCCAGAAACAAAACAAAGTGGTTTTTTATTCTCTAGTTTAAACTTTCTAACTTCGGGATCGGTGAAGGTAGAGTCAAAATTTCAACAGATTTCAAATCAGCGTAAATTTCTACGCCAGATCGATATCAAAAACTGTTTTATTATTCAATTATTTACCATTTAATTATTTAATTATTTATTAAATAATTAATTTTATTTATTTAAAGAAAATCACATTTAAGGTATCGATCTGGTGTCAAATTTTCAGCAGATTTCAAATCCGTTGAAATTTTCATTCTGTGTTTAACGATCACGATTTTACAAAAACGAATTAATCAATGGCAGTCAAAAATGTTTATTTATTTCTCTCCTCTTCGTTCGAATCGCTTGGAGCAGGAAATGAAATGTGGCCGCTACAAGAGAAGAAACGTTCCCCAACTGTTTGAGACCGCTATGACGACAGTCATGGAAATGGCGGCTCCGATAATTTTCGTTACGCTCACAAACACCGCTCTCTAGGAAACCAACACCATGTGTTAGTATAAACAACGTTTTAGTGACGTCACCCACCGATACATCACGGCCGCTAGATCACGGCTACGCTTTCTTAGGAAACCGAAGCTTAAGAGCTGCACATTGCACAGTTCATAATAAATGTGGAAGGGGTGCACTCATGATGTCCCACGTTCTGGCCAATTGAACCTTACGGCAGTAATGGTTTAAATGTAATTTTGAGTGAAATATCCCCACCCCTCTCCTTCGACTTAAAATATCAGAATTATAGCAAATGATTAGTTAGTGCTTACATATCATATATTGACAGACTACAATAAAATATAAATCTCAAAAGCAAAGTTTTAAAAATATGGAAAAATGGTAAAATTTTCGAAACTTTGACCGTGATGCGCAAGAGTTAAAATTGTTTGATTTCAAAATAATTTTTTTTCTTGCGGTTTGTGTATTTACCAAAAGCAATTTTTCCGCACTATTAGATTTGGATGAGCTGCGGTGGCTCAGTCAGTAGAGCGTCGGGCTCGTATCAGAAGGGTTGTGTTTTCTGTCCTCGGCGGATGCTGCAATTCTGATGGGTGCGAGATCGGCGCTTCGACCTGGCTAAAGACCGTCGTGTTCGCAAATGGTGGCTGGGGCACGTTAAATAGGTCGTGGTCACAAAACCTCTGGGGGTACCTGATCAAGGGGTTATCGACCTCTGATTGGGATCTAAATTACGATATGTGTGAGTGAATGGATGTGTGAAAGGGACCTCCCAGTAAAACGGATGTGTCATGCATGAAGAAGTCCAACCCTCCGGGGCAATGGCATCACCAATTGGGCCATATATGGCCCCCACGACAACAACAACAACATTAGATTTGGATCCGAAAAAGTTTACTCTTTTCGGCCCACTCTACTGTACATCACACATGCGAAATTCCATTCCACATTCCACAAGCTTTGAGATGTTTTGAATTTTTTTTCCTTTGGGCATAGAATGTTTGCTCGTTTTGTTGTGTTTTGCTATGTGAATGGTTTAGAATATGTACTAAAAAAGTTGTAAGTATTACCAATAGTATTCTGGAAATATCTGTACGATAAAACGATTGATTTGTCTGTATTTAATGTGGGTTGTTATGACCACGATGTAAAATGGTCAAACTGCCAATTTCAAGTAAATTACTTTCTTGGCATTTAACACTTAAATGAGGTAACAACAAATTCTCAAGTTTTTAGGTCCTTTAGAAAAAGAATTGAAATTGTTCCAAATGCTCTCCATTTAATTTTGAGATAATCAAAACAGTATTAAAAGGTAAAAAAAAAAAGATTTATAATATACCGATATAAATTATCTGCTTGCCCATTAAATTGTGAACAATCCTAAGATTCAAGACACAGATTACTGGCATTATATAACACTGAAGATGACTTACAACTGCCAGTATGATTTTGCGCATGCTATTCGTGTAAATGGATCTTTGTCATTTAGCATAAAAACAAAGCATCTATAGATTGAGCTAAATGTATATTAAAAACGATTAAATAAAATTGCAATCTTAACGATAATTTCTGTTGCATTCTGAAAGCAGAAGTTTACGAAAGCGTCAAATTGTGAGTCCGTTAATGCTGTTTTCAGTTTTGATGCCACAGGAAGTATAGATTTGATAATTGGTAAAATATCAAAATTACTGAGCCACCATTGACTTCGAATTCGCTTGCAGATCGATTGCGAGATAATTGAAAGTACACTTTCAAAAAATTCAAATCTCGAAGGCAATGTTCGATTGGAGTGAAACTAGCGCACGTGTGATTTGCACGAAGAGATAACTAAATGATAACGGAATCTTATTTAGAGGACCCTTTATATTGTAGAATTACACTGAAGTGGAAAAGTCAGGATATATCGCTAATATTGTGTTTGGCCTCCTTTAGCTCTACGAAGTGCAGCAACTCTACTTGGTACTGATTCAACGAGTCGGCGGAAGTCGCCAGGAAATATGTTCAGCCATTCTCTCACTACAGCGGCTATACTTGCGAGGTTGTGGTATGTGCTGGATCTTATGCACTAATGGCTCTTTTGATCATATCCCAGATATGCGCCACGAGGTTCGAGTCTGGCAATTTAAGCAGCCAAATCATGTGCTGGAAGTGTCCAGAATGCTCCTCAAACCAATCGCGAACAAAATGAGCACGGAGCATTTGCATTCTCGAACATCGTATCGTTATTGGGGTAAGTGAAGTCCATAAAGGGCTGTAAATGAAGCAGCTGAATACAGCAACTTTCTGTCGATGACTGGTTCAATTTAACCCGAGAACTCAATTCATGCCAGGCAAACATTCCTCACACCACAATGGAACCACCACCAACTTGCACAATGCCTTGTTGACAAGTTGGATCCCCAGTCTCATCCGGTTTGCGCCACACCCGAACTCGATCATCAACTTGTACCAACTGGAAGCGGGATCAACGGATCCCCTACATTCTTCCAGTCATGTAGGGTCCAATGCATGTGTTGTTGGAACTAAATGTGGCGATGAATCCGTTGATGCTCTGTGAGTAATTTTTTCTGCTGCCATATCCCATCAACGCCAAATTCCGCTGCACGAACCTCACAGACACACCTCTACTGCCTCCCTCATAGAATGTTTTAGTTTGTTCACTCAGTGTCCCATTCGATTGTTAGCAAGGACGCTTCTGCTCAGACGTCGCTGGTCTTCAGCAGATGTGGCCAGTCAGTCCGTTATGGAAGGTAGGAATCTAGATTCTCAACAACTTCTGAAATGCTATGCCTCATGCGTCGAGATCCAATTATCATTCCACGTTCAAACTCGGTTAATTCTCGTCCGATAACAATTATCAGGTTATTAAACATTTTACAAGACATTCAAGAGTCCAACATACAGCATCGATAACCATCTGACCTTTTTAACGCGAGCACCACTTGTTAATTTGAATACTGCTATACCATAATTTTTGTTACGTCAGTGTATATTACAAAGTTAATAAATTAAAAGTTAATAAACTTCTGGTCTTGACGGTAGATACATCATTATTAGCATAACTGAACAGATCTTGATAGACGAGATAGAAAATCATTAGAAAAAAACCGGACTTGATATTGATCTCGTCATCATAAAAAATCGGCAATGTTTTAATGACGATATATCTCGTCATTAGCAACATTGATTAGATTTTGATGGACGAGATATCTTGTCGAAACCACTTGGAAGGTTAAGTTCTCGATGGTGGCGATACATATCGATATATTTTGGTAATGAAGTCAAACAAAAGTCTTATGCTATCCAGCGGCAGATTATGCCAAGAGCTTTCTGTAGTTGCTGCGAATCTATTATAATCCGAGTGTGCTGCAATTCACGGCCTAACATATTTCAGACATACTAAATCTGTTTAGCATGCAGATCATGCTAGATCTGGGTATCTCTCTGGCCAAGGAAGAGTTTTCAACACCATTTCTTTCCCTCTCCATGTATATATCATACATGCTGTTTCATTCCGATTGAACATTGGTATCAGGGTGCTTCTATTTCTTTTGTCAGTATGTAGTTCTGATCCGTCGCAAAAGATATCACGCTTACCATGATACACCTTAGATAAAGTTTCGTTAAATTTTGAGTGAGTGAAACGAAAGGACTTAGGTGTGCCTCAAATTCTTATTACAGCGCAGTAGTATCTCTAATTACATTAAAATAGGGCTTAATGAGCAACTCACTGGAATTGAAAATACAAAAAGATTTAACTTACAGGCAAATATCCACTCTGACAACTTGAGTGAATCGTCTGTCTCTTTCCGGAACGTTTACGATGTATTTCCACTCGGAATTATCGCTAAGAGCAGCTCTAGGTGGAACGTAAGTTGACCGAACTTGACAAGCTACTTCGACGTCCTCATTTCTCCTGAAAATAATGGAGTAAATAAGAGTAAAAAATTATGTGAGTTTTTATAAACAACATTTACAATTTCTAAAGTTTACACAAGTAAGTTTTAATGTAACAGGAGGGACATGAAGATCAAGTAAGTTGTTTATTGTGATAATTATTGTAAATTTTAGGTAGATATTTTTGCAATAATAATTTAGGCCGTTCAAGCAGAAGACAGTTTTATATTCATTAAAAATTTTACATGCCTGCAACTTCTACACATTCAAGTCAAGTAGTTGAATTTCTCGGAGCCCATGGCCCCGTAGGGGCCTTCATCTCCAGTATTGATGGATAAGTGGCATGACAGATGGTGCTTTCAGGTTAGGGAAAGAATGGGGTGGGTGTTAGGAAGATGTCAGGAGCTCGTTCAACGTGGTGCAGCCTTGTTTGAAATACAAGTGCCACCTACATCGAGGAGCGTGGTTTAAAAAGCTCTTGGCTTGCCGAAATCGTACGGCCAATGAGGGATTAATTGCGAATGTTGATGCTTTGGGGTGACAATCTATTGCCAATTAACATTGATGCTCTTGGGCGGGCTTTGTTTTTTGGAAGAGTTGGGTCGTAAATTTCGATTTCTTGGATGGAGGAATTGGAGTTATTGGCGATGTTTTAGAAAAAATTTTGAGCAAGGTTGCCGATGAACTGACCAAGATGGGGTATATTAGTGGCAGTTAGGATGTCAATATTTCTGTAAAACCATCTGGCCTGGACAATGGTTCTGAGGGTGGTATTTTGGAGGACAATAATTTTATTGATGTTTGTCTTGGCGGCGGCACCCCAGATGGGAGCGGCATATGTTAAAACTGGGCGTAAATAATAAATGTAGATCAGAAGTTTGTTTTGTATGGAGAGTGTAGAGCTACGTGCGATGAGAGGGTAAAGTGCAGATCGGGCTTTTTTTAATTTGGTTTGGATTGTTTGAATGTGGTGGGCCCATGAGAGTTGGTTGTCGAGGATAACTCCTAGATATTTTGTTTGTGATACCCATTCTATTGATTGACCATAAACTTTGACTTTGTGTGTGGGAGGGTTAGCTCCGAATATGATAGCTGCTGTTTTGTCGACATTAAGTTTAATTCTCCATTGAATAAGCCAAAGTTCGATTGCCTGGATGTGTTTGTTGAGTAGAAAAATAAGTGTATTAATATTTTTTTGTTGGGCGAGAATAGCAGTGTCGTCAGCGAACATGATGAGCATGGTAGAATTAGATTGCGGGATGTCATTCATGTAGATGTTAAATAAGAAAGGTCCTAATTTGGATCCTTGAGGAACTCCAGATTTGATTTTGCGTTTCGAAGAGTCAGCCTTGTTAACGGAGACGGTAAAATGACGATTGGTAAGGTATGACGTAAGTATGATGATAAGGCAGTATGGGAAGTTGAGTTTGATAAGTTTATAGATGAGACCCTTTATCCAAACTTTGTCGAATGCCTTGGCGATGTCAAAGAAAATTGCACCTGTTTTTTGTATTTGCGTTTTCCCTTGTGTATGTGTTCGGTGACTCGGAGTAGCTGGTGAGTAGTGGAGAGTTTGGGTGTGAAACCGTGTTGTTGAGGGATCATAATGTTGTTTTGTGTGATGAAGTATTTAATTGTTTCAAGAATAATAGCTTCAGTGATTTTACTGAGGGTAGGGAGGAGTGAAATAGGTCTGTAGCTGGTGGGATCAGTTGTGTTTTTGTGAGGTTTGAGTATGGGGATGATGCTGGCGGTTTTCCAAGGAGTGGGGAAGTGTTTGAGTTTGAGAGTGAGATTAATAATGAAAGTGAAGATGAGGATGGCCTTAACGGGTAATTTTTTAACCATCTTATTAGTGATGCCTTCGTGTCCAGGGGCTTTTTTAATATTGAGTTTGTTAATCTGAGTAATTACTTCAGATGGGGGGATAGATTTGAATGTGACTTGCTGGGTGTGTGAAAAATAATTATTGATAGTATGATTAACGAGATTGTCAGTGTTTGGGTCATTAATTTTATTATCATGAAATTGTGTTTCGAAGCTGTCTGCAATAGCGTTTGCTTTGTCAGTGTCAGAGAGAGCAATGTTGTTTGGAGAGTGCAAACTTCTACACATTATGCGCAAACGTGTCTTTTAAAGGTTGTGATTCCAGTGAAACATAACATTAAAATTCCGTTACACATCGTGGTAAATGTGACCGTTAGTGGAAGTATTGATATAATTATTAATGCAACCTTTTCTCCCAAAGTGCACTAAATTACAAAGTTGCATACACATATTTGTCACACAAGACCCTTTTACAAAATTGGAATATCTATAACTATAGGTGAATGTACTATTAAAATTTAATATTTTTATTTGATACTTTTGCGAAAGAGTTTCAGATAAGGTAAGGCCGACCAACCGGTATAGTGGTTAAGGTGTTAGCCTCTAGATCGGAAGGTTCCTGGTTCGAATCCGGGTTCGGGCATGGATGTTTGTAAACGTATGGTGTAGAGGCGGCTGGTGCACCTTAAATCTGTCGTGGCCGAAAGTCCTCACGTTGGGTTGGCGTGGAAGTTTGGAGAGTGGGGTGCAGGCTCAGGTGTTGCTTCGTCATCTGACCTTGGTTCAAAATTACGAGGTGTTGTACTCGAATCTTTCCCTTAAGGGACTGATTCCGGACCGTCGTCAATAGCCCGTTGTGTTGCTCTAGTACGACGTTAACTAAAATTACCATTACCAGATAAGGTAAGCTAATTTTAATTATCGTCTTACTAGAGCAATACAACGGGCTATTGACAACGAAAGAATTTCAGAGGTACAGTAGAACCTTAATTATATTAGCTACAATTAAGTGAGTGTTTGTACGAGCCAAATATTTGAAACCTATGTCTTTTTAAACTTTAAATAAAGCTTAGGTCACGAAGTGTTCTCACTCAGTCATTCACTCAATTTGTTTAAATTGGTGAGAAAATACTACGAAACAGGAGATTATTAGGGATTTTTCAAGAGATTTTGCATGGTAAGTAAATCTCTCGAGTCCGAATCTATTGTAAAATGCATCACTATAAATACATACTTTGCCACAAATGCCACTCGTCATCTGACTATGGTTCAAAATTATGTGGTGTTGTCGTCTGATCTTTCCCTTGGAGGGTTGATTCCGAACCGTCGTCAGTAGCCCGTTATGCTGCCCCAGTACGACGTTAATTAAAAATACCTAATACCACAAATGCGACAAAGGATTGTTTGTATTCCGAGATTTATGAATATTTAAGTAGCTGTAGTAGTTACATGAAGTAAGTACAGTAAATATTTTCTGTACTTCGCATACTTTGTTTTAGGTTTGTACATCCACAATATCCGAGTTTCTGGTTAACAGGAGTGACCTCGGTCCCCATGAACACGAATGATCAAGGTCAAATACATCACAAAATATAATGTGTTTGCTCAACTTTAAAATTTTACGCATGTGACGATCCAATAAAATTTACCCTCTCATAAAGATCTAGGTATAAAAACCGTACCTTTCTCTTCGGCCAGGATTGTATCCAGGATTGTGAAGATCTCTTTGAGGTGAACTTGTCGCCAGGTACTTGTCACCGTAATTTGGTGAACCTTTCCAATTACTAATTGCCTTCGGTCGCATAGTAATACCAGGATACGGATTTTGACCCTTCACGCTGTACTGAGTTTGTGGTGGTTGAATCTGGTAAGGGTCTGGAGGCTGCCGATCTTGTGGATAATAGGTAGTGTAGTTATTCATCCCAAACGGAGAATTTTCGAAAGGAATGTTCTGCTGCTCTTCCACCCTGTTATGTTGCGTCACACCAGGATTTCCGTAGGGACCAAAGCCGTTATCATTACCAGGTCCGTTGTCTTGATTGGACCGATCATTATAGTTGAATCTTTGAGTAACAAGGGGGCTTCTGCCGACGTTCATGACCCTTCGCTGGTTCGACATGTCCTGCGCTCTTGATTGTCGCCCCGTACCTGGAAGATATGGGGGTCGAGAAGCACTGGGAGCAGACGGTCCGTTGCTGCTTTGGGTAGGTCCCACTTGTCTCCACCGATCTCGTTGAAGCCCGGACACTGCCGGTGGTTTGTCACTGGTAGGGGAGTTCCAGTTATAGCCAGCTGGTGAGAATCTTCCTCCTGGAGGAGGCTGGTTTCCACCGTATCCATCTTGGTACTGAGGTTGTGGAGTGGGTAGCTGGGCAATGTTCGGTTCCACGTCGCCTTTCCTCTCATCCACGAAAAGCGATGTTAGATTAAACACCTGGGCTCGGGTGTTCGTCAGCAAGTGGTAGATCTGATCTCTGAAAGAAACAGAAAATACATTAAATAAGCATAGGGAATATTTTGCACTTTCGACCTTTTCAGAGAGGTGGGACGTTGCCATACCACAACCTCTGAAAGGGTTAAGGCTGGGTATCGTGAAGACTTTTAAACCCACTCACACCTTCCGGAATGCCGAATATATTACGACTGGTTGTTATTTTGCACCAGCTGCTGTTCTTTCGTCAGCCGCTTTACAACGACTTGAGTTGAACAGGTGGTCATCCTTCAGAAAATCTTTGATTGGATCTCGACTTTTACCGTTGGACTCTTTTCGAACTGCGGACAAACGACGGTTACCGAGCACGAGAGAGACGATAGATAGAGCCGGAGGAAGAGGGTGACGCTGGTGACCACGCTGGACATTGAGGACACACACTAATATATATTGGTGTATTGCTGATAATGTGATGATGTAAGTATTGTACATTTTCTTACGTTGTTGGAATAATAAGAACTTAAATTCTTAGCTGTTGGTTGTCCTCTCCTTGTGTACAATTTGTACTATTTTCACAATACCGTTTGGGGCGATGGCACTACAGCTAAATTTGGTGGCAGCTTGATGGTATTCAACCGAGGATAAAATTCCAGTGCAGCAGAGTAGACATCTTGTCTCCAACGTGAAGGAGGACACCACGTCCCAGACATGTAAGTGGACATCCCGTCCTAAAGAAGTAGAATAAAACCTACATCACAGTCCAGAGGAAAGATAACTAACCCGGAGATTCATCGTGGACACCCCGACCCAAGGGATCCAACGGACGACCCGCTAGGAGATAGCCGACGATACTACAGTGTATAAATTGGTATGAATGTTGGTGGTTGCCTGCTCCTATGTTTAACCGGAACTTGGGGATTTCCCCTGGATTGGCGAGTCGAGGCGAAAGGGGGTCTTCTCTCTTTCCCAACGAAGCAGAAGAGAGACATACAACGGAAGGACTGAAACGGATGAGTGACCCCAACGACAACCCCGGTTGATAGTCAGCGTCCATGAAGACTTGTCCTGATATGAGAGAACAAGAGGTTCCGGGCGAGACATCATAGAGTTCCAGCTACTCCTCATCCGACGGAAAGTACCAGCCTCTTGCCAAAGTTCAGCGAATCCCCAAAGTCGACCTTATTTATCATTAAACTGGACACCATCGACAATCAGAAATAAATAAACGGAAAGGGTTTTGTTATTAACATTGTTGTCGTTAATGAAAGTTTAACTCACCACAACAAAATATTCTAGGTATATTGTCATACCTAACATGCTTTGAAGTTAACACATTGACATAAATTAATGGAACGGTATGATTTATGCTGTTACCATTTTCAGTAAACTGGCACCTCTAATACGTTTTATTTAGATTTCGAAAACATTCTTATTTTCTTTTGTCCCGTTTTCGCGCCGTACATTTACTATTTCTGAGAATTGCGTCAAGTTGATAACATTACCTTACCCGTAGAAAACCGTCGTTTTAGGCATCGTATTATTTTTAAATACAAGACGCGAAAAAAAAATTACTCATTTTTTCCTGCTACGTTATCTTGTCCACGGTTCAAGCCGGATTCCACTATAAATACACAAAAGAACAAAACGGATTCAAGTAGGACAAATATACTTTTTTCAATTCAGGTTGACATCCGTTTTTCCCACCGCATCCGCTTCGGTGTCCACAGTTTCCCCCGAATTCGTTCCAGAAAAGGTGTAGCAGGAAAAAGCACTTCGGGAGACAAGTGCTCTTGTGTTTACAAACAAGAACACTCTTTTTTCTTCGATGTTAACCTGTGGTTGGAGTCCCCTACGCGAAGAGGAAGCTTCCGTCATTTCTTATCCTCCTCTCCTTTCCAATGTTTGTATAAAAAGAAAAACTCTTTTTATGTCCCGTCGTTAAGCGACGTTGACCTTTTTCCTAGCCTCAGGTGTGCGACGAATAAATTTCGAAGATGCGTCGGAGCCTACGCAAAACAAAGACGTCTTGCCCTCGTTTTGGTTTGAGGGCCGACCGGCGATTAAAAAAGTGAGGAAATTAAGAATAATGGATTATGTCTCCGAGTCTCGTTATATTTCCCCCTGTTTGAGAGAGCCATTGTGAGCACAGGTGTGTGTCTACGGTTTAATATTCCGTGCGTGACCACCGACTCGCTTTATACAATGAATACTATTTAAGGATTTGTATCTCATACGGATGGGAAAATTTTTGAAGTCTCTGGGAGCATAAAAAAGAGAGAATTAAGTAGAGAAGAGCACGTATTCTTGGTAGAGTATTTTTTTGTCTTCATTTTGGAAATCAAAAGAGAGGACATGTGCGGGTAGCGAGTAACACACATCGCTTGTAGACACACGACAATGAGATTTATTCACTTGTTTAAATCTTTTAGTGGTAGGATTGACGAGGTATCTTATCTTTAGCAAAACCGATCAAATATTGATGGACATATATCGTCCTTAAGATCTCGTAGTTTCTTGTCATTAGATGAAAACTGACTAAATCTTGATCACGTGATCACCAATATAACGAGATATCTCGTCATTAGCAGTATTTGTAGGATTTTGATGGACGAACTATCTCGTCGAAACTATTTGGTTAATCATAATATAAAAGCTATATTTTCACTTTTAGCATAATTTTATGCATAACAAGACTAAAAGGCATTCCTTCAAAAGAAACTAGTGTAAACATAGAATTCTTTAAAGCATTTTTTTAAAATTGCAATCATATTTTAAAATCTTATTTTTTAATATGTGAGCCTTTTAAAGTCAAAGTGGTGTAAGTCCACTTTCTGAAAAATCTGAGTTAATGCTCGTAACAAATTCTGAATATGTAAAACTACTTATAGAAAAGATGTTGTATCTCCTAATTTCCCAAATAACCACACAAATGGCAGCACAAGATTATGCAGTCAATGAAGCTATCTAACTACTATTCTACTACAAGTCTATATCTCGAAGCAATGTTTAATGGACTTACACCACTTTAGCTTTAAACGGCTCATAAAATACTGTAAGACTAGGGGGCCTGCCCCCTGCTCGCTAACGCTCGCCAACCCCCGGAGGATTGCTTCGCAATCCTCATTGGTTCGCTGCGCGAACCTATGCTCGCTTCGCTCGCCTCGATGAAGACATGTGTCCTAGCAGAAGGGATTGTTTACAAAATATGTTACCAAAAAAATGTTTTTCAAATCTAAATTTGCTGTATTACAGAAAAATATATACAGTATCTCTAAAATCAGAATTCAAATGAAAACTTTGTGCAGATTTTGACTCGAAATGTGAGCGTTGCTTTGGAAATTGAATACCCAGCATGTTGTTTGTGTATACATTTTCCCAGCACTCAAACGACCCACACTTTTTCATTGAGTTTGTTTCCGAAAGTTGTAATGCAAGCGTCTTCTTGAACTATAATTGTTGGCCCTGAAAAGGACGGTTTTTTAAATGGCCCTGAAAAGATCCTCCGCTTTCTTTAATTTCTATTATAAACTAACTGCAACAGCTCATTAAAATTTCCTTTTTTTTTTTCAATAAAATTTCATCCGATAACGCTATAAATTCAATCGATGCGCGAGACTTCGTGATAAACAAACAATCGTACAGAATTGCCAAAACGCGATTACAAATAACGTCTGTTTTGCGTGCCACGTAAGAGAATTATATATATAGATTCTTAATTTTATCAAAATTAAATTAATTCAAATTGAAAAACTTCAGACTTCGTTGATGTATTTCATATCCTAAATTCCTAATAGATATCAAATATAACCTAGTGCTTGAGAAAAGTGTTATACGCCTGAGATTTTCACTATTTTATATTTTCCTTCCAGTCATGTAGATGACTGTCCTATTTATGCTATCCACAGTTTCAATCTCAAAATTTTACTTTTCTTCTAATCGAAAAATAAAAACTTGTAGAGAGGCGGAAAAGAGGAATTCGAAAGCTACCATGTTCAGAAACCTCGAATCCATTTTAACCTACATTCGAAGCATGAGAAAACCTTCCAATATTCAATTGCATTGTAAGAAAACACGTTAATCTCTGCTTCAGTTTCCTTTTTATTTGAAAATTTTAACATTCAACGGAAAAAAATGAAACTGATATACCGCTTCGAAACTTATGAAAGAGATTATTGGATTATTTTATAAGAATATTCAAACGCACATGATTTTTTGATGATTGACTCGGCAGTGTAAGAAAAAGCCTACACTTACTTTCACATTTTAATCTCATAAGAAGATTGAAAATGAAATAATATCATCGCTTGGAACAGAGATTATTTGAAAGTGGTCAAACTTTCCCTGCTCTTTTGAAACGTTAGAAACCTGGCTTTAAATCATTCGTGAATTGTAAACGTAATAGCAATGAAGAGAAAGAATAGAGTTTTCTAATTTTCAAAATCAAAATAATTTTGTCCTGCGAAACAACAGTAGAATTTATTTGTTGTAATTAAACTTCAAGTTACAAAATTTCATCTCTTAAAAATTTCAAAATTGTCTTGGTTTTAACAATTGTGAATTGTATATTTTGTAGCAATGTGTACGTATACAGACTGTTGCAATTTGCAGTTATTGATTTTTGCTTGGAATAAATCTGAAAAAGGGCTAACCTCCATTTTGCAAGTTTTTAGTAGCAACCGATTTAGTTAACTTTTATTTTATTGATTTTTGATACAGCGTACATAAAATATATTCTTCAATTTTTTTATAATATATTGACCGAAGGACAATGGCATTTGTTTTCGATTATAACTTTCATTACATGGAAGGGATTTGTGGATCTAACTCAAAATCTGAGAATTTGGAGATTGGCCCTTTTCTACCAAGGTACATAAATAACTGGCCCACATGTGAATTTATGTTGCCATTACACAATAAATTTTTATAAAGTGAATAATCTCTTTTAATAAAACATAATACATCATTTTCAAGATCGTTTGCGCATCCATTTTTTACTGCATTGCTGATTTCTAGCGATTTGTATGCAAACTTTAGCCATCTCATTTCAAGGTAAAACTGAGTTGAATAGAATGGATCATTAACTTTTAAAGTGTCAAATATGACCGGAATCTATTGTTTGGAAGCTCCTCAAATGAAGCTAACTGGGAACTAGAGAATTTCTGTAAAGAATGGAAGAAACGATGACTAGCGTTCGTGCAAACGAAAATTGTGTCGCGAGCAGAAAAATAAACGATTTTGGAATGTGGGATAGTGTAGATTGTAAAATAATTTATATTGTGTTTAAAACATATGCGCGAAACTGAATATTTACTGTCGTGTATCCTTGTATCAGACAATATTTACTGTGGTATATCCGTTGTTTACAACATCCTTATTCTGTGAAAAATCTCGATTTCTTATGGTCAGTCAATCATTGTATGTTTTTCCGTCGTGTACATGAAAGCTGGTGAACTTTAAATCTGTTTATGGTCTAATATTTTCTCACAATGTGTGGAAGTTTGGAGAGTGAGATGCTAACTTAAGTGTCTACACTATCATCTGACTGTGGTTCAAAATAACGAGATGTTGTCCTCGGATCTTTCCTTTCGGGATTCATACCCAACCGTCACCTTGCTCCAGTTGGACATAAATTGAAACTGGAAAGCATGGGCTGTATTTAAAGGGACGTCAGGGGCGACCGTAAATGGGCGGCAGGGGCTGTAGCTTTAACCTTAGTGTATAAAGGAACGGCAGGGGTTGTGGCACCTAGTACACTTATAAGCATCACTCAATTTAAAGCAAAAAAAGCAATTACACACCCAAAATTTGTGGTTTACTTTTAGATAAAAAAAAGTTTAGGTTAAGTAACATTTTAAACCAAAATTCAAGATTTGGAAGCACGGGGGATTTTTCATTTTTGCTTAGATATATAGAAAATATTTCAAAGACTATCAAAACAAATTCGAGTAAGTCAATTAAAACCATGTATACACATTAAACATTTTGAAATCAGCAAAAATGTTAAAAAAAAATCGTATCTCAATTTCGTTGTTGTTGAATGTGCTACCGAGTCAAAAGTGATCGTAAATGAAAAATAATATTATTGTTATGCACAGAATTTGATTGGCGATGTGTAGAAGTTGGAGCGTGAGGTTCCAGCTCACGTGACTATCTCTCGTCATCGGACAGTATTTCAAAATTAGCTGTTCTCGAATCTTTCCCTTGAGACCGTTGACAATAGCTAGCTCTTATGCTCCAGTGCGACGTTAATTAACTGCCTACCTACCTCAGAATTTGATATCAATTCATTTTTAACGCTAAAAATGAAAATCGATTTTGGAGACTGAAGGTCTGTTGTTCCCTTAAGGCTCTGTGCACGCATTCAGTTTTTCAACGTGCGGCGCCGTTGCGGCATAGAAGCCCAGCTATGCACACATAACCGTGAAATGACGCAAATTCTCATTTCGCGCCATTTTCGACATATATTCTATGCAAGAAAACGTGTTTATTTCGCTTACTTGGTGTATAAAAAGTATATTTTGTAACAAAATAGACGTTACAGGATACAACCATTTATTAATTATTATTTATATTCCATTTACATATGAAAACAAGGTACTTCAGAACGGAGAAGCGTGTACGGCGCCGTGGGTAACTGCGGTAGAAATTGCACGCAAGTTGGACGTGCGTCGCCAGAAGCATGTGTGCACTACTCCATTGAATCTAATGTATCTCGGACCGCACTTGCGTTGCGGTAGCGGCGCCGCACGTTAAAAAACTGGATGTGTGCACTGGGCCTAATACAGAGTATATAGCGATACTCAAACATTGAATGCATATTCCATTGCTTTCATTCATTAATACCTCGTTTTAGTTTCTATGGTGGTTGAAACTTCAAGATCCCTCAGTGAAATTGTGGAATAGCCCTCAAAGCAGTGTCCGTTGAAGTGGTGTCATATTATTTTGAGTCTTAGGGGTCCAGGTGGTATTGAAATGACGAAAAATTATGACAGCCCGAGTGGCAGGAAGAAAAGAAGGTCAACAGATGAAAGTTTTACCACTGTCTCATCTTCCGTTGTTCCAAATCTATTGTTTGAAAGGAAATGCGGGTCACGAGTTTCGTCGGACGCCTTATTCAAAGCGAGACCAAGTGGGGGAAAAAAGTGAACTTAGCAAAGAAAAGTAGAAAAAAAAAATTGATCGTGTCTTTCTTTTTAAAACTTCTGGCTAAATGTTTATTCAGAATATTTACATATTCGCATTTAGTTTTTGAGGTCAAGATATGTTCGTGAGAGAGCCAATTCGATGCACTTCAAATCACCAGGTGGCATTGCAGACAGCGAAGAAGATTATTTCGTTCGCTATATTCTGCTTAAGGCCCGGTGGACATCCGTTTTTTAAACGTGCGGCGCCGCTGCCGCAACGCAAGTGCGGTCTGAGTTACATTAGATCCAATGGAGTAGTGCACACATGCCTCCGGCGGTGCTGCGGCGACGCACGTCCAACTAGCGTGCAATTTGTACTGCAGTTCCTCACGGCGCCGCAGCTCGCCGCAAACGCTTCTCCGTTCTGAACTACCTTGTTTTCATAAATAAAAGGAATATAAATAATAATTAATAAATGATTGTATCCAGTAACGTCTATTTTGTTTTAAAATATACTTTTTGCACATCAAGTAAGCGAAATAAACATGTTTTCGTCGATAGAATATTTATCGCAAATGGCGCGAAATGAGTACTTACGTCATTTCACGGTAATGTGTGCATATTTGGGCTTCGGTGCCGCACGTTGAAAAACAGGATGTGTAATAGTCTTGTGAAGAGACTGATTGAAAACAAATGCACATTTAAGAGATAAAGCACTTTTTAGAACTATCTGTCTGAGTAAAAAGCCTATCTAATGTTTCGAACATGTTATTTGTCAATCCCCGATGGTGTATAGTTTATATATTTTTCATTTTATAAGGCAATGCCTAAAATTTAAGCAGTAGCACACAGTAGGGAAGATGAAATAGGTTTTAAAGGTTTGGTTTTCTCTATCTGGTTATTTTCTGCGTCACATGGCAACTAAGATTAGAATCTTCGACAAGATTGCTTTTAATCTTACGCCAGATCTCAGCCCTTTAGCCTTTAGTCTCTGTCTAGCAGCCCAATATAGTCTTTAAGCACAAATAAAATGTGTAGCTATCAGCAGTATTAATCACTGTGACTGTAGTAAGATCAGGGAAACTATTGAGGTGGGTTCTTGTCATATCTCAAGGCCTTATAGAGAGCAAGTTGGAGAGTTTGACGCGTCATTTCGGTATAGATGGTTTCATATGTACGTTTCCAGTGAAAACACAAAAAATTGTAGATTCCTATAACTCTCCGTAGATCCTATAGCAATTAAGATCTTAGCAAAGAGTTCCAATCTTTCTTTTTCTGTGCTATATCTACGTAAATGTTGAGTCGGGAATGTTTGATTTCTGCATTCTCATTACTTTGTATTGTATGATATTTAATGAGAGTGCATGGATACGGTAATTCTAAACCGGCTTAAGATATTTTTACGACCATCACAGTGACTAGGGATCCATTGCAGACAAGACATGATGACAATTTGACAAGAAGTGGAATCTGAACTGCAAGAGAGGAATATCACTTGAGACACCAGACTTCAATTTGAGCCTGGACATGTTGCACCATCAGGCCAGTGTCAATTTTCAAGTCACCAAATGTGCTCGAAATATCATTATTTAAATAAGTATCCTCAGCCACAATAATTATACGTCACTTGTATAGGCGAAATCTTAAGGAAAACAGGTCATTTTGTGGTCATAAAATAAAAGTATTAACCCATTACTTTGAACATTATTCTTAGTTAAACGATCTTATTACTGCTCTTCCTGGAATACAAATCGTTTAGTCATTCAAGGGTCTACAGATAAACGCTTGTCTCATTTAAGTGTCTTACCTCAATGCAATTAATTATTTATATAACTTTATTATGTACAGGCTCTTTTTCATTCAAAGTCTGAGTGAAATGACCATAACTAATTTTAATTAATCTTTTTACCAAACTCAAGTGAACCATTTTCCTCTTTTTAGTGGGGGTTGATTGGAAGAGTAGCGAATTAGAAACCGGAGAGTTGCGAGTTCGAACCTCGATCCAACCAAAGACCGTAAGGTACATGGGGATCGATGTCGATGTTTTTTTTTTAAAACATCGATGTATTGGGTTTGATGTTTTTGTAACATCGATGTTTTTACGTTGTCGATGTTTTATTTTTAAATAAAAAAAGGACCGTTATAAAAATTTTAAAAATAACCAAGCAGCATAATTTTTATAATCAGCAAATTGAACATACTTTTAGACCAAAGTGGCCAAGGGTGAAGGGTCTGAAAAGAAGGGATGCGACATCGATGTTTTCTAAACATTGATGTTTTAGAAAAAAACATCGATGTATTGGAGCCGGTGTCGCATCACTAGTTACTAAACCAGTTTTAAGAAACGGGGAAACAAGTTTAAATACACTGAATTTTAAAAGCATCAATGGTTTGTTGGCGATGTATTATCAACATCGATGTTTTAATTTCGAACATCGATGTTTTGCTGTCGATATCGCATTAATATTTTTTCCCCCAGTTTTAAGAAATGGGGAAAAAAGTTTAAATACACTGAATTTTAAAAACATCAATGGTTTGTTGGCGATGTATTATCAACATCGATGTTTTAATTTTGAACATCGAAGTTTTGCTGTCGATGAAGCATCACAATTTGCTAAACCAGTTTTAAGAAATGGGGAAAAAAGTTTAAATACACTGAATTTTAAAAACATCGATGTTTTTGGGTCGATGTATTATCAACATCGATGTTTTAATTTTGCTATCGATGTCGCATCCCTAGTTGGAACACGTTAAGGACGGTCGGAAGTATCCTCACGTTGGCGTGGTGTGGAAGTTTGGAGCGTAGGATACCAACGCAGGTGTTAACCTCGTCATCTGACCGCGGTTAAAAATTACGAGACATTATCTTTGGAGTAATCCCGGACCGTCACTATTAGCCCTCTATGTTGCTCCAGTGAGATGTTAATTTAACCTACTTAGAGTTTTTTCAATTTTGCACTCAAAATAAATTATAACTTTTAATCTTAATAATCAATGCATATTTCCTTCTAAATAGTATCTACACTAGATCTCATTATTTGTTACATTTACTTTTCATAATAATGCAGTCAATTTTCCCGATAAATTCTGCAGATAGTATTAGTATTGAAATCAGCTAATAGTGAATAGTTTACACTCGGGGCGCGCCCCCTGCTCGCTGACGCTCACCAACCCCCGGAGGATTGCTTCACTCGCATCAACGAAGACATGTGTCCTAGCAGAAGGTTAAGGAAGAGTTATAACAGCACCTCTGAGATAAGAATTCAAATCAAAACTTTGAGCAAATTTTGACTCGAAATGTGACCGATGCCTTGTAAATTTAATACCCAACATGTTGTTTGTGTGTACATTTCCCCAGCACTCGAACCACCTACACTTTTTCATCGAGTTTGCTGTCGAAAGTTGTAGGGCAAGCGTCTTGTTGAACTATAATTGTTGGCCCTGAAAAGGGCTGTATTTCAAATGGCCCTGAAAAGATCCTCTGCTTTCTTTGCTTTCTATTATAAACTGCAACAGCTCGACTAAAATTCTTTTTTTTTTCAATAAACTTTTATCCGATAACGGTAAAAATTCAATCGAGGCGCGAGGCTTTGTTGTAAACAAACAGTCTCACAATGTTGCCAAAACGCGATAACAAATAACGTATTTTTTGCGTGCCACGTAAGAGAATTACATATATAGATTATTGTTAACCATCCAACGAGATTACAGAGCTTTTTCATGGATTTTCATCAAGCTAAAACAGTTAAAATACTTATAGGTTTTAAGTACGTTGGGTAGTAGTCGACAGCCGCGCAAACTGTCCTACCAGTGTCCGGGCAGAACTGAGGGCCTGGAAGAAATAACGGTTGATACGAAGTCCAAGACGCTGGGTATCCCACCAGGAAATAGAATTGGGCGAAGAAAGCAATCACCGAGATCCTCATCACCTGAAAAGCAAAAAAAAAAAAGAGTTTTTACACAGATAAATTCATTTGGGACACTTAAATTTTTGGTTAACCAAAAAGGATATAAAAATAAAAATAGGTAGGTAAAAATTAATGAGATTGACCATACATTTCTCAACCTATAGTGTCCATATCGCACCCCGGCAAGAAAAGTGACACAGCTCAAAATTGCAGAATTTGAGAAACATCAATTTAAAAAGGATAATAAAACTTAAATTGAAATAGTATAAGCTTGTTTTGAATTTTAGGTAAGTATTTATTATGGTAATTTATATTATATTCTATAGAATAGTAATAAAACACACCCTGGGGCAACTCACACGTATTTTTCAATGACATAATATAGAAATTTTATTTTTTGACTTGTGTCAATTTTCTTGCCGGGGTGCGATATGTATTATAACGTAAAAGCATAACTAAAAAACAACCCCATCTCTACTGTTATAAAAGGAAGTGTTTGTTTGTTTTTCTGTTTGTTTCGCGGCTTCAAAGTCCTGACGATCTATGACACGTACAGATTTGGCATACAGGTAATCCGAATATTTTGCAATTTTTGAGTAGCGGCGAAATTATAAAATTCAATCTAGAAGATTTTTAAATGAATTTAATAGTTTTATTCTCCATCGGTTTTTCAACGCGTTTCTACCAGAGTAGAAACGCCGGAAATGACCTTGCCACATCAGCAATTGGATACATGCCATGATTTTTTTTTTCCTTCGGCAGAACGCAGAGAAATTTTTTTTTCGTTTTCGCTTTGATCTTGCACGAGGAATAATTTACAGTCACAGTTCTTTTTTCTATCTCCTAGACCGTTAAAGATAGGTAATGGTAATTTTAGTTAACGTCGTACTAGAGCAACGCAACGGGCTATTGACGACGGTCCGGGATCAATCCCTTAAGGGAAAGATCCCAGGACAACACCTCGTAATTTTGAACCACGGTCAGATGACGAAGCAACACCTGAGCTGGCACCCCACTCTCCAAACTTCCACACCAACCCAACGTGAGGACTTTCGGCCACGACAGATTTAAGGTGCACCAGCCGCCTCTACACCATACGCTTACAAACATCCATGCCCGAACCTGGATTCGAACCAGGAGCCTTCAGATCTAGAGGCTAACACCTTAACACTATACCGGTTGGTCGGCCCGTTAAAGATAGAGTAAAAATTTCAACGGATTTGAAATCTGCGGACAATTTCAGTGTACATTGTTACCTAAAAATATGATTTTCTTTAAATGAATAATTTTTAAATTGAATATATCTTCAACGGATTTGAAATCTGCGGAAAATTGTACACCAGATTAATACCTTACACCACGGGCACGGGCAACGCCGGGCTAGCCACTCAGTGGCTAGTAAGTATATAAAAATATAACTAAAAATGGGAGTTTCTTGATAGTTTATTGAAAGCGCTTTACTTCCCGAATTAAGTTTGGCAAATATAGAAAAAATTGGAAACAAATACAAATGATAAAATTTTATCAATAAAATTGCAAATAAACAAAATTTACATGTTTTAAATTAATATAATTACGTAAAATTTAAATATTAAAACATTTGATCGTCTAACACCGATTCCCAAATTACCATGTGTTGGTAAATTAACGGACTTTTTTCGAGGCGCAGTGGTCAATCGAGTCAAGGTGAGCTAAGCAATGCACACAACAATAAACAGTCACACAAAGAAAATTTTTACTGATACAGAAAGGAGAGAAATTTACAAAGGGTAATTAACAGGAGTACTGTGTAGTTACAGCCGAATTCAACTGGCAGGTTGCTATGTTACCCATGGTAGCCATGTTTTTACCATTAATTCGTGAATTGCTTAGTGTCATAATCTACTGAACAGCGGAAAAGCTAAATGAACCTTTCGTAGACTCATAGAGGAAATATTAAAGTAGAGTGATCAAAGGTAGCCATTTTATGTGCCCATAATCATACTAAAGTAGAGTGATCAAAGGTAGCCGTTTTATGTGCCCATAATCATACTAAAGTAGAGTGATCAAAGGTAGCCATTTTATGTGCCCATAATCATACTAAAGTAGAGTGATCAAAGGTAGCCATTTTATGAGCCCATAATCATACTAAAGTAGTAATAGTCATAATCATAAAGTAGTACTATTCTCTCTCTCTCTCTCTCTCTCATAATCCCATAATCATACTAAAGTAGACTAAAACTAGTAGTGACGTTTCTTAGACTGCTTTCGTCTATTGGGTGGAAGCTAACACTCGTTATTCCATGGATTGGGAGAAGAAGTCCATTTATTGATTCATCATCTGATTCTGATGACGGGGATTTCGCCAAAATATTTTGCGTCATTCTGCAGAAATGCGGATTAACACACCTACCTTGTCAAAGATGTGACATCGTCAAACGAGTCAATAAAATACCAAATCGACCAAACAAGTCAATTTTTCACAGAGCATTCCCTTAACTATTAGGTGAGAGGTTGATCATACTTTTTGAAGCTCCTCTGAATAGCCCTGATCAGTCTACTTATGCTTCACGTCTCTCCGTAGCATTTAAGATCGTACATAAGTCGAGGTTCGGCCTCTAGAGATCTAACATCGTGGATAAGTATTAAACTTCTGCCAACAGACATGCTTGAGTACTGAAGAACTCTTTGTCATCTACAATGGCCATGTTAGATTAAAATGTCCTGCTAGGATTGCCTTTTACTGTTCACACTTTTGACTCGAAGCATTCTTCCACAGCGTTCAAGATTTCCTCGTGATTGAGTTTGGTCTAGCGTATTGCACGGCGAATTGGACATCCCAGAGATATATCACACCAACATGAACGCCTGTCTCGCAATTTGGAAATACCCATGTGTTATAGATCGAGATGTGGTTCTTATGGAAAATGGCGATTCCACTTGGCTTTCTCGTCCTGTTCTTCCTCCATAGGATTCCGGAACACTTTTTAAACTCGGGAAAGGTGAAACAGTCCGTGCGTATCTTACATGTGTTGGTCAGCAGGAGCAACTCGCTAAACACGAAGCTTTTGTCTCAAACAATATCTTTAAAAAGCCCTTGCAGTGATTGAATGCTGTGGTACATGAATTGATAGCTGGAATTATAGTCTTTTCTTTGAAGAAAAACAAGAAACAGTACGGAAGGTTCAATAATGAACAAGCTGCATCAAAAGCTTGAAGTGCAAGCGAATAAAAACAAATAAATATATTCAAGCTTAGCCGCCAAAACAACAATAAAAGTATATAAGTAGTACCAAAAAGCAGTACGAAAGGTTCAATAATGAACACGCTGCGTCAAAAGCTTGAAGTACAAGCAAATAAAAACAAATACATATATTCAAGCTGATATATAGCAGCCAAAACAACAATAAAAAATATATATAATCTAAAATACAATGAAACAAACAATGGGAATAAAAATAGAACACTTTGATCAAAATAAATTTAATGTTTCGCATTCTTAAAAATTGTCGATATTACCATAAAAGATAGTCAAATAGTAATTTAAAACAAATGGTAAAAATGTTTACGGATGCAAAAATGGTGGAAATGTTCAATAGATTTAGAAATTAAATTTTAAAAGGGGTTAAACAATGATATTTTAGTTGATCTTGTATTGACTTCATAAAATTTTACTTATCGCAATATTAAAGGTATCTTAGTTTGGATTTTGAAACATTTACTTTCCAAAAATGAATTCCCGTATCTAATGGTGACAACACAAATTCGGAAATTTCTTGTGACCAACATTCTGTATACGTTTGCAAGCAATGCGAATAAATTAGAAATAATCCTTATCAATGTAATGAAGTTTACTTTGTGAAATAATAAAAAAAATAAAAAATTCTAGTTCGCGATGACATGATAAGAAAACACCAGAAGTTGTTTTTTCAACTGCACACTATTTATTTGTTTTAGACCAGAAGATAATTTGACTTCAATTTCCATCAGAAAAATACAGTAAATAGCTTAACGAATTGAGTTATATCATGATTTAGATTGCAATAGTTGAAAATACTTATTTTACATTACGTGTTGCTTCTATATTGAATTTCCTGAGTGATGCCAGAGAAACAAGTATTAAACTAAAATTTCAATGCATAAAACTATTTTTTTAAATCAAATTATGGAAAAAATAGTATAATAATTAAAAAAATAATATTAAAGTAAAAATCTGCTGGGGTCTACTTTTGATTAGTTTACAAATATTTTTGTCAGTATAAACTTCATAGAGAGTAAAGTTAAGACAGATACTTAGTAAAAAAAATATGTCCCTATAACAATGCAAAAGAATTCACCTTTCAATTCAGTAGATAAACGCACCCACAATTGAATAGACTGTATTAATCAATTCATGAAACGAGGTTGTTGTTTTTTTGTACCGCAGGTGGAAACAAGGAGGTAATTCATGTACCTTTGGTTACTTCCTCTACAAAACTACCAAATATCAATATCACTCAACATTGCGCGACTTCAATTTCAAACAAAAACGATTCATAAACGTGCCTCAGAGGAAAACTTGTTGAACTCGATCCATTGTGAAACTTTAAACAAATGAGAAGGGAATAGCAACTCTACGTTTTATGAGTGTCGACCATTGTGCATTCTTTAAATCAATTGCTGGAAGAGAGCGGTCATTACTGAGGTATTTTGTCCACAACCTTAGGATGTCGATTGCTCAAACCATTACTTTTTTCAAAGCGTTGCAAACCACGCACATACACGTGCAGAAGCTATAATAACTTGCTTCACAAGAACACAATAGCGCCAACAACAGCCCATAAAAAAAGAGCAAGTCCTTGATGGCACGCTACCGAACTATCGCTTTGTAAAATTTGAAACCAGTGTATTTAGCACTCAAATGTTTTTTTCTTGTTTTGAAATACAGGCCGGATCTCTTTCGAGAAGTTTCACTGGTAAACTTCCACACTGTTGCAATTACATGGTAGTTTCTTTAATTAATCCTTTGGAAGAGTACGAAAGATATTTTTACTTTTTGGCTATTTTAAGTTGTTTTGATAGTATAAAACTAAAGGAACATTGACTAAAACGGTATACCAAATGAAGTATAAACTATCACATATAGCAGGGCTCGAAATACCCGGGTGCACAGGTGCACTGTGCATATGAAAATAAAATTGTGCACCTAATTTTTTCCTACTAGGTGCACACAGTGCACCTAACGTTAACAAAAAAGGGGGGAACGTGTTTTATGTTATTCTGATGTTTGAACAAAGTATTAGTATCGACCTCTCTCGCTCTAAAGGAACGTAATTAAAATTCATAAATACACACTAAGCGAAAACAAAATCGCTGTGCTGTAACGAGTTTATACAGTAGGAAGGTTTACTTGTGCCACTGCCACCAGAACTTTCCAATGATCGAAACATTTTCCAGATGGCTCTGTTAAAGCGACTGTCACGACAGCCGTGCGCCGTAGAATTTCGATAGGTTTCAATATTTTCTATCTACCATCTACTACGAACCTATAGAAACATACCCAATTTATACAGTAGTTTACATTACATTCATACTCTTACGTTACGTTTTTTTTTTTTTAATGTGCACGTAGCATATTACTTGTGCACATAATTTAAAAATTTAGATGCACAGTGTGCACCTGCATTAAAAAATTTATTTCGAGGGCTGACATATAGGCTTATTTTCTGACCATTCTTGCTGAAAGAAGGATGAGTATTTCAGCTTTCAGTCGCTGTAAACATGTGCCTAACTGATGTAACTGAGGGGATCAGAAACAAAGGGTTGTAATTGTCAAAATTGAAAATTGTTAGTTTCTTAGTAATGGTATCCCAAAGATGAAAAATATTTCGTTTTAAGAAATTTGAGGTAAGTGATAATACTGAACCTTCCTGTCCACTCGGTGAAAAAATGAACGTAGGGACAGATCCCAACTGAATATTTGCGGCGATCAGAGCAATAGTGGCCTAACACACAAAATCTCGAAAATTTTATTACGACCTTTTACTTTATTTGAAATGCGCTGCTTCAAGTCTTCTAAAATTACAAAACAACTTATCATTGATCGCTAAAAAATAAATTTTTATAATCTCAAATCATATATTGTAGATAAATAAAAATATATAAAAAAATGGGAGCAAGAAAATCGCGTGTTTTCTCCATTTTGTTAGTGAAATATGCCACTATTGCTCTGATAGCCTTGTGTGTGAAGCACTATGATGATTCTGAGGCTTCTCGTCGATATTGGGGACGAGAGAACTTTTAGTGTGATAACCACTGGTTTTTTGTGACGTTTTTACACTCTGTTTTTGTTTGCTCTCTTTTAGTGTATGTTCTTATTGAGTATTTTCTAACCTGTATCTTATTCATGTACCACTAGAAATTTGAGTTTTTTAAATTTGGTTTATTATTAATATTATTTCATTGTGAAAACACAATAGAAATTGAAACAAAAGTGAAATATCCTTTGAAAGAGCATAAATTAGACAGTTCAAATATCAAAATCTATGTTTTCAAAAAATGTTTTGGTTACAATTCTTCTAAAATATTTCAAGATAATGTTACGAGGAAACCACAAGCACGACTCATTCTTATCTATATAAATAAGAATGGAGTGTTTGTTTGTACATTCAATATTTTCGACCCATTTCAAGTTTTCTATCCGTTTTGGACCCTTCTGATGCCGAATCCGCCTTTTTCTCGTTTGGTGTCTGTCTGTCTGTCTGTCTGTCTGTCTGTCTGTATGTTGTGCCCTATACACGTCCACGCGGTTTAAGATATTTTCATGGAAATTTGCATACAGTGAGTACTTATCTTGATTTAGTGAGTGGAATTGGTTGCGAAAGTCTGTCTGTCCGTCTTTTTGTTCTATGTTCGATTTTGTGTTTGTGTGTTTGTATAGGCATCACATGAATTGCATTCCAGATATTTGATTGCATTGTATTTTATTTTATACATTATCTATTAGTTTAGTGAATGCAATATTAAACATTTCTTTATTGTGATATTTAGATGAGTTTCATGCTAAAACACCTGAGTAAGTATACTTAAATCTTCCACAATTTGATAGTTTTCGAAAAATTGGAATGTAGTTTGAGTATTACGATTACTTTTATTTGCTTTACCAGTAATGCTGAAAACCAATTATTTTTCAAAAAAAAATTTTATGGTGAAATTTTAGCTTTGATACTTCATTTATTTCGAGTCTTATTTTTATTCTGTGCGCAATGAAAACGATTTCCGAATATTTGGGACAGACGATATTTTTCAACGAAACGAGAATGAACAAGATCGCGCGAGCAAAGATATTTTTTCTGATTCTTTCGCTCTGAATTAATTTCACATTTCTAAATTTTGTACACTTTTAGTTGTAAGTTGTGGCAACTGTGCGAGATCAAGAGATAAAATTGAATCACAAATTAATATCTTTAGAACAATTTTTTGCGACATCTTTTATTTTGTTTTATTTCGCTGTTTCCTGTTTTAAATATTTATTATTTTAATACATGTGTTTTCCTTCTCATCACACGCAACAGCACCACAAAGTATTAGACTTAAAAATGTTAGGTAAGTCAGTATAAATTTTCAGTAAATTTTAAGTGTAGTTATGCCATTATTGAAAGAATAATGCCGTTATTTGAAGAATAAGTAAAAAAATATTGTTTTGTTGACTATTAGTGCGAGAGCACTCGCCGTAAATCGTAATTTTAATTAATTGAGTTGAACATGAAAAGAACTTAAGAAAGGGAATTCCAAATCTCCCTCAAAATCGTCTTTTATAGTAGTAACCTTAGTATCACCTTTCGTCATTTTGTAGCTTTGTCATACAGCAATTGTGCGATGTATGTGAAATGTATAACATGAATGGATATGCATGTGTAGGATTTGTGTCCAAAGTAAGTTGTAGAATGTAGAAAATATAAAGATGGCGAAAGGTGTTAAAATAAATTTTTATTCTACAAAAAACGTAAGTCATTATATATTTTGATTATCTCTTCAATCTAGAGTAAACCAATTCAAACCGAGTAAGGTCGGGTATTTTGCTAGTAGGTAATAAACCTGAAGAAATATAAAGTATTGTTGAAGTACACTCTTGTTATAGATCTGGATTCTAATTAATTCATCTTAAACGCAAGTGCACTTCTTGGAAGATGAAAGCTGTAAATGAAAGGTACTTTAAAGTAAATGTGATATTTTTCAAACTAAAAGAACCAATATAACCCATTTTTTCTTCATCGATCAGATAAAGCAAAGTTCTAAAATGTTATTAGAGCAGGTGGTTTCACTTTATAAGGACAGTAATTTTAAAATCCACATAGCTTTAAAGTTATTTCTCAAAACGAGCCCTTGTCACCGCGAACACCATCTTTCCTCCATTATAAAAACTCTTATTGATAAATGCAAGCCAGATTTTCCTTAGAGTTCAAACTGTTCAAAAATAATAAAATTTAGGGCCTAAATCAAATTACATTACTTTGTTGACAAATACCCCTTGAAAAGAGTTGTCCATTTCTGCATAACTAATGCACACGACATAATTATTGATACATAATTTCAAATATAATTTTAACGAATTTTATGTTTTGAATTACCATTGCTCACTGTTAATAAATGTTTCATTTGGACCAGTGTTTCCCAAACTTATTATGACCATGGACATTTTATAATAGCAAAAACCTGACCATGAACCCACAAGTGAAATAACTCAACATAACTGCATAGTACAAAAACTACAAATTTAACTTTGATGTCTTGAATGGAAAATGCTCACGTTAAAATGATGTGTAAGCAAAAGAACATTTTGATACTTAAAGTAGTATTTATTGAAATTATAACTTTTGTTTTAAAATACAAAAACACATTTTTTCCCAATGAGATGGGTAAACCTGATGGGGTGATATGAGATTATTTATATTCGGCTTTATGTTTTTGAGTAACATTCGTAAGTCTCCACGAGTTCTAATTTTCAGTCGGTTTCTTTATTTCGTGATGAGACTCATAACTGCACTAAATTAACGTTTTACAAAATAGGAAGACGGGAAAGCTATCAACAGCTTCTGTACAGTAACCCATAATACAGGATATAAGATTGATAACTGTTTTTGTAACCAGTATTTGTGATATCCTTGTTCAAACATTGGTTTATCCTCATTTGTGAGTAATTCAATAAATTGCTCCTGTATTAGTATGGATGCATCTTAGTTTGTGGATCTACTTGCAAAAGGGTCCAACACCCAATCGGGTATAACCAAGTGAAGAATGTCTTCAAATTTTCGTCTGAGGTCAGAATGATGAGCCGTTAAGCGTTTACAATAAGCAAGCATATCTTCATCTCGTATTGCAATTTTGAAAGATTTGGAATCTGAGAGCCTTAGTCTCTTCTTCCCAAGTCTTGTTTGTATATAAATTGTTTTGTAACAAATGCAGTTATTATACTTTTAGTTTTGATCAAATTTAATTGATCACCTTGTAGCTTCAAATTCGTTTCGTTAAGTTTGGCAAAAAGTCAGTCATATGAGCTATGTCATTTTTTTAATTAATTAAACTGAGCCGCAAATCATTGTCTTAATTTCCAGGAATTCTAACTCTTGAATAAAAGAGTGTATAAAATCGACCCAAGCATGCACTTTTAGACAACCAACGAACTTCCGCCTTAGGTAGTAAACGATTACATTCTTCATTATTTTCTAAAAAAAATTGAGCGAATAATATCTCTTTTAAAGCATTCTTTTTGATTTTATTAACCGCTCTACTAACATAATCAATTGAGCCTTGCAAGCGTTCACTAAGATTTTTGTCGACTGAATGTTGTCGATGAATGACACAATGGAGATATAATATATTCGATTTAGCTTGTTTTAAGTATGCCAGAACCATCAGTAGCAACTGAGAGGATATTAGATCAAGGGCAGGGGAGCATTAAGTGCTTAAAACTGCGACATTCGTCGCAGAAAAAACTTTTGCTGAACAATTTTCCATTAATTTTATCAAAATTTTGGCCGATTATATTTTAATCACTAGGGTCACCCGCCACCTGCTTGCCTTCGCTCGCCAACCCTGCGACTCCGGCAATTCTTTTTTAGTATAGAGAGATACCTTACAATGTTCTGCAGTGCAAAGCACGCTCCTTGTCACACCTTTTTTTTTCTTCTGTAGCTACGAAACAACCTCCCTACACCTCCCCAAATTACCACGAACACTTTATAAGTAACATATTCTATGTCAATGACAAAATATTTAACTTCAAAAGTTATCGACAGAATTGAAAATTCTGAAAGTATGCCTTGGTTTTAAATAAATAAAGTAAGTTAATTAATTTTGATGTTTTATTGTAAATATATAATACATATATTTAGTCGATAATTGTGTTTTAAGTCTATTTTAAATTTTACTGCAGTTTTCAAAATTCGGACAAAATGACTGCAGAACAATTCCAATTGCTTGGAGTGATGTTGCAGAACACTGAATATAATTCTGCATCTGGGTTCAAGGGTATAGCTTTTTTAAAACGAAAATTTTTTCTTTCATTAAATATTGTTTCATCTTTTGTATCAGTTTCTAGGCATTTGTCAAATAATAGTTCTTGGGAAATTTTTTCTTCTTTTACAAATCACACATAAGCTAAAAGTAAAGCTTCGTTTCTGTCAAAGTTGACTCATCAAGCTGTATAGAGAATTCAGATATTTTAAGTACTCACAAAAAGAATTTTCAATCATCTATCCTTCTTTTTACTGTATTATTACTCAGTGGAATTCTTATAATATCGAAATCTGATTTATACAACATAGAGCACATTACCTCACTTACAGCTGGTAGAATAAGTTCCGATAATTGAGTATAATGAGTCACTGGAATTTCGAAACATGATTGATTTGTCAACCCCACATATATAACGATTTTTTTTTGTCGTAATTAGCGTGAAATGTTGAATAGTTTGCCTTTTACGTGCAGCTAGTAATTTCTTTTAGAATCGAACGCGCCAGCCAATAAGCAGTTCGAACGTTCCCGATACTTGGCACCATTGGCAAATTGTTTACTATTTGCTATTGTCTATCGACAAACGTTTGTGCAATGATTGTCATTACTTACGTATTTTATGTACTCATCTATTTTACTCAGGACGAAAAAATCGCTATAAATTTATTTTTTGCAATTTATTTTAACTAACGAAAAATGGATCACAATTATTATACATTATATTAAACCTTTTGCGGACCCCCGACATTGTCCATGCACCCCCAAACTAATTTTAATTTGTCACAGACCCCCCCTCAGCGGTTACAAACCCTGGGGGTCCGTAGGAACCACTTTGGGAACCACTTAGTTAGTCGATTATAAAATATGCTAAAAAAGGGAAACAAACCTCTTTAATTATTGGTCAAATATAAGATATTAATTTTTATACACCAAACGTACATTTTAATATACGTTCAAACAAAATTGTAAGAGACTGCGCCTCGTTATTGGCACAATTGCTGACAATCATAGCAATTTACTAACCATATTGAGTTCATTCACACTTCCGCAACTGTCAGATAAAATCAGAACAAAGTAAGAACAAAAATAAAGATTCGATTATAAAAATGTAAAATAATGTCAAAAGGAAAAGTACACAAGTTTAATTTCTGTGTTAGAAGCTAGGCTTGTGGACTTTTTGTAACCACAGACTACAGAATTAGATTTCCAGCTAAAAAATTTAGATATCTCAGTTCTGATATATGAGTTCTCTACCATTGTCCTGAAAACCAGTTTTTAAGGTAAAAAATAAATCCCAACCCTTAAATTTAAAGCAGCATTACACGCAGCATTATCTAACTTATATAATTACCACTTACAACAGGTTTGTGATAACAGTTCAAGAAACATTACGCCCATCTAAGAACTGAAATCTGAAGAAAAAAGTAAAATACTTTTATTCTTTTTGACCTTACTATACCGTTTCAACTTTCATCGAGTCTCTTTCAGAAAGAATTTAATTTCATTTTACTTTTTAGAATGAAGTATGATATTAGAGTAGTGATAACAGGAAATTGGTTTTTCTATTTCTCCCTTGGAATCAGAATACATCGGTATTGTAATGTTTCTAAGACAAGCAACGTTTCTGCAGTTTTTGTTAAATTATGTTTTATGTCTTGCCCACTTTAGACTATGCTTTTCAATATAAACCGCAAACAAAGAATAGGCCCTTTTGAGTCGTTTTTCTTCTGCTAACCTCTCCATACTAGGAATGCGACATCGATGTCGGATATATTTAACATCGATGTATTGGGGTCGATGTTTTTGCAACATCGATGTTAAAATTGTCGATGTTTTTACGTTGTCGATGTTTTATTTTTAAATGAAAAAAGTACCGTTATAAAAATTTAAAAAATAACCAAGTAGCATAATTTTTATAATCAGCAAATTGAACATATTTTTAGACCAAAGTGATCAAGAATGAAGGGTCTGAAAAGTAGAGATGCGACATCGATATCGATGTTTTCTAAACATTGATGTTTTAGAAAAAAACATCGATGTATTGGAGTCGCTGTCACATCACTAGTTGCTAAACCAATTTTAAGAAGTGGGGAAACAAGTTTAAATACACTGAATTTTAAAAACTTGGATGGTTTGGGGGCGATGTATTATCAACATCGATGTTTAATTTTGAGCATCGATGTTTTGCTGTCGATGTTGCATCAATAGTTGCTAAACCAGTTTTAAGAAATGGGAAAAAAAGTTTAAATACACTGAATTTTAAAAACATCGATGGTTTGGGGGCGATGTATTATCAACATCTATGTTTTAATTTTGAACATCGATGTTTCAAAACATCGATGTTTTTCTATCGATGTTGCATCCCTACTCCATACTGGTTCTTTTTTGGGGAGGCGTCTCTATGCACATACCCGTTCTGAAACTCGCATTGTTTTTTGCTAATCAGTTTTGACGTTCTTCATCTATGTTATCTTTCCTAGGGATTTTCAACTAATCGATGCTGTTATTTAGTCACAAAGTGTATTGGGGTAAAAGCAATACTACACTACTCGAAAATCTCGTGACGTTCAGAAGGTTCACGTCACGTAAGGCACTTGGAGATAACCTACACGACAAAAGTAATAAAAACGTAATAGAATAGTGTCCAACGAAAATGCAACACCACGAAGGAAGCACCAGAATCTTGAAATTGTTGCTCGAAGCGTAGATCATGGAAATATATGCAAATGATCAGCATTAAATCCTACATGCAAATCATGTGCGCCAATAACGTCCCGGTAAGCATTATAAAAAGCCATACAGATAGCTGCTTTTAGTGTTGGAATTGTATTTGCTCGTTGTTCCCGTGTATAAGAAGCTTAAATAAAGCAGCCATACGAGCACGTTTCTTAGTTTGATGGAGCAAGAATAGTAGCGTATAGAGACTGGATTATATGTAGTTACAAAAGAGAAATCTGTGTTGTTGTTGGACGACATCAAGGCATAATGATGTAAATATGGAAATACACTACCGACCCAAAGGACAGACATCTAATGCGCAAGGCTAGTACGGTTTGTACTAGATCAAAAACCATAGCTCAAGAATTAAGGTATGTTGTAGAACAACTTGTATTAACACGTACAATTGGACGTCGTCTGTAGCGGGGAAGTTTTCAAGATCTCCCTCGTTTCAACTACCTTTGACTCTAGGACACAAGCATCTGAGGCTTTAATGGGCTGCACGTAGACAAAAGAATACTATGCCATCTTCTTTTCAAACGTGTCTCAATCATTGTATACTGCACCAGGATGGTCGCATTCTAGTTTGGCGGCACCGCAGCGACGGACTGCATGGCTCTTGCATTATGCATCGCCATACTGGTCTGTCACATGACGTTATGGTATGGGTTGCCGTTAAATTCTACTCACGCGTCCACCTAGTACACAGTGCCGGTGCCACCGCAATATCTCTGAAAATTTGTTGCCTGTTGTGTTTTCTTATTTTCAGAGCTTTTTTGTAAACAACATGGAAACAACATCAACAGGAAAACCTGTGATCGCAAGTGACATGCAATGTATACCAGTTCCTCAATGTTTACGACGATTTACTTCTTCCGTTCTCCAGCGCCCATAGAACAAGCCTAGTCGATGATCGCCCAACGATTGAAACACCTCAGACCACTCGCTGTTGCGTCAGATGAACTTTGGTAACGTCTGGAAGTGCAGCATGGACTGACATGCCCCAAACACACACTCAAAGCCTCTTTCTTGCAATGCCGAGAAATGTAGTAGCAATTATTGCCACTCATGGCGAATACACAGAATATGGATTTCTTAAAACTTGTCAAATCGTTGCAAATTAACTACCACCCTTGTGTCTTTTGTTACTTGTATAATAAGCGTAGCTTTGATATCTTATGTCCTTCAAGATACTGCATTTTTGATGGCATAAGTGTAATTTATTTATTTACAACACATTTTCATCTGAAAATAGATTGGTAATAGTAATTAATTAACGTCGCACTGTGGCAACACAACAGGATATTGGCGACGGTCTGTGAAAGGTAATTTTAATTAACGTCGTACTAGAGTAACACATCGGACCAGGATCTGGGATCAATCCCCAATGGAAATATCGGAGGACACGTTATTTTGAACCACGCTCAGATGACGCGATTAACACCTTATCTGGTACCCCAGTCTAAATCACGCCAACGTGAATGTATATGAGGCCTCGACACCAGCCTACGTACACCGACCCCCCGAGTAAACGAAGATCTTGGACTGAGTTTTGAACTCGCAACCCTGTGATTGCAGGGTGCCCTACCCCAGTCCTCGATAATTTCTTTCTCTCTTCTGGGTCAGTACAACTTTCTTTGTGTGATTGTTTTTTACTCGACACTGTTTAGAATTTGAAAAATATGAACCTTGCGCCATAAAAATACTGCCAATCAACCAAACGTCATCTCTCAATTCAGAGGCACATATTAGGTGCTCTTTAGCTCTTTCGCGATTATTTTAAATTGCTCGGAATATTACGTCCTTATCCAAATAAATGTCCATTTCGATCATTAAAATCACTGATCCTCCCTATTCATACTGTGCATTGGAGAGTATAAGCTGGTAAAACGTAGAAACAATTCACTTCAACAAAATTATTTTCCTACTTTGTATTTCTCGAACGTCATTAATGCCTATTTATATATTTCCGTGGTAAAATTCCTTTACATAAATCAGTTTATTTCAGTTATCAATTTATGGATAAATTACACTAACGAATATTAAAGTATTCAACTAATCCTAACCCAAAAATATTCCCAACTAAAGTGGTGTACACATTTCAAAATATATGATCGGAAATTTTGCCTTAAGTGAAACCTGACCCTTCTTTGCATGATTTTTTCTTTATTGGTGAAATAAATCAAGGTGATATAATTCATGTTCAAAATTGAAGGGAAAATGGTTAAAAAAATCTTAGTATATATTTATAGTATAAATTTAGCAAAAAACAATAGCATGGTATCATGTGGTATTTTTTAAATTAAACGCAAACTTTTTCAGAAATTGCTCTAAAAATAACAGAAACACATGTTACAAACCTTTCTTCCACTCATTTTCACTTTTTTAGCAATAGAAACTCAAATATAATAAAACAAAATTAAAAACGAAATCATACGTTTATTGCAACTACAACAAACAGCGGAATGACAACTTCAAGCTCGTTTTACTGATAGTGACACTTGTTTATTTTTTGCAGCTATGTTTTTTTTATGCAATGGACATTAAAAAGGTATCCAGACACGATCAACTTAAAGTGAACTTGTCCTTTTATATAATTTTTGGGCATTCAATGTTATGATGGAAATTTCCACCATTATGCAAAGAAGGGTTAAGGACCACTTTTTATGAGACCTTATCAATTATTCAACAAGGAAAACTAAACAAGAAATGTTTGTACAAGGGAGGTAATACAGTGTTGCAAAGAAAATTACTTGTCTCGATCGTAATCTACAGAATGAAATGGAAAAACTAAAGAACAAGACCCACGAAGTCACTTGTTTTCTGGTGCTGAATTGGGAGAATACCCCATTCTTCATGGTTCGCGGCTCTTAGCTCCAGCCAGAGCAATAAATCCCACACTCGACCATTCGTCCTTAAAGCTAATTACACATTCAATACGCGCGTTGCACCATAAACTAACAAAGGGAATAGCTTAGACTCCCTGAACACACACATTCTGCCCACAGAGATTAGGATGACGTACCTTTATGTAGTATATCTATTCGTGAATCGTGATACATTGTCAATTGATGGCCGATTTTGCGACAGAGGAGTTCGCTTAATGCATACATATAGCATTCATTGCATTGCCGCACCTATTAGGATAGGAAATTCCCACAGAATTTACATGCCGGTGATAACGGCATTTCCAGGAAACTCGCGGATTGAGAGGCGTTTTGTGGTTGATCAATGGCCCGATCAGACAGACTGGGAAAAGCAGGAGACCAAAAGAGTGATGCGACGAGTTGAAACATGGTCGCAATTTGTTCTGGTCGATGACCAGGATGACACATTTAAACGGAAAGAAAAATACAACAACGTCGTGTTAAATGTAATGTTGTCCAAGTACGTGTGTAGTGTGTGCGAGACGTCAAAAATATTAAGGGCGACAGAAAGAAGGCAGCGGTGTGCTTCAAACTTCAAAATAAAATGTCATGTTGTAAATGTTGCGATACTTTGGGTCGTCGTGCTTAATAGGAATGCTAAATGCGCTACCAAACTGTGAGGTGTAAGCGGCGCAGGTTCAATTCTTGTTATTTACCTAGGGTGTATTTCGCTTTTCTGTGTCTCTTACTATGCTCGATCCTCCATCAGATGTTTAGAGTTCTCATCGGTGAGATTAAAAAACAATTATTGCAAACAATATATCATACTTGAACACATCATCCGACAATCAATGTATTAATGAACCAAAAGGTATCGAAGGACAAATATTAAAATTATAACATAACAGCAAACACAAATGAACTGAATCCAACATAGAAATTAACACAACACAACGTGGGAATCAGAATTCAGATGCTGGAGGGCCGAAACTGTGTTACTAAAACTCTTATGCTAGTAAAATACGCGAGTAAAACTTACCTTGCGGGTGAATGTCCATGACTTGACGCTTTGTGTTTGGGACCGTATAGCCATATAGCCCTTGAGCCATAAAAATTCCAACCGATATTTGTTAGCTTTCATATTTTGTTCGTCTAAATTTTTGTCTCTTTTTGTAATTTGGAGTGATGTGGAAGTTTGGAGTGTTCACCAGCTAAGGTATTGACCTCGTCATTTGGCCATGGTTCAAAACTACGAGTTGTTGTCCACAAATATTTCCCTTCGGGTTATATCCCGGACGTCGATAACTCGGATACTTGTGCCATTAGAGGCCAGGTGTCCAAGTTTGCATATGTATTTTTCTGAAGACTATGGCGTTTGTTTTGTCCCTGGCTGTATTTTTTATGCAAGTAAAAAAGAACATAAGGGTGAAATTATTGAAAGTACAGCTTCGTTCGACTAGCTGAACTCGAAGTAATCTGTATGTGCAACCACCATTAGTGTAATAACTTCCCGGCATTGAAAGAATGAGGTTTTGGATGTATGTTTGGGTAAGTCAGTTCATGTTGCTTCAACATGTTGACATGTTCATCCCACGCAGCAGCGGGTGGTCTCGTAGTGTGCTAGTCCTTGGGCTATTATCAACCAGATATGTTCGATGGGATACAGATCTGATGAACGGGAAGTTCATTGAAGAAGGGGAAAATGGCGCACTTTGAGAATTATTGTACGTTGCATCTAAGTGTGTGATCGCGCATTGTCCTATCGAAAACTGGTGGCACGGGAGTTCTGAAAGTTCGGAAGGAAAACAGTCTCCAAAACTTCAGAGATGGTACAGTGGCGTAGACTATACTGGCAATGTGAATTCGGCGAGTGCGGGAGTAGAATCCAATGGCACCCCATACCACAACGCCAGGGGACAGAACGGTACGGCGATGCACAATGCAAGAGTCAGCATTGATCATGCAGTTTGTCACCAGGGTGCTGCCAGATTCAGATGCAACTCTCCTGGTGCTAAAGACAAAATCGAGATTCGTCTGAAAAGATCATGGTTCGCATTCGTCTGTCCATGTGCGAGGTTCTACGCGTCGTTGCAGACGACGTCGAATGGTACGTGCTGCCACAGGATGTTGTGCAACACACTCTAATTCTTGAGCTATGGTTCTCGATGTTGCAGTATGATCCGTAATATCCATGCGAACAATATGTGAGCTGACACCTCCCTCACCTGAGCTGGCACCTTACTCTCCAATCATCCACACCATTCCAACGTGAGGACATTTCAGGCCATGATAGATTTAATGTGCACTATCCCGGGGAATACCCCGTCTTCTCACCGGGCTTCAAAACTAATGGGTGTTGTCCTCGAATCTGTCACTTCGGGATTGATCCTGGACCGTCGCCAATAGGCCATTATGTTACTCCAATGCGATTTTAATTAACTACCAATCTACCGTTGCTCTTACAACTGGACTACCGATGCAACTCAACAGGTGGAAAAGAAGTTTTAAGTAAACAACAGAGCACGTCCAAGGAACAGAAGATGAACTACTTTTGATACTAGCCCAGAAAGTTAAAGGTTCATGAAAAGGAGCCATTGGAAGCACAACGTTCTTAGGTGTTCGGCATGAGAACCCCTGAAATCTTTCTTAGGTATGTATGACAACCCCGAGGAACCCGAGTGATATGTCCTTCCTTTTATGTTAACCCTCGCCAACCCTTCTACTTTTTTCTCTCCCTCGTTATCGAATTTTTTTTATAGTACGTTAATTGATTTATCTTGTTCTTGGCGTGTGTCAGTTTTTTGAACCTGAAACCTAAACATCCGATTTATGAAAATTAACATCTACAATGATATACAGCAATTTTTTTCTACGTATCTTTCCCTTCGGGATCGACCTTATCATCTGACAGTGGTTGAAAATTTTGAGGCATGGTTCTCAGACCTTTAACTTTGGAGTTGATCCCGGATCGTCGCTAATATCCCATTATATTGCTCCAGAGCGACGTAAATTGAGCTACCTCCCTTTCCGGAAACTTGTGTCCTAAAATGGGGAATTTAAGGATAATTGAATAGGGAATTCAAGGATAATTGAATAGGGAAATCAAGGATAATTGAATGGGGAATTCAAGGATAATTTAGCAGGTAATGGTAATGGTAATTTTAGTTAACGTCGTACTAGAGCAATACAACTGGCTATTGCCGACGGTCCGGGATCAGTCCCTTAAGGGAAAGATCCGAGGACAACACCTCGTAATTTTGAACCACGGTCAGATGACGAAGCAACACCTGAGCTGGCACCCCACTCTCCAAACTTCCACGCCAACCCAACGTGAGATAATCGAGCAGGGAATTCAAGTATAATCGAATAAGGAATTCAAGGATAATTGAATAGGGAATTCAAGGATAATTGAATAGGGAATTCAAGGATAATTGAATGGGAAATCGATTACTTATATCGTCATTTACTATACAGCATGGCATAACTGAATTTTCACGGAATATGAGTTAACATGGATTTAGATTCAAAATTAGGCAAGGAATCAACTAGTGAGCTGCTTAAATTTATGATTCAACCACTTGGAGCGTTGCTATTATCGTTTTCGCCATCAAGGCAGATGGTCGTTACTATAATGGTTATGTCAGAAAATAGATTTTTTTCCAATCCTGAAAACTAACCAAAATTGAGTTATACCACGCTGGTTCTTTAACGACGATATACAGAAGCAATACACAGCACTAGATTTGCATTTGATAAATTTTCTACTTTAAAACTATCTATAATGACTGAGAATTAAAAAACTTTCTTGTTTTAAAGACTAAGGTTGTTACAAAGCTCCCAACAGCTTCGACGTTAATTCAACCCACCTCTGTTTCCCTCTAACATAAAGATAAACAAATCTATTAAATAATTACAAGAACTTTAATTGAACGTTGATACAAGATCACGCGTCAGAGTCCAACGCATTCCACATCAGAACCGGCGACCGTTCAAACATGGCATATCCGGTAGCACTTGTGACATTGGCACGCTCTAATGATGTTAATGAAATTACAAGAGGATTTCCCCCGAAACTCCACAGCGGTACTTTCAGACTGTTTCCTTGACCTTTCCCCAGCGCACCGCGCTCTTTGTTAATTACAAGAAACCTTGAAACAACGCGTGTGATTATGGACTCCTTTCTTTTGTTCCCTCTTCGAAACTTTGTTCTCGAACCTCGTACCCTGGGGTTAGGTGGCTGGCTGAAGTGGAAATCCCCAAAAGAATTCTTTCGAACGTGAATGACACCGGGATATTTCGAACTTCAGAATCGCTCATTATGTACCTCCGAGGGTAGTGTAATTTTGAGCTGGATAAAATTATCATATCACGAGGAATTTAAAAAACGAGCACAAAGACGTGAGGTGGGAAAACCTTTGAACCTATGATGCAGTTAAAACTCTCTCTGGCCAAAAAGTATTCTTACAAATCGCTATAGTTCTTAGAATTCAACTGTTAAGAATTTGAGACTGAAAATGTCGATGATAGTTATTTGGAACTGAAAACACGAATGACACTCCTAGTAACACACGTATCAATTATGGAGTTCTTGTTGAGTTCCGTCGCCGATAGCCCGTTGTGTTGCTTCAACGCGACGTTTATTAACTACCTACTTAGAGAATTTCAACGATCTGCCATAACATAATAAAAGAGTTCATAATGTATCGACCAAAACCATTGGAAAGAGAAAATTAAAGACAAATATCGTTAAGTAAAGCTTTGCACTGGAGACATCAGAACGGGCTATTGGCAACGATCCGGCATCAATCCCCAAAGGGAAAGAAAGATTCGAGGACATCTCTCACTTTTGAATCACGGTCAAGTGATACGGTCAATACCAGAGCTGGCGTCACACTCTCCAAACGTACACACTACACTAACTTGTGGACATTTAAGGCCACGATTGGTCGCACCATCCCGCACGTACACGACGATTTTTAGTTAGATAAAGTTTCGAACTCGCAACCCTGCGGTTACTGATCCACAACTCTTTCAACCGGTTGTATTTTTAAGTACTTGGGAAATAATACGAGTAAAACATTTATAGAAGTTAATCCAATTGATACAATTAGGAGTCCAATTCACGTTCCAAAGGAGCACAAAAGGAAGAAGGCTGAAAATCAAGCCCGAAAGAAAAGTGGGGAAACACAAGAGCTGTAGAAGTTAATATAGGATTTTAGATGTGGATAATTCAATGGACACAGTCGTAGGAGAATCGTATGCATGATGCAGAGAGAAATCTATTCGTCTGAAACAGCAAAATATCTCGAATGCTGAGCATTGGTGTCATAATTGTACAGCTTATTCTGTTTGGAATTTCAAGTTCATCGTAACTCTTTTGAGATCGCTTCGCCGCAGTTTTTTTTAACAATCTAGGCGGATCAAATTGAAATTTCAGTGTCGTATCTTAATAACAGTATATGCCTTTAGCAAGACCACGTGTGTATTTTTCTAAATAATTTCTCCTTACTGAAATAGGGTGTAAATAGATGGAACTTAGAATAACGTAAATAGATGGCCGACTTAGATGCTTAGAAGTTTTATTTCTGCAGCCTTGATCGACATTTTTTATTTAAATTCACCCACCCTTATGCAATTAGTCTTTTTTTTTTTTTCAGTTTTTAATTTTTTTTATGATGTGGAGTTGAGCTCTATTGCAGCGAGTGCACCGAAAGTGGTATACCAGTCCAGTCCAACGTTTCCGCGCGATGCTCGAACTCATTTCAACGCGCGGTATACTTATCGCATCAGCGGACTATATTTCCTCCCTCTGCCATGCAGCTGACTGTTTTGTTTTGTCATTTTACCATGTTAACTAACTACAGAAAAAGTTTCAGCCTTGTTGAAATCACTTTTTTAAAATTTATTTTCATCAACATTCGAACGCTCCCACACCCACCGCTTTCGGGCCAGCTGACAGTTTCCAGTTGAGGGATATGAACGTAACAACTGACACAAAAATGAGCCTTGTTGAAATGACTTTCCAAAATGATACTCGGGCGCCCGGACTATTGCCTTTAGCAGCCGAGTGTGAGTGCCCTTGTGAACTGAAAGCTGAGCAGCAATTAATGGAGCGAAACTGTGATAGTAAATGAGCAGTGTCTTCTATCATAAAGCCTCGGGTAGTCGTTGAAGATTAGGATCGCATTGGCGATTCAACTATCCATCGTAGACCATCCATCGAAATTATAAATTTTTTCGTGTTCAAATCACGCCCGTTAGTCACCAATTTAGCAGTCTGGTGTGAAGCAGTGCAACTTTGTATCTACCAAAATGTACTCCAAGGTATAGTCGGGTTACATTGCTATATATGAACTAATGAATCGTAATTTAATTTTTGTAGTGGTGACTAAGTTCGCTACAGGCCAAAAAGAATTATCTATGGCTACTGAAGCAAAACTACGAAAGGCAGGGAAAAGATATTTCAATTCAATCGTCAGACCTCTCTGTTGCTTCCCCCAGAATATCTACATTAGTAAAAATGGCGTGAATCTTATTAAAAGGCAGTAAAACTATCTACAAATAAAGTGTTTAGCCTAATAGTTGAAGCAGATCTTTCTACTCACCAATATAAAATTATGCGTCAACAAAGTAAAAGACATTATCAATTTATTACTTCTTATAATAAAGTCATAAATCAACTTAACAAACTACCCCTTCTGAGAACAACATCATAGCATCTCCAGTTTTTATTATTTTTTTAAGCACAACTATTCAATCACTTATCGACACGTCTGAAAAAGAGTTATATGCAATTCTAGAACAAGGCCTTAAGAATTTCATTTTGCCAAAAGATTATACTCCAACTGTAATTAAAACAGACAGATGTGATAGCAAAATAGGTACCGACAAGTTTTCTAAAAAATATCAATCTGAGCAAGATTTGTAGTATTTCTATAGTGATTTTGCAAATATGTGCTAACGATAAACAAACTATTTGGCAAAATATTATACCATCTCTAACGAAACAGTATAGTTCCATCTAATTTCTTTTCCAATGAATCAGTTAACTACTAGGGAAGCCAATAAAGTCGAAAATAACATTGCATTCTCGACCACGAAAGTATTTGCAAATGATATTGAAGAGCTTGTAAGGGCTACAATTATTTTTCTTTTGTAAGGCACTATAATGTGTAAGGCTGTATCATCATGTAAGTTAATGTAAACATATTATTTATGCTTAGAAAAACCAATTACAAAATAAACAATCAGAATATTGCTTAACATTAAGGTTGTAGACAAAAATTTCCTTTGTTTTGAATTACTACCTCTGCTCTTGTGGTTACGTTTTTTCAACTGTACATGTTTCATGCAAGCTTGAAAATAAATTTTGGCTGGTTCGGGAATTAAAAAACAAGAACTAAGGATCCTCCAAAATAGAAGCAATTTGATAAGTTTAAAGCTCAGTTTGGGGTGTTGGTGTATTTATTTGGTTGGTGGCCGAGCAGCAAACAGGAATAACTAGATAGAAATAGCGCTCGACGATTTTTTAGATAAACTGAGAGATCTGCTGAAAGAACCGGAGTTGATGTAGAATTAATCAAGTGCTTCCATACATATTAGACTGTTTAAATTTATGTTTTGAGATAAATTTGAAAAAGTTTGCTGAAAGTACACGAAGCAAGTACAAGGCATATACCTCAGAGTATCTTTGGCACCCAATGCCGATAACTATACATAAAATACCAGTTTATGGAAATACTCAGAATAACAGCTAAAGGCAGGAAATAAATATACTAGGCAGAAAGGGAACTGCGAATTGACACGAATACGGATTTAACGAATAGGTTACTCATCACCTCAGATCCACTCATATCAAGTTTACGAACAGGCAAGAAGTTAGTGTACAATCAGTGTAAGGTATGTATCAGAAGTGGATATTCTTTGCGAATACGGGAAGGGAGTCTACGTCCGGCTCATTATGCAATTTGAGTGTATAAGAAATATTATTAGGTTAGACAGATTAAATCATTTAACATCTAAAATCGCTTAAAAATAATCATCTTTCTAATATAATTTTAGTACAAGAATTGCCACTATTGATCTTTACGTATAATGACAATAAAGAAAAAATGAGAAATATAACAAATAGTTTCAACTAGGAACAAGTCATATTGCTTCTGAAAATATGGTTGGTTGGTTTTTTTATAACGCAAGAGTCATATAATGCAGAGATGCCCGAAACACAAGACAGACAATGTTAAGTTATGGACATAAGAGCACACTCAGGTTTTCTTCACACAGAAGGGAGACACCCAAGGTAAGTCACAGGAACCGAGCATGTTCCGCCTACAACTGGTACTCGGCAAACACAGAAAGCCAATGTGGCCCAAAGAGTATATGGTCAGATCATCCACCGTAAATCTATACTTTTTAAAAATAAATAAGGTGAAAATTAAATTTTTAAGGTGCATCGCGAGCGAACGAAGCGAGCATTTTTCGAGGATAGGATCAATGAGTATTGCTTAGCAGTTGTCAGGGGTCCGCAAGCAGAGTATGGCCTCACCAGTTATTAAAACCTTTACTATAGAGATTAAAAAAAAAGAAGTAGCGTATAATATAGCGGGATATTTATCCTTTGAACTTTCGTGGTCAGGCGATAAAAAAAAACTCTGTGATTACAAGCTTATAAGAAGGAATTTTCCTCCGGAAGGCTGAGAGTAGCCAGTTCCATTCTCCCGATCTTTTCCATCAGTTAGAACTTCTGTGGGATCCGAAAATAAACCTATAGACAGTGAGACTAATGTAGTGTAATATCAATGTAATGTAAGCTTGCTTAAGACTATAGTGGACCTTCTAAACTCCCAAGATCCATCAAAAAATCGATGTTATTCTTTTAACTTTCAAAATTGATACCAAACTGTGTGGATAGTAAAAAAGATTTTCAACTAACGATCATTTTTGACGGAGAAGTTAACAAAACATATAGTAGATAAGAATAGTAAGTACAGTAATAATAATGTTGGTAAGGATAGTGGTAAGTTAAGTAACATACAGTAGTGAGGAGGTACGTTCTTTTTTGCAGATTTTTAAGAATCTTCTGATTTCTAAATGTTGCCTGCACATAAGGTTCTTATTCATTTCGAAAATTGTTTGGAAAAATCCTTGAAATCTGTATCTAAATGTGAATGAAAAATTTATCTCGCCTAAATTTTGGAACTTGGTTTAAAATGCTGTTTTTGCAAAAATTTTAAGTACTTTGGCACACAAATTTATTTTTGCTTTATAATTGAGTTACACTTATCAAGTGAAAAGTTCATTTGATTAACAAATATATAAACTACTAGCAAAATACCCGAACTTACTCGGTTTGAATTGGTTTACTCTAGATTGAAGAGATGATCAAAATATATAATGACTTATGTCTTTCGTAGAATAAAATAATATTTTAACACATTTCGCCATCTTTTTTTATAATTTCTACAATTTACTTTGGACACAAATCCTACACATGCATATCCATTCATGTAATACATTTCACATACATCCCAACCTTGCTGTATTACAAAGCTACAAAATGACGAAAGGTGACACTAAGGTTTACTACTACAAAAGACGGTTTTGAGGGAGATTTGGAATTCCCTTTCATAAGTTCTTTTCATGTTCAACTCAATTAATAAAAATGGCGATTTACGGAGAGTGCTCTCGCACTCGTAGTTAACAAAACAATATTTTTTACTTGTGGCCCTGTTGCATCAGGGCATGCGACATTGTGGAATTTCCCAATATTCTCTTGTCATTATGACAAAGAATTTTTTAATGTTTGAAAAGTTCTTGTTCGGATTTTTTAAACATTATTATTTTTTCAATAACGGCATTATTCTTTAAAAAACTGCACTTAAAATGTCTTTTATGCTTACGTACCTGCCACTTTTAAGTCTAATACTTTGTAGTCGTGTTGCAAATACAATTTATTAAAATAATAAACATTTAAAACAGAAAACAAAAGAAAACTGCAAAATAAAAAATGCTTATAGGGAAAAAAAATTGTTTTAATGATATTAATTCGTGATTCTTTCTTTATCTCTTGATCTTGCACAGTAAAAAGTGCACAAATTTAGAAATGAGGAATTAATTCAGAGCGAAAGAATATCACTGCACCCACGATTAACCAACCCGAGTTTCCGTTCGTTGAAAAATATCGTCTGTCCCAAATATTCGGAAATCGTTTAGGGTCAGGCGGAGTAATTGTAAAGAAGCAATACAAGCGCCTACGTGGGATTCCGAGGAACTAAAAAGTTGTGAAATTTGAAAGGTGGCAACCCTGAAGATGCAATACGACGATCCCGCATTTCTTTCAACCACAGTTGATAACATGTTGAGAAATTTGTGGTTGAAACGTTTGGATTTTAAAGTTGTGTGTTTGCTGCATTTTCTGCTGCTCTCGATAATCTATTGAAATGTATGTTGTTCCAATTCTTTACTATTGTCAGTTATGTTTCTATCGAACAAAAAAAATCATTGACTTTTGCTTCTGGGAACTTAAATGCACCTACAGTTGAATGTTTACAATTACCGCGTCCCTTGAAAAATAGGAGTAATTGTAAACATAACTTTGCCAATAATTTCGTTCAATTTGGATGGAAAACCAATATGTTTTCCTGTGTCATTTTGTACGTTTAAAACGTTTGAATTGCGTTTTAATGCATTTTTCGTGTTTTGAGGGAGCAGGAAGACTTATTTACTAAAACATCTCACACACAGTGAAGTTCTTACAAGTGACCAAGTTCTATCACGCCTGAAGGAGGCAGAAGAGAAAAGGAACAAAAAGAAGCCGAGTGAGAAGAAAATGAAAGAGCCATGAGTAAGCAAGAAACTAAGAAAGAAGCAAATCGTAAGTATAGCAGGAATACTCCTCGAAGAGACAATGAGAATGAGGAATTATTGAAAGAATTGACTGACATTGACAATGAGGAGTTTGAAGTTCTCCAAACATTCAAGCAAAATATGGAAGACTAGTTACTGGGGAAGTTACATATTTTGAACTACCATGGAAGACATTGCAACGACTGCGTTTCTGCTTGTAGATTTGGAGGGGGGAGAAAGAAAAACCCATTTTTCGTATGTATGCAGGGTGGATGCTGTTTTAGAAGAAGTGTTTGAGAGGTCACTGGACTCATAAGCATTGATAATGCAAAGACTAAATTCGTTCTAGTTGAAAAAGGCAAATTCCGTGTTTCGAAAGACCATGTCAAAGCAATTTTACCTTTTTCAACCAAGAAGGCCGTAAAGAAATTTTCTAATTTGAGGGCACTGTTAACGTGTAAGAAATGCAGTGTTTGTCTGTTTTCTGTTCCCAAGTGTGCATTTTAAAATTAAAAAACAAATTTAATTTTCAAATTTGTAATTTTTTTAAAAACTAAATACATCTTTTGTTAAATAAATGATTGAATTATTTATTCTTGTGTATTCCTGGAAGTTCACCTCATGATCAATGCAACTTTCAAGTGTCACGATATTTTGCAGGGGTAAGAAGTGGGAGTATGGGATATATGTAAATATCAAATCGGGTAATTGTATACATGGCATTAGAAGGGTCAAAATACCATTGGAGTTCCTTTTACTGCCATGACTACTGCACGTACAAACATGTTCAATATTCAACAGCAGGAGGAAAATCGTAGTTTACAATTACCCCTACTTTCAGGGGTAATTGCAAACACATGGGGTTATTGTAAACAGCCGAATATGGTGGGAAATATCTTTTCTGGAATCTTCGTAATAATGAAGCATCAAAGTAGGATAGTGACAAGTTAGTTTAATAGGGTGAACAATGTTTAATTACTTTATCAAGAGTTTGAAAATAGGGATTTAAAGTGATCATACAAATTTTGTTTACAATTACCCCGCCTGACTCAACATTACTCAAAGAACAAAAATAAGAGTTGAAATAAATGAAGTATCAGAGCTAAAATTCCATAAGAAAAAATGATTTTTGGAAAAATAATTGCTTTTTTAGCAGTACTGGTAAAGCAATCCAATTAATAGCAATACTCAATGCATAATATATTCCAGTTTTTCCAAAACGACCCATTATGGTTGATTTAAGTATACTTAATCAGGTGTTTTAGCACGAAACTTATCTGAATATAACAATAAAGAAATGGTTAATATTGCATTCAACAAAACTAATATATAATGTATAAAATAAAGCAAATTGCAATCAAATATCTGGAATGAAATTCATGTAATGTCTCTCTGTACAAATAAACAAACACAAAATCGAACATAGAATAGAAAGACGGACAGACAGCTTCCGCAATCGAGTTCAGTCACTAAATGAAGATAGGTACTCACAGTATGCAAAGTTTCATGAAAATATATTAAACCGTGTGAGCGTTTATAAGGCACACACATACAGCCAGCCAGATGGACAGATATACACCAAACGCACAAGAGTCAGATTTGGCATCAGAAGTGTCCAAAACGGATAGAAAACTTCAAATGAGTCCAAAATATTCAATGTGTACAAACAAACATCCTGTACGATATGGTACTAGCCGTTTTCCTAACACGTGGACGCTGGAATGTTTCGAAATGCAAAAACAACTTCAGACTTTGCACGTGCGGCTCATCGGCGTTCCATTTGATCCATACATAGCTGGAGTTTCCGTCGGTTCCCTAATCCCATGTCTGGGATCAAGTTTTGCAGTGGGGGACTCAAGTCGGCATGACAGACGGTTTTCGCATCTGTGTGGGGCTGTTTCTGTTCTGGAGAGGACATAAATATCTCTAGAGGGCTCGGAATTCACCCCCCCCCCTCTCGTTGGCAGCTGCGGTTCTGTTTGAGCGAAGCGAACATGGATTTTGAGATTCGGACTCGAGAATCGACGAGAGACAGACGTCTCTGTTTTGCCATTTGTTACTTTGGCTTCAGGCAGGTTTCGGTTGTCGATGGCTGTGCCCATAATTATATTTTTAAATTTTCTTGTAAATATTTAATTTATGTAAATAAATAGTTTAATTTTAAACCAGCTGTACGTCAAATTCTTACATGACGGTACAATCCCTATTCTTATTTATATAGATTATGTGAAGTAAAATTTTGACAATACATAAACGCGTATTGCACATGGGACCAATACATTTTGTTAATTTATCAAACTTTTTATACACGTGATGTGTAATAACTTGTACACAAATTAACATTTTTGGATCAAATTTTACGTATAGACTATTGAGTAGAAAAACAGTCTTTACAAATTATGTAAAAATGGAATAATAACTAGAAAATTCGTTTTGAGAATCAACAGCCTCATGAATAAACTTAATCCACAAGCCAAAATTTTCGTTATAAATTGGATCGAATCTCCTAAACACTAATTGCTGTTTTAAAACTGATCGATATTTAATTTAAAATTTTTTTTTTTTTTTTTTTTGGGGGGGGACGAAACTTTCATTGCAATTATTACTTACGTTACTGCTTTCCACAAACAAAAATAAAAAAATTAATGCTTTCAACAATTTCAATATAAAAAGCCTTCGTATACTTAAATCCATAATACTCAAAACCGTTTAAATCAAACAAAAAAAAAGCGCAAAATTTTCGCTTTATTATCTTAAGAGAACGGGTTTGCTTGAAACAAGGACAATATTATGCGTTAATCTTTATGGTATAGGGTGTAATCATATTTCCTGTAAGACATGCTGGAATTTTCGAAGTTAAAAAGTAATTGATCATAAACTATCTTTTAATGTAAACTGTCTATTTTCCGTGTCTGCGCTGATAAGTATGGCAATTCTCTGAATTGGAGTAACTTGTTTAATGTATTCATTTATGAGTTCTTTTGTAAGTAGCCTCTTCAAGTCATGCTTCATTTAAAAGTAACCCTTAATTTTGTTTCATTTACAGAGCAATCCGTAATACAAAAAAAAAACACATGAAAGCTTCTGATGGCGTTACCGATGCGATTCATGTATGTCAATAGGGGGGGACGACCCTATCAAACTGAGACAGGGAATAGTATTCAAAAAGTTATAGACATTTTATACCGGAGACCAAAAATGTTAAATTTTGTTAATTTAGCATGTATTCCAATACATAATAATAATACCGATAATTACGTATAATACCAGTAATACACGTGTGTATAACCAGTACATCACGCAAGTTTGTTTCTATAAAAGTGTAAATTCTGTGAATCTGTCTGTATTTTATAATTATTGTATTTATTATTACCCTCTTTTCAGAATTTCATTTTTCTCTGAAAATATTGCTGACACTCTTTTATAAACACCAGTGTATATTAATAGCATCACTGAAATGAAAATGTGTGCACTGAAATTATTTTACCACACAAAATACAAATACATGATAGTACATACTGGATAGTACAACGATTATATCGTTCCTGGATATCTCAGATTTTCGAGAGTCGAAATTTGGGTCGAATTAGGCCAGCCAAATACATTAAGGTTGCAATTTATCAATTGCGTAGCGTCCATGTACACCTAGAATCCTGGCACTCTTGATAAAAAATTATAATTCGGAAAAACTAGGTGGCAAAAAATAATAATAATTAAAATTGATAAAACTTTAAGCAAAACCGAAACTTTTTTTTGGTAAATCTGAGTGAGACCAGTATAACATCTGACTAAGTCAGTTGCTATTTAGACGTCCTTGAATGCAAGTTTAAATGCACAAATTCAAGCAGGGAATGTAGATACTGGATCATTTCAGCCTCAGTTTCTTACTATGATTAATTAATGGTGTTTGGTAATGTATACTTTCATCATGAACTCTTCCCCACGCATCCAGTTTAGATTATTTGTGAAGATGGCCTTTGCGCATGGTCTATCGTTCTCTCTTCATCTTCTCGCTTTGTAAAGACCTGCCTTCAAGATCTAACGGCTTTTGGATCATTTATACACAGTTGTCAAAATTAGACGCAACCCCGCCTTTTGGGGTTCTTTAACGAAGGGCTATCATTAAGGGAAAGAAACTACTGTAGTTAGTTTGTTAGGTTGCTACGGCTAAGTAAATATTTCTTCTTAATTTTAGACGTCAATTAAATAACCATACTATCATCATGTAATGGTAGGTAGTTAGGCAGTTGCATTGGAGCAACACAACGGGCTATTTGTGAAGGTCCGACACCTATCCTGAAGGGAAGTATACTCTAGAGCAGGGGTTCCCAACCTTTTATTAATGCGTACCACTTGAAATTTTTGGCGTACCACCAGACCTATATTTTTTTAGAAACATATATCTAATGTCAGAAAAGTGCCCAATGGCTTGTTTTATTTTAATTAAAATACTAAGAAAGCTTCATATTTTATGATTAATGCACTTGTATTTCGTATTAATGATGTTTTAATAAAGGAAAAAATAAAACTATTATTGAAAATTACAGTTTTATTTTTTACTCACAGGTCTGAAAACAAATAATTATCTCGAATTATCTCGTGCGTATTTCTCATACATAAAGATAAAGGAATTCTTCTAAAACGATTTGACAGGGAGAAATATCAACTTAATTTCGCCGAGATAGCCATTGAATAGAAATAGATAATCAGCAACAAAGTTTCTCTTTAAATAGTGCTACTGTTAGCGTCATTTATTACAATGTAATATAAACGTTAATCACAAATTGATTTCATATAATCCCATTTTTCCTATAACGTGGTTGTACATACTAAAAAATCGAACAAACTTCGTAGAATATTTGGGTCGCTCGTATCATTTTTGCTTACCACCTGAAACGTTGCCGCATACCACCAGTGGTACACGTACCACCGGTTGGGAATCCCTGTTCTAGAGTATTAGACACTGCAGGTGTCCCTCTTACCCCCCGTCCATGTGACAGGTAAAAGTGTTTTTTTGCGGACACATTGCGGAAAAGTGGTTGGAGCCCACCAAAGAGCGTGACAGTTTCAGGCGAACCCTTAGCTGTGTATTTTAGCTTCAGGACGATTTGATATCGTTAATCTAGTTGAGTTTGCTTTGCAAAATGAGCCGAGATCAACTATCGTGAGGAGTGCTACCACGTATTTCAGAACGCGTGGCAGGTGTAAGCACTCGTATTACTTTGTTTACATGGTGGGAACTAAGACTAATAATGTAAATAGAAGAAAACATATCAAAGTTATGTTAGTTGAAAGCAAAAGTTAACAAAAAAGGGCTAGTTATAATAAGGCCTTAGGATGTAACTCTTTAACAAGTAATGAATATAGTTGAAATTAATTGTAAGCAGGTCTTATTGAATGAGGATGTCGATGTTTTCCCAATAGGAACTTCATAATTAGCATAATCTTTGCTTGTGCTTGGTTATTATTTGCCGTGTTTGTTGCCCATGCCCGGTAATTTTCGTCTGTAGGTTGTGATAGATGATGTAGACACGTGAGGGGGCAGTTGAAAGCGTAGTGGTTTGACGTTTCTATTTGTCCGCAGAGGCAGTTGCTACTTTAAATCTGCTTACATAGCTAGGGAAGGATACGTGGCCTGTGTAAAAAGACTTGAGGTAGGGTCCACATGGGTCCTTCCTGGGGTTGATCTTTGGAAGAAATGTGGAGGTTCTTCTTCCTGCTCATGCTCAGTTTTATTTACATAGATAAAAAATAAGACATTTTGACAGTTGAAAGTTTTTTTTTTTTACTTATAAGAAAATTGACCTACAGTCATGACGCAAAGTGAAACCTAGGCAAAAGTTCAAGCTTCTAACAAGATGCGCGAGAGCAAGAGGATCTTCCACTTAGCTACATGTACAGGTATTTTGTTTTCTGGATGTTTCCTCAAGTTTCTATTTTCGGTATTGAATTACGCTATAAAATATTTGTTTAATCATCACATTTTCCCAACAATATGAATTTTAAAGGTATAGTAAAAAAACGTGCTTCATGTTACATGGAAAATGTTTATAATTTCGATGAACTTAAGCCAAAGACTGATTACCTTTAACTTCGAGGGCTTTCAATTCTAGAGTTCATTACATTCAAAGTCCTTTCCGAAGTTTTGGATCTCGGAGAGGCTTTGAGATTCGCTGTATCGTCTGGAAAGCAGCATATATGGATTATGACTGACATTAACAATTCAATATTACAACTGAAATATCTGACTTATGCTATAGAAAAAACTAGGATATGTTCTATCTTGTCTGAATTGGTGGGAACGGGGTCAGCTTTCTTGTAGTGGGCACGATACCACGTTGGTTAAATTGGCCAATGAGAGCAAATGAGGGTTGTGAGCAGATATCCTTACACAAGTCGAAAAACCGCAAAACCACAAGCTCTTAAGTCTGCTGGCAAGACTTAAGAGCGGGCGCACCTAATGTATGACTTTTGCGGAGATAATTTTAAAATTTTACAACCTGCTCATGCTCAACAACCCAGTAACTTCTTCTCATATTTTAAATTGTATAGGTGTCTCTGTGGGGCTGTTCCTAGTTGCTCCAGAGTGAAACACAAACTTTTGGACTTGATCTAGATTATATCTAGAAAGAAGGGATTAATAACAACATAGTGTGTTCCTATGGCTATTCAAAAAACGCGAAGTTTCAAATAGCATCAGCTAGATAGAATTTATTAAAAGTTGACGTAGCTAGTGCTGTTAATAATTGACTTTTCAAGGTCTTCAAGTCTGACTTTTCAAGGCATTTCTAACTTTTTAATCAATTTTTTATTTTAAATCGGTGTTGCAGAGGAAGTTACCTTAGTAACTAAAACATATGGGCTTAAAAATCCAGACAAAATTATTTGTGTCAATAGTACTCAATAATATTTTCATATTTAAATTTGATAAGAAAGATTGCAGTTGGATTTGAGTAACGTCCTCATTTTTATATTTATTTTGATAGTGATCAGTTACGTTCAGAACTTTCAGCCGCCACGGGAACTGTTATTACGGCAAACTGTATGCAGTAGGCTTAATGAAAAAGACCTATATGCTAGAAAACCAAGGGTATGTGTTTCACTGTCTTCGCAACACAAGAGGTATCGTGTGGCATTGGTGCAAAGAACATCAAAAGAGTCAACATCAATGGACCCATGTTCTCTTTACTGATGACTCGGGGTTTAGTTTAACATCTGATTCTAAGCGTTTTTACATCTGGAGGGAGTCAGGAACGCGAAATCTTCATTCAAACATTATGGAATGTGACCGTTTTAGTGCGGGTATGATGGTGTAGGTAGGAATAATGATCGATGGACGTACGCCCCTAAACGTTTTCAACAGAGGATCTGTGACCAGCCAGAGATCTCGGGATGAGGTCTTAGAACGTTATGAAAGACTTTTCAGAGGTGCATATGGATCGGATTTATTATTCATGATCGATGATGCTCGTCCACATCGAGAACAAACCTCGTTGATAATTTACTTGAAAATTACACCATTGAGCGAAAACCGTGGCCAGCAAAATCTCCTGATCCGAACACAATAGAGAATTTATGGAACTATATTGGAAAAGTAGTTCCACGGAGACATCCTCCTCCTAGAAATACAAATGCCCTGTATTGCTGGAGGAGTGAAACACAGTTTCCCAAACTGTGTTTAACAACTTTATTGCCAGTATGAAATCACGTTGTGATATGTGTGTACAAGTCAGGGGCGATCACATTTCATATTAAATTCATAATTTTTTTTTTTTAATTTTTTTTTCTAAACTCTCCTTGTCACATTTTATTGCTGTTTTTATTGTTTCATGCTACAGTTTTTATAGCATATGCAGTATTCATAATTTTTTTTCTTTTGTATTTATGTGTTATGATGCTATGTCTCATTCCACACAAATTCATAAAATTATAGTTCACAGTTTCTGAGAAATACGTGATTCTATGCATCTAAAGATAATTTTGGACACCAGTATATTTCAGGATCTCTATAGCGCTGCTACTTATTGAAATGCTTGAAAGAAATTTCGCTTTTCGCATAAAGTAATAGTAGTAGTATTATATTAGTATTTTATATATTACTAGGTGCCCGCCTCCTGCTCGCTAAAGCTCGCCAACCCCCGGAGGATTGCTTTGCAATCCTCATTGGTTCGCTACGCGAACCTATGCTCGCTTCGCTCGCATCAATGAAGACATGTGTCCTAGCAGAAATGATTGTTTACAAAATATGATATGCCAAAATAATATTTTTCAAATCTAAATTTGCTATATTACAGAAAATATATATACAGTACCCTGGAATATCAGAATTCAAATGAAAACTTTGAGCAAATTTTGAGTCGAAATGTGAGCGCTGCTTTGGAAATGGAATACCCAGCATATTGTTTGTGTGTACATTTCCATAAAGCATTCTTGAGTCACCCACACTTTTTCATTCAGTTTGCTGTCGAAAGTAATAGTGCAAGCGTCTTGTTGAACTATAATTGTTGGCCCTGTAAAGGACCGTTTCTTAAATGGCCCTGAAATGATCCTCCGCTTTCTTTGATTTGTAATTTTATGCTCGAGTATGAAACAGCTCGACTAAAACTATTTATTTTTTCAATAAAATTTCATCCGATAACGCTATAAATTCAATTGAGGCGACTTCGTGGTAAACAAACAATCGTACAATGTTGCCAAAACGCGATAACAAATAACGTCATTTTTGCGTGCCACGTAAGAGAATTATATATATAGATTCAAGTCTACATAAAACTATATTTACATACTCAATATTTTTCTTCTGAATTTTTAAATCACATAAAAGTTTTAGTCCACAATAAATCATAACGAAATACTATTAAATTGTTATGGTGTATGAAAAATTGAACCAAGAGTCAGAATAAAAACGACTTTTCATTGTAGTTATTTAAGATACATAACCTTTCACTTTTCTCTTCAAAGTATTCAAGATCGAGGTTTGGTTTCGTAGGTAATGGCTTTTGGATCCTAGAAATTCCTTGGTAAAAAATATTTCGGAGCGATAGTAGTGAATATAAAAGCATTTATGATAAAAATTTATAAAAAGTAGAACTAGTGAAAAATTTTCAGAGTCATCGTATATTTGATGAGATTTGACGACGCAGACTTAGTTCAATGCCGATAGTTGTTAAGTATCAGAGTAATCAAATACCTGAAACGAAAGAACTGCGAAAACTTTAATCTATAGCAAGTGAGCGAACGGCGCAACACCGACTACGGAGCATTAAACCTCCATGATCTGTGAAACTTTCAAATAGAAAAGAACTTGGTAGTCGCAATGGAAAAACACACCGGGCTGTTGGTGACGGTCTGAGATCAATAACGAAGGGAAAGATCTGAGGGTACAGCTACACTCTACGTTTATGAGCGATGGCAACGGCCTTGGCGATTTTTTTGGCGCACTTCCAAAGTCGCCAAGGAAAGAATTATTTCCTAACTCTTTTCCTGTCACAATTTTTTTTCTTTTTACAACACAGTTTTTAAGCACATTTCAGAACGTTTTAAAAAGTATATTTTTAAAAAACTTTCACAAAAAGTAGTAAGCTTAAGCACATATCAAAACACATTTGTGAACCAGCAGAGAAACTAAGCTACGAATGGTAAGAATACCCTGAAACTTATCAATTACACTAAATACAGTAAGCATGTTGAAAACGAAAAAAAAAAGAAATAATACCTGATAACGTCAGAATTCTCTCGTAAAAAATAATGAAAACGAAATTGGTCAAAAAATCAAAACTCTGAATCCTGTCGTGAAAAAACTATTATAACAAAATAAAAATTCCACAACTGTCAAAATACAAATAAATGGACCAATGGTATCACAGAAAACGATTTAAAAGGACCAATGCAATCAAAGGATATTTTAAAAACAAAATAACCAATGGTAGGAAAGAAAAAATTTCAAACGAATCAATGAAATCAAACGATTTGAACGGATTTTGGAAGAACTTTCTTGAATATTCAAAATGAAAATTGAAAGTTTCCGTTTGCCGAGGTTGCCATGAAAACAACAGCAACGAAAGATGGGTTGCCTTAATTTATCGTAACTCGCTACTAGAAAAATCGCCAAGCCGTTGCCATCACTCATAAACGTAGAGTGTAGCTGTACCGATCTGAGGACGGGGCACTGCGTACTTTTGAACCGCTTTCAGATGACGAGGTCATGAACTGGCATCCCACTCTTCAAACGTCCACACCTCCAACGTGAAGACATTTGATGTCACGACAGATTTAACGTGCAACACCCATGTACACGACGGTCTTTGGTTGGATCGAGTTCGAACTCACAACCCTCCGGTTGCTAATCTTCCAATCTTCCAACCGTATTACAGCGGCATTGTTTGTAAAAGTATCAAATGAAAAAGCCTATTTCATACCTTATTCTTAATGATAATGTATATAAGTATCGTCGTCTATTTAACCCTTTTTATCGTCTATTTTGTCCTTTTCAAAACCAAACTCTTGCGAGTAGAGAAACTCCTTCTTTTAAACACCTAATATTTATTTCTCGACTGAACATTCCATTTCATTCCTTATGTACACTCTGGGACCTCTGTTTAAATAATGGGACGCTTCACGATTTGAAAGTATGTAAAGTAAAATTTTAAGCATAAAACTTTATCCTTTTCTTCGGTAATGGTAATGGTAATCTTTAGTTAACGTCGTACTAGAGCAACACAACGGGCTATTGACGACGGTCCGGGATCAGTCCCTTAAGGGAAAGATCCGAGGACAACACCTCGTAATTTTGAACCACGGTCAGATGACGAAGTAACACCTGAACTGGCACCCCACTCTCCAAACTTCCACGCCAACCCAACGTGAGGACTTTCGGCCACGACAGATTTAAGGTGCACCAGCCGCCTCTACACCATACGCTTACAAACATCCATGCCCGGACCCGGATTCGAACCAGGAACCTTCCGATCCAGAGGCTAACACCTTAACCACTATACCGGTCCTTTTCTTCGGACACATTTACAAACGTTTATAAATATAATTATATCTTTGCAAACAAATTAATTCAAAAAAAGTTTTTCTCATTTCTCGGTCTCGATAATAACGATCCCCTTTGGTGCAGGTGCCCTGGGGTATTAGCGTAGCAAGAATTTTATTTCTGCTACGACCCAAGGTTATATAAAGATAGGATCCTATCCCATTAAAAAAAATATCTGTTTAGGTTATTGTTGGTTTTACCAGACGATGAGAACTAAAGAATCACTTTAAGGGCAAAAAATTGACATATCTCGGTTTATACACGAATAACTGTGGGATGGTTTAAAAAATATTTAGGAAATGAATTACATTAATTTGCATTAAGAAAACATACAAAATGTTTGGGAAACCCAAATGTCTTGTTTTTGTATCACTGTTGGCGGATTGCTACGATACGCGATATTCCTAATATTATAAATCTTACGTATGTCCGTAATAATTGGTTTTATACGTCATAAATATTAAATAACCGAACTGTGAGATGAATATTAATTAAAGGGCTTCGAGCAATAAAGTGATAATACACAGAAATATATGTTCTGTAAAGATAAAAAAAATCGAAACAAAATACTCATGGATCAAAAGCATTTCTGATTATTTGAGTGAATAAATACTTGAGAGTGCAAATTTCCTGTCCTTTTAAATACAGGGGTTAATCATTATAGTTTTGTAATTTTTCAAAACTTCAAAACCTACTGTAAAACGTGAAGGATGACTAATCATCCTGTTGCTCGAAGGGCTTAAATTCATAAAATTACAGTCATTTTTAGAAAATAACTATTCTTCTTGAATATAAAAATTTTTTCACACACACATATCTTGTGGCTTTTTTGCTGTCAATATATCCTCAGATTTATAAAATAACAGTTGTTCAAGCAATATAACAACTATTTTATTCGAAGAATAGAAAAGAGCATTTTCATACGATCATATTTACCAAGTAATTTTCATGCAATCATAAGTTTTTCAAATAAAGTATTGGCTTATCATTATATTTCCCAAATGTTTTAAACCAAGAAACAATCATTTTTAGAAGAAAAAAAAAGACATTTTCTTTGAAGAAATAAAAGTACATTTTCATGCATATATAGGTATACACTTTAAAAGTCAGTAACCAACACTTTCGGGGTGAACCCTTGGGGAATAGGTTGGTTGGAATGGAATAGAATAGTCTGATATTCAATGGAATATCAGAATGTTCCATTTGAATGTTCTGATATTCAATGGAATATTAGAATGTTCCATTTGAATATTCTGATATTCTTTAAAAAAGTTAACACAGTGAGCAATACATTATCATTGACCAATTTAAAATCCACACTCCTTGACCGCTCACGGATCCCACATCGGACCTGTTCCTCCCCAACCTTGAAAAACCGCGCGAAGAGTGACCGGCCGTCGTTCGATCGGCCTATCGATAGACGAATCAATGAATTCGAGAGGGGGATGCCCCAACACGTGACCCAAACAAACATACCTGTGCAGTATCCATGCCGAAAGAAAGGGTTGACGGTCGACGTCGCGCCGCCCTATGTCTCCGGCCTGGTGACCCACGGCAAACTGTGGCATCTCCTCACTCCGCAACCTTCCTACCTGTGAGAGAGGCCCTACTGACCCACTTTCACCCATCGTACGCTAATTGACTGCAACGCCCCCTGCGGCACGAAAGGGAACTCGACATGGCCACTCATTTATTGTCCTCTGACCAATCTGTGGTAATGATGCATCCGACAGGTCAAAAGTCTATGCAAATAGCCGTCTCTTTTCACCTTCTTCTCCCACCTCATGCATTCGGTGGAAGGGTTCTTGCACGGCGATTGTTCTGGTAGGAGAGAGGAAATAAATCTGCCGTTCGCTTTGCTCGTTATGCTCCCGCTCACCTTTGGGCGATTGCAATCGCGAGGGAAATCGAGTAGCCCTGTGCTGAAATACAACCGTGCCTCTTAATTCTTTCATCTGCATAAAGGTTATTGTGGACATTAAAACCCTGATTTTTGACGATTCTTTTGACTGCTTCAAGTTGACTTCCACTGTTCATTCTTTTTATACACGAATATAGGTAGGTAGTTGAATAAGGATACACAGACCGAACCCTCTCAGCGACCAGCCTCACCATGCGTTATTTTAATTTTTAACTGGTCAAAACTTAATTAAGAGATTAATGCATTAAAATGCGCAAGTCTCTTTTGGGTCAACATTTTGCACGCCGGCAAAAAAAGTGACACAAGTCAAAAAATTTTGATGTTATGTCATTGAAAAATATGTACAAGGTGCCCGAGAGTGTTATTTTACTATTCTATCGAATATAATAGAAGTTACCACCATAAATACTTGCCTAAAATTTAAAAGAAGCTTATACTATTTCAATATAAGTTTTATAGTATCCTTTAAGTTGATGTTTCCCAAATTCTGCAATTTTGAGTTGCGTTACTTTTTTTTGCGGGGGAACGATATGTATATACGTAAACAAACCTTTTTAGTCATGAAAATTAAAAATCGAAAAATTGGAACAGCTTGAGTAATGAAAATTTAGAATCATTTTTGTGCTTGGCTACTACGAAAATCGAACCAAATATTAAAACAATTCTTAAATCAGAAACAATGTCACGCGTCCAAATTGTATTCTTAATTAAACTTTCGTTATTTTTCTTTTATATTAATTTAAAAGACATATAATACTAGCAGAATTACACTCGGCTTCAATAAGTTAATTTTATCTTCCGCTTTCGTAAATAAATTGTAATTCTTATTCTTCATATCGCACCCCCCGGAAAGAAAAGTGACGCAGGTCAAAAAATAAAAATTTTGATGTTATGTCATTGTAAAATATGTACAAGGTGCCCGAGAGTGTTATTTTACTATTCTATCGAATATAATAGAAGTTACCACCATAAATACTTGCCTAAAATGTAAAAGAAGCTTATACTATTTCAATATAAGTTTTATAGTATCCTTTAAGTTGATGTTTTTTTCCCAAATTCTGCAATTTTGAGTTGCGTTACTTTTTTTTGCGGGGGAACGATATGTATATACGTAAACAAACCTTTTTAGTCATGAAAATTAAAAATCGAAAAATTGGAACAGCTTGAGTAATGAAAATTTAGAATCATTTTTGTGCTTGGCTACTACGAAAATCGAACCAAATATTAAAACAATTCTTAAATCAGAAACAATGTCACGCGTCCAAATTGTATTCTTAATTAAACTTTTGTTATTTTTCTTTTATATTAATTTAAAAGACATATAATACTAGCAGAATTACACTCGGCTTCAATAAGTTAATTTTATCTTCCGCTTTCGTAAATAAATTGTAATTCTTATTCTTCATATCGCACCCCCCGGAAAGAAAAGTGACGCAGGTCAAAAAATAAAAATTTTGATGTTATGTCATTGTAAAATATGTACAAGGTGCCCGAGAGTGTTATTTTACTATTCTATCGAATATAATAGAAGTTACCACCATAAATACTTGCCTAAAATGTAAAAGAAGCTTATACTATTTCAATATAAGTTTTATAGTATCCTTTAAGTTGATGTTTCCCAAATTCTGCAATTTTGAGTTGCGTTACTTTTTTTTGCGGGGGAACGATATGTATATACGTAAACAAACCTTTTTAGTCATGAAAATTAAAAATCGAAAAATTGGAACAGCTTGAGTAATGAAAATTTAGAATCATTTTTGTGCTTGGCTACTACGAAAATCGAACCAAATATTAAAACAATTCTTAAATCAGAAACAATGTCACGCGTCCAAATTGTATTCTTAATTAAACTTTTGTTATTTTTCTTTTATATTAATTTAAAAGACATATAATACTAGCAGAATTACACTCGGCTTCAATAAGTTAATTTTATCTTCCGCTTTCGTAAATAAATTGTAATTCTTATTCTTCATATCGCACCCCCCGGAAAGAAAAGTGACGCAGGTCAAAAAATAAAAATTTTGATGTTATGTCATTGAAAAATATGTGTGAGGTGCCCCAGCGTGTTATATTGCTATTCTATAGAAAATAATAGAAGTTTCCACCATAAATACTTACCTAAAATTTTTTTAAAGCTTATACTATTTCAATATAAGTTTCATAGTGTCCTTTAAGTTGATGTTTCTCAAATTCTGCGATTTTGAGTTGTGTCTCTTTTCTTGCCAAGGTGCGATATGTCAATTAAAAATATATTTTTTAATCCTGATATATTCATCTCTATTTTTTAATTGAATTCTTTTTCAGAAATCTGATTGTTTAATTCCTTAATTTCGGATGTTTTTTTCTTTTGTATCTCTTCGCAGTGCATATGCTTTTATAAAAAGGGAAATGCTTTTAGAAAATTCTGCCTTATTAAACAGTTCTGCTGAATTTTCCATATCTGTAATATCAGCTTGAAGAAAAGCCTTTTTAGATTTTAAATAGTATAGTTAATCTATTTCCTTTTCCTACTGTTGTAACTTTTCTGATTTTAAATTTTGCGTTGTTCTTTCAAATGAAAAAAGAAAATGTTTTTACCTTTAAGAAGAAACAAACTTTCTCATCTCTTTTGTTATAGTTGTAGTGTGAATATCATTAGAATTATTTAGTTAATTAAAATAGAGTGTATCAAATCTAAAACATTGCATTGACATATTTCAAATCCATTTTATGTGATATTTGTACAACACACATACACGAAATCGAATGTAGAACGGAAAGACGAACAGACAGACTTACACAACCAAAATCAGTCACTAAATGAATGTAAGTACTCACAGTATGTAAAGTTTCACGAAAATATATTCAACTGATTGGACGAATATGGGCACTCGCGTGCAGACGGACAGACACCAAATGCGCAAGAGATGGATTTTGCCATTATTATATATATAAACCACCAAAACTATATATACACCACCAAAAAGCAAGTAAAAACTTTACTTGCTTTTTGGTGGTGTTTGGGGAGTGTATGAGCAATCTTTTCAGCCTAATACTGCTCATATGTAGAAAATACCATTTTATGTTGTTTGGGTCAGGCTCCTTCCTGATGACGCCCTGATCCACCAACATTTCTTCATTTTTTTTAAGACTTGTTGAAATTTTTTTTGGAAATTCTTGTGTTCTTGAAATTATATTGCTTACACGCCATGTCTGCAGCTTTAGCGCGCTTGTATGGGTAGTTTCGAGTTTCGGTTTCTGGTTAATCCACCCCGGCTGTTTGGTTATTTTTTGTCCCATAAGTCACAGTAATTCTGTGTGGCCCTTGGTCATAACAGTATATGTACATCCCTGTAGTTGAATCAAAGTCGCACTTGGGCTATTGACGACGGTCCGAGATCAATCCCGAAGGCAAAGATCCGAAGGGAATATTGTAGTTTACCATTATATGTATTCATTTTTTCATTTTCAAGAATTAGATGTTTTGGTTTGATGGCGCATGGTCCAAAAATGGACCCGCTGCACCAAGCACAAGGTATAAAAATAAAAAGCGAAAATCACGAAGGAAAAGACCCAAGGACAGCGCCTCGCAATTTTGAACCACTTACAGATGACGAGGACAACACCTAAGCTGGCATGCCACCTCTCCAAGCTTCCTCACCACATCAACGTGAGGACATTTTAGGCCGCGACTTACAAGAGGCCCACATCAAGACGGACTCCCTCCCCTCTGGTTGCTAATTCGCTACTCTCATAACCGGGCTATCTTGGCCCCTATGAATATTAATAAAGAAAAGAGAGAGATAAGTCAAGATCTGAATCGCCTGTAACCGATAGGTAATTCCTGTTACTGTCGAAACTGTGTTATCTCTTCAATTTAACTAGTTAAAAACCTTCATTTGTTAAATAATTGATAATTTTATTTAAATTATAAGTTCAGGCAAGTTTACCGTATAGTAAGTAAAAATTGTATACGGGGTGTCTCAAAACTTCCTTGTAGAAACTTTAAAAGGAAGTAGGAAACACAAAAATCAAATATATTCACACATGGATGCATGTCCGCTGCACCAACCGGATGTCCCGGATGTACTAGAAGGCACAGGTATAGTAAGGAAAGGTTTCTAGAATGTAGACACTTTTAGCCCTAATTTTAGCTGAAGTAGCTCTACATTTACAGTTTCACTCACAGTAGGGGCTGAAAGTAATGCACGCCTGTCAGCGTGCATAGATACTGACGTAAATGCTCATTCTGGCATTTGGAGGACAGGCAGTATTTGACAGGCGCGGTTGTCACTTGTGATGAAATACGCTTTTGGAGTCACTGTGGTCCCGTACAGCATGCTTTTTCAGGCAGACTCAGCGGAAGAAATCAATGCACGATAAATATATTGGTGTCAAGCGACGAGTCCTCCTCTGCTAATCCGTCCAGAAGCAAAAGAACTGTTCATTGTGGACAATAATGTGAAAGTATGCTTGACCCTAGTCGTGCTGTTACCACTTTCGACTGTGAATAAACGCAGAAATAGCGCTCCGCAGCTCCAACAACATTTCTTCTCTCAACCCTCCAAGAGGTTTCGACGAGATATCTCGTCCATCAAGATCTGACCAATTTTGTTAATGACTAAATATCTCGTCATCAAAGTATTGCCGCAATTTTTATGATCATGAAGGTCACGTTCTAGTCAATTTTCTTTTAATGACTCCTCATGCTTGGTTTTTGTAAGTTACTAGCTTTCTTTCATGTTTGGACAATCTGCGCCAAACACAAGAGAGACAATGTGAACAAATGGGATATAACACAAGGAAAGTTTTACTGACCTAGAAGAGAAAAATGCACCCAGGTAAGTTACAAAAACGAAACCTGTGCCACCAATCTCTCGCAGATTGCTAGCGTAGTGGGAAAACCCACTGAGTTACTAACTCGAGTTTGATGAGAGCTGGCAGCAACCTGGAACCTTCAAGATCCATTCCAGAGTCAGCATATAGCAGTTTTCAGAGGTCGGACTTGTTGCCCGGAGGACTAGCATTGGTAGGAAGGATTAGGACTCGGTACAGGCTTGCGTGATTACAAGGGGTGAAAGGTAGGTAGTTGAATTTACTTCGCACTGGAGCAACGCATCAAGGTATTGATGACTATCCGAGATCAATCCGAATCAATAATAGAGGATAACGCCTCGTAATTTTAAACCGCGGTCAAATGGTCAGTCAACACTACAGTCAACACCTGAGCAGTAGCCCTGCTCCCTAAACTTTCAAACCGCATCAACATGAGGACATTTGAAGCTACGACAGATTTAACGTGTACCAGCCCACACGCATACACAACAGTTTTTGGTTGAACGAGTTTTGTACTCGCCCCCCCCCCTCCCCGGTTACAAATTTGTGAATCTACCTACCTGGCTAACCGCTTCAAAAAAGAGTAACAGACAAGACTGTCATGAAACTGGATCTGTGGTTCCCAAAGGGACCCCCAGGGGTCCTTGAGACCGGTAGGGGGTCTGTGGCAAATTAAAATTAATTTGTGCGTGTATAGAAAACGCCTGGGGGTCCACGAAAGGTTTAAAATAGAGTAAAATAAATGTAAAACAATTTTCATTAATTATGAAAGTTAAAATAAATAACAATAAATAAATTGGTAGCGATTTTTACGTCCTGGGGAAATAAATAATTTGTTTTATTTTCTTATCTCTTGAATTTGTCTTATTTTTACTGATAACAGTTTGATGTGAGATGAAGAAAAAATGCATATAATTGTGTGTGTTGAATATTTAAAACTAGCTACTGCGTGGCTAGCCCGGCGTTGCCCGTGCCCGTGGTGTAAGGCATTAATCTGGTGTAAAATTTTCTGCAGATTTCAAATCTGATGAAGATTTCTTCAGTTATAAAATTATTTATTTTAAAAAATCATATTTTTAGGTAACAATCTTACCTGAAATTTTCCGCAGATTTCAAATTCGTTGCAATTTGTACTCTTCTTTAACTGTCTAGGAGATAGGAAAAAAAAGAACTGACTTCAATTAAAAGATTTGTCGTCTTGCTGGAAATTTATTCGTCCACGCAAAATCAAAGCGGAAATGAAAAAATAATAATTTTTTTCCGCGTTCTGCGGATGAAAAGAACTTAGCATGATTCCAAACCCTGACTGCAAGGTCGCGCGGGTAGAAAAAGTTATCCTCGTTTGAAAAAGTGATGGAGAATAAAACTATTAAATTCAGTTAAAAATCTACTATATAGATTAAATTTTAAAATTTCGCCGCGATCCAAAAATTGCAAAAAATTCGGTCTTACTGTGTGCCAGATCTCATTGCTGCAAGTGCCATAGATCGTCAGGATTTTGCGGCCGCGAAACAAACAAACATACAGACAAACAAACACTTCGTTTTATAATTATTTAAAATGTGGCTTTATTCCGTTATCCTGAAAGTACTTTACCTATGTGCCTTCTATGCAATAAAACTTTGTCAAACGAATCAATGAAACTTTCTAAGCTTAAGGAACATTTGACAAAAGTCCATAAAGCTACAAAAAAAAAAGAAAAAAAAGATTATATATTTTTTTAAACAGTCAAATAATAATATTTGAAAACACCGTCATTGCGACAACTCTTAGCGACAACATCTGACGACGATGGATTGCGTGCTTCTTATAACATTTCTTTACTGATTTCAAAGTCCGAAAAACCGGACACCATTGGCGAAGAACGTATTATACCAGCTGTAACTGAGGTAATACGCACCGTGCTGCATAAACCAGCTTTCGATATTATAAGAATTTCACTGAGTAATAATACAGTACAAAGAAGGATTGACGAAATGGCCTCAGTGCGTAGAAAATTCTTTATGTGAGTAGTTATAAACATCTGAATTATCTTTAAGCTTGACGCGGCAACTTTGACAGGGAACAAAGCTTTACTTTTAACTTTTGTGAGATTTGTAAAAGAAAAAAAAATTCAAGAATATTGTTATTTTACAAATGTTTGGAAACTGATACGAAAGGTGAACCAATATTTAATGAATTAAAACGATTTTTCTATTTAAAAGCTATACCCTTGAGTAATATCCTCCCCGTTGCTAATAACAGTGCTCCGGCAATGGTAGGGTGACACCAAGGCTTTCTGGCATACTTAAAACAAGCTATACTGCATGTATTATCTGTACATTGTGTCATTCATCGACAACATTTAGTCGAAAAAAATCTGAGTGAACGCTTTCATGGCTCCCTATATTATGTCATTAGAGGAGTTAATAAAATCAAAGGGAATGCCTTAAATGAGAGATTATCTGTTCAACTTTGCTTGGAAAATGATGAAGATTATAATAGTTTACTACTTAGCATGGAAGTTCGTTGGTTGTCTAAAAGTGCATGCTTGGGTCGATTTTATACACTCTTTTATTCAAGAGTTAGAATTCCTGGAAAGTAAAAACAATGATTTGCGGCTCAATTTAATTAATTCAAAAAAATACATAGCATGACTTATAATACTCACTTATTTGCCAAATTTAACGAAACGAATTTGAAGCTACAAGGTGATCAATTAAATTGAATCAAAATTAAAAGTATAATATCTGCGTTTGTCACAAAACTTTTTCTATACAACTCTGGGGTGAGAAGAATGCTCTCAGTTTCCAAATATTTCAAAATTACAAAAATGAGATGTCAACACTTAATGGTTATTTATTCTGGCCTCAGACAAAGATTTTAAGACATTTTTCACATGGTTATCCTCGATTGAGTGTTGGACCCTTTTGCAAGTAGACTCACAAACTCCATACTAATACAGGAGCAAGTATATTGAATTATTCACAAATGAGGAGCCGAAACCAATGTTTGAACAAGGATACCACGAATTCTGGTTACAAACAGATACCAATTTTATATCCTGCATTATGGGTTAATGTACAGAAGCTGTTAATTGCTTTCCTGTCTTCCTATTTAGTAGACCGTGGATTTAGTGCAGCTCTGAGCTTCATCACGAAAAAAAGAAACTGATAGGAAATTAGTGCTCGTGGAGACTTGCGAATGTTACTCATGAAGAGCCTAATATAAATAACTAGGGGGCCTGCCCCCTGCTCGCTAACGCTCGCCAACCCCCAGAGGATTGCTTCGCAATCCTCATTGGTTCGCTGCGCGAACCTATGCTCGCTTCGCTCGCCTCAATGAAGACATGTGTCCTAGCAGAAGTGATTATTTACAAAATATGTTACCAAAAAAATGTTTTTCAAATCTAAATTTGCTGTGTATTACAGAAAAAATATATACAGTATCTCTAAAATCAGAATTCAAATGAAAACTTTGTGCAAATTTTGACTCGAAATGTGAGCGTTGCTTTGGAAATTGAATACCCAGCATGTTGTTTGTGTGTACATTTTCCCAGCACTCAAACGACCCACACTTTTTCATTGAGTTTGTTGCCGAAAGTTGTAGTGCAAGCGTCTTGTTGAACTATAATTGTTGGCCCTGAAAAGGACCGTTTTTTAAATGGCCCTGAAAAGATCCTCCGCTTTCTTTGATTTCTATTATAAACTAACTGCAACAGCTCATTAAAATTTCCTTTTTTTTTTTCCAATAAAGTTTCATCCAATAACGCTATAAATTCAATCGATGCGCGAGACTTCGCGATAAACAAACAATCGTACAGTGTTGCCAAAACGCGATTACAAATAACGTCTTTTTTGCGTGCCACGTAAGAGAATTATATATGTAGATATGATATTATCCCATCACGTTCTCCCATCTCATAAAAAAATGTGTTTTTGTATTTTAAAACAAAAGTTATAATTTCAATAAATACTACTTACTAGTATTTTAGTAAATATATAGTTGTTGTTGTAGTATTTACTAGACTACTACTACACTAAAATAAAATATAGTAGTATTTTAGAAAATACTACTACTTTCAATGAATACTAATTTTAACAAATACAACAGTAAAAAAATGTACAAAATTTATATTTCAATAAATAAATACCATTCAAGACATGAAAGTTAAATTTGTAATTTTTTTACTATGCAGTTATGTAGAGTTATTTTACTTGGGGGTTCATGGTCAGGTTTTTGCTATAAGAAGGGGTCCATGGACGTACTAAGTTTGGGAACTACTGATCTAGATGGACTTGTAAACAGCACATGTCATTTAATATAAGGCACCAGGTTTTCTCATTTTTATGCACTCGAAACGAAAATCAGCGTTTTTTCAATTTGACTAAACGCTATTGATGTAATGAGGTTCTCAATAGTTGGTTTTTCGACTAATATTTCTCTTGCAACGACACAACTGAGCCAAATTTCATGTTTTTCGGAAAGTAGTAAATAAAATATTCACAGTTATATTGATTATTGGTTTTTAATGTTTATTGGCAGGAGGTAGGAAACTTTTTATGTGTGAATAATAAGTGTTAAAGTTTAAAAAAAGTGTTACACACACATCGAGGATCGCATGAAATTTCTGGGGATTTTATATATTTGTCGGGCAACTTTAGAGTTGGAGAACAAGAACCATCATATATGGAAGCCTGTTTTTCGAAACCGGTATTCTCTGCCTTGTACAGAATCTTAAGGGTTTGTGAATCGGGAAGGTCGAGGGTTAAGCGAGACGAAGAAATTTGATGGAAGGAAAGTTATTTGTGGACCTAAATTTGTATTCATGACATTCTATTCGTATAGCAGTTCACTAACATTATCGTTGAATTTGAGAAAAATAGTGCTGTTGTCGGATTTACAAGCAACTATTCAGTCCATAGGCATCATTTCAGAAGGGGAGATCTAATTCGGTGTAACGCATAACAGACTCTCTCTCCCATTACTCTAACACAGGGGTCCTCAAACTTTTTCAGTCACGGAGCATCTTTGCAATTGGAAATTCAACGCAGAGCACTAAATTTTGTCTCCCAGCTATATACTGTATTTAGTAAATAGAACGACAAAATAGCATTGACGATACAAGGTAGTTTCGACGTTTAAATCTTGCAGGGCTTTAGATTTCACCGTTTAATTTTTTTTCTGCACTAATTTCCCATTGCAATCAGAAAACACACACATGACAAAAAAAACTTTTGAAAATAAATTCAGGGCAAACATTGCAGATCAACAATTTGGAATTTTATTAATTTGGCATGACATTTGTTAAAAAATTTTTACTTGGTTTCGTGAAATAGAAATTTAATGAGAAGGAAGAGGCTGTTTTGTTTTGCACAATGAGATTATATCTGGCTGAATTTCATTTCGGTAGTTGGTAATTGAATATCATATTCTGCATTGAGACGTGATCTGTATTTTGTTTTAGTAGCTGTGTATGCGGATAATCCTGTTTTTCGTAAATAAGTGGTTGCGAAGGGCAGGAGAATAGGTTTCGCTTTATATCTGATAAGATTTTAAATTAATATTTTAGACCACCAAAAATCTGAGATTCGATTTCTCAGTTTCCAACTTTGATCTAATCGCTGTATCTGATGTCAAGTCAAGCAAGCATTCATATTCCTGTGATGTCAAAGAGGATGGTTTTTTGGATATAGAGTATGGTGTTACAAACCAAACGTTTTCTCTCATGTTTTCATGCAATCCTTTTGGAAAATAAGAGTTCAAAGTATTAATCGCAAGAGAGGAACTTCAAATTCGCTTAAGATATCCGCATTAATGTCTGATTCGAGTTCTTCTCCAAATCCTTTTGTTAGTGGAAAACAATGCAGGCTTCAGTTTTTGATTGACGCTGCTCAATACTTCACTTTCTTTTTAAATCCTTCCACTTTATCAGTAGCATCAAAAACAGCTACTACTTTTCCTTGAAGTGAGAGACATAAATCATTAACTTTTGTAAAATATCTGCCAAATAGGCTAATTTCATTAGCCAACTATCATCACACAACTTCTCTCCCAAAGCAAAATCACTGTCACTCATGAAGATTCTGACTTCATTCCTGTGTTCAAATAGGCGCATTAAACTTTTACCACGAGAAAGCCACTTTATGTCCGTGTGAAGAAGTAAAAACTTATGCAGACTCCCCATAAGATTTTGAACAACCTGGCATTCTTGGTCGGGATTTTATAAAATTTATCATTTTAACTGTCTCATCCAGCACCACTTCTTTTATGAGATGGTATTTTCTTCATTGCAAGGGCATGTCAGTGAAGTACGCAGTGGCTACTGCTGCACCCCTTGGCCTTTTCTTTTATTTTTGCGATTGCACCAGACATTTTACTAGTCATAGCTTTCGCTCCATCTGTACACACATCAACACAGTTATCCCATAGGATGCTATTCTCATCGAAAAATTCATCTAATAATTTAAATATTTCACTGCCACTTGTGGTTGATAGTCGGTAATGGCTTGCAGAGAAGAAAATCCTCTTTAAAAGAGTCCAAATATAGATAGCGCACAAATACCATAAGAATTGCCAAACCAGCAACATTGGTTGCTTCATCCATTTGAAGCGAAAATTTAGTAGATTTTATACGAGAAATTAAAGTAGTTTTCTCTGCTAAGTCCCCGATTTGTCGCGAGATTGTGTCATTTTGCAAAGGAATTGTGTCTATTACTTTTGCAGCCGTACCTCAAACATGCATTCGATAATGTCTTTTACATAAGGCTTGATAAGGTTTTCAGCAGCAGTATGGGCTTCGCCAACTTGAGCAATTCGGTAATTGACTATGTAAGATGCTACCAAAGACTTTTCGTTGGCAGTTTTTGAATGATACGATATACATTTCTGGACTTTCCTGAATTCAGTATACTTCCTTCTGAAAAAATCAGTTGATTTATCCTTGCATTCTGGATGGATCCCCTCAAAACGACGACGCATTTTTGGTGGAAACATTGAACTGTTCGGCAAGACTTTGAGCTATGTAACTTGTTTGATCATTCAAGAAGTTCTGTTCATCCGATAAACCAGCTTGTACAGCAGCAGTATAACACTTCTATCTTCTTCCGCACTGCAATTAGAAAGTAAGATGAACATTAGCTGCATTTAACAATAGCATAAATTAAGTAAAAAGTTTAAAGTTATTCTTCCTTTCTCGATTATGGAATGTTTACTTTAGTCCGCTATTTCGGGTGCTGTGTCCCCTCAAACATCGAGTAAAACTAAAAAGGAGTACATACCTCTTAGATGTTAATGCTACCATATCTGTTTTAATTGGCTTAGCGAAAGTTTTGATGGTTTTAAAGAACCCCGTCTCCAGCCAGCAAACCATTGAAAGAAGATAAATCGACTTTATTCCCCGTATCACTAATTTAGTATTTGAAGAAATCTCCACAAGACAGATGTTTTGTCATCCAAACATAAAACCTGAGAAGCTACAGAAAATTGATTTTTAAATATAATAAATCCCATAATGAACTTTATAATTTGTCGGTTCTCGACTGAATGTTGACTAAACTGCAAATGATTTGAGAATTGAGTAATCCACTAGTATTATATGCAATAAAAAATTTTCCGATTATTCTAGAAAGGTGTCGAATCTTCTAATTATTTCTACAAATGCCGAGACAGTGAGTCCATCAGCCTCTATTTTGCTCCGTGTTGTCTGGTTCTGTATTGTCTGGTGTTGCCTTTTGAAGTAAATTTTGTTTTTTCCACTTGCGGGGACGAGAAACTGACACATTGAATACCGATTACTTTTTTATATAGTCAAGTAGCCACTGCGTGGTGTACCATCATGTAAGAATTTGACGGACAGCTGATTTAAAATTAAACTATTTATTTACATAAATATTTACAAGATAATTATGGGCACAGCCATCGACAACCGAAACCTGCCTGAAGCCAAAGTAACACAATTGGCAAAACAGAGACGTCTGTCTCTCGTTGAATCTCGAGTCCGAATTCCTCAAAATCCACGTTTGCTTCGCAGAACCGCCGCTGACAACGAGAGGGGGGGGGGTGAATTACGAGCCCTCTAGAGATGTTTATGTTCTCTGCCGAAGAGAAACACCCCCACACAGCTGCGAAACCGTCTGTTATGCCGACTTGAGTCCCCCACCGCAAAAACTTGGAGGAGCCGCACGTGCAAAGACTAAAATTGTTTTCGCATTCCGAAACATTCCAGCGTCCACGTGTTAGGGAAAAGGGTCGGCAAGTACCATATGGTACAACCGCCCCCACTACTGAAAAAACTTTTCCCAAAGGTGAAAAGTTTTCAACGTACGCATCCACAGACGCACGGATAATCACCCACTGGCAATTCAGAATAACAGATCACTTACCACCACCATATCCTGAAACCGTGACTCAAGAATATGTGTAAGGCAAGTTAAATCCAATCAATTTAAAATTCATATACCGGAGTAACTTTCTACTCCCTTACAGTATGGTCACTCAAGGCTCAAATACCAAATTAAAATAAAAACAAAATAAACACCAAACTTTAAGACTTATACCAAATTCGTTAAAACTAAAACCAAATCACATTAACCACATCACATATAAGAATTTCGTTAAGCGAAACCCAAAATTTCAATACACAATACGAACTATACAAATTCCATTAACCAGACAAAAATACAACAAAGCATATTTCTAAATTCAATATTTTCGCTAAGCGAACCCAGAATAAACAAACCATACGAACTATAATAATACTTTCATTAAACCAACCAAAATACACCAAAACATATATAAAATATCAATCTTGTTAAGCGAAAACCAAATTCCTAAGTTTCACTCAACACACGTCATGAGTTGCAATTTTAAAACTACAAATCTTCGACAGTGGTTTAGAATGACAGAGTGAAAACATCCTAAACACAAAATTAATTTCCACTCTACACAAAACATAATTTAAATTTGCACGTAGCTTTCAGCGAAAAGTACTCGAGTGAAGAACATAGATACAAGAAATCAATTCCACCATACGCAAAACATAATTTACAACTTTTAACATTTAAAATCCTCAGCAAAAGATACTGATATCATTGAATGAATATTTCATAATTACAAGGCTACCAATTTCACTCCGAGCAAACATGATTCACAATTTTAGCACTTAAAATCTCCAGAAAGAAAAAAGAAACATTTAAGTTAAGTGCCATAACTACAAAAATCTCCATTTCACTCAACTCAAAACATGATTCGCAATAATATTACACTATACAACACAAATCTTCCTCAATTACATTTTATTTAGCTCTTTGAATTTTCGTGAAAAGCGCGACTCAGACTGTCGACGTTCAAGTGTTTTTTTCCCGATCGATGGACGATCTCGAAGTTATAGGGCTGGAGTGCCAGCGCCCATCTCATTAGTCGGGGGTTTGAACTGGCGTTGGTGCGCAACCAGACCAGTGGGTTGTGGTCAGTGACGACAACGAACCTTTTCCCATCTAGATAGTAGTGCAGTTTTTTTATAGCGAAAACAATAGCAGCGCATTCCTTCTCTGAAGTACAGTAAGTGCGCTCGACTTTGGAAAATTTTTTACTCATGTATAAAATGGGGTGTTCTTCCCCCTGAACATTCAACTGCGTGAGTACCACCCCCATCCCAAGATCTGAAGAATCGCACTGTACAATAAACTCGCGTTCAAAATCGGGTGCAAATAACACCGGTTCGCTCGTCAGTTTAGCCTTTAATTCCTGGAATGCCTTTTCGCATTCGTTCGTCCAAACAATTTCTCCCTTTCTTACCTTCCCCTTTAGGGCATCGGTTAACGGTGCTGCGACCACGGAATACATAGGGATGTACCTACTATAGTACCCGGCTAAACCCAGGAAAGCCCGAATGTGTGTTTTTGTTTGGGGAGTGGGAAATTCCTGAACACTTCTGACCTTGGCGTCTGCTGGGGATCGGAATCCGCGTCCAACAATGTGTCCCAAGTATTTTACATGGTTCTGCGCGAACCTACATTTTGACGGTTTGATCGTAAGCTTTGCTTTAGATATACGCTGAAGCACGCATTCGAGGTGTTCCAAGTGACGTTCCCATGAGTCGGAAAAAATCGCGATATCATCCAAATACGGCACTGCAAACGACTCGCATCCCTTCAGTAACTCTGCATTAAGCCGAGAAAAGAAATATGGAGCGTTCTTCAGCCCAAAACTCATTCGTCGGGGACGATAAGTCCCAAAATTTGTACAAAACGCCGCCAATCGTTGGGCCCTAGGGCTCAAGGGTATTTGCCAATATCCCTTCGCAAGGTCTAGAACCGTTATGAAAGAGGCGGAGCTAACGAGTTCGATTCGCTCCTCGATGTGCGGTAGGGGGAAAAATTCCGTTCGAATAATTTCGTTTAGCCTCCTATAATCTACACAGGGCCTGGGGTCTTTCCCCGGGGTTTCTACGAGGATCATGGGCGATGTAAAATCGCTTTCTCCTACCTCGATAATGCCTAAATCCAACATGCGTTGTACTTCTCCTTTCAAAATTTCATTTTGTCTATGAGATGTTCGGTACGGTTTTGCCCTAACAGTTTTATTCCCGATAAGCTCGATATCGTGGACTACTAGGTCCGTTAGTCCAGGGTGATTTGAAAAACTGTTAGCATGCTTGTCTAACAATTTCCGTAATTGCGCTATTTGTCCTGGGTCGAGAAGGTCCGTCAGCTGACTGGACTGAGTAATGTCTTGGAAATCGTAAGCGTTCGGATCTTTTTCCAAGCACGGGAAATCAACTCCGTGATCCGCCAGAGACTCGGCAGCGGTTTCTAACGTCAGCAAGTTTACACATTCCGGTCTTTTATGGTAGGGTTTTAACATGTTTACATGGTAAATTTGCGACCTTTCCCGCTTTCCTGTTAACTCCACGATGTAATTGGTGTCCGATAGCTTGCTCCTAATCGTCCCAGGTCCTACCCATTGGACGGAGAATTTGTTGGGTCGGTTGGTCGCTAAGGTTAGCACTAAATCCCCATTTTTAAATTCTCGTTTAACCGTGTTTTTGTCATACCAATCCTTCCTCTTAACTTGTGACCCTTCCATTCGGGATATCGCCACTTCCTGACATCGTTTGAGTCGGTTTATCAGAGTAAACACATACTCGGTGACTTCATTATCCTCCTCGTTGGGGCCTAACCATCGTTCATACAGCAGAGTCTCTGGGGTCCTTAAATTCTTCCCGTGCACGAGTTCTGCCGGGGCGTAGCCATGGCTCTCATGCACTACCGTGCGAAGCGCCAACAGTGCCAGAGGGAGGTGTTTTTCCCACTCTGGGCCAGCTTCGAGACATAACGCGCGCAACAATCGTTTAAAGGTCCGATGGAATCTCTCAACTGGGTTCGATTGCGGGTGAGCCACCGAACTGTGCCGGACTTTGATCCCAAACGTTCGAAGAATTCCGAAGTCAACTCACTGGTAAAAGACGTACCCTGGTCACACTGAATTTCTTGTGGAAAACCCATGCGACCGAAAATGGTCAACAACGCGTCGGTGACGGTGACCGATCGTATGTCCGGCACGGGGATGGCTTCCGGATATTTTGAAGACATGCAAATTACGGTAATTAGGTACCGGTTTCCACTCGGCGAGGTTTGAAACGGCCCACAGGCGTCCAGGTTTAATTTCGAAAAGACTTCTCGAATAATCGGAACCAATTTCATCGGGGCCTTTTTCCTGTCATTTGGCTTTCCCGCCCTTTTGACAAGGATCACATGTCCGCACATAATCTTCCATCTCCCGAAAACACCCGGGCCAATAAAAATACCGCGCAAGCTTATCCTTTGATTTCGTACCCCCCAGGTGCGCCGATGTCCCTTCGTGACACAACGCCAAAACCTTTTGCCTTAACGCCTTTGGCACTACTAATAATTTCTGTGCCAGACCCATTCGGTCTTCTCGACCTTTTACAAGTATTCCCTTCTCAAATGAATATGGTTTATCCCTCTGATTTTGTTTTGGGTCGGACGCCATCTCTAACGCCTCTTTCAAACTAGGGCAATTTTCCTGCGCCTTCTTAAATTCCTCTCTCTTTACTTCCAGAAGCTCCAATTCCGTGCCGCTTGCCTCCGCCACGGGAATAACAAGCGGTTCGTCCAACCTCAATTCTGTAGCTGTCTTGTCTATCCCCGGCGAGGGCGAAATCGAAACTACTTGGGGGTTTTCCCCCTCCCCCAAAACATTCGCTTCTGACTGCCGTTTCTGTAAACGCGTTTGAACGGCATTAATTTGCTCAGTTTCCGAGAACTCATATCCCGTTAATTCGCGAATCATCTGAGCTGTTCGGTTACCTAAGATGTATCGTCGCACATCGGCGGTGTTTGCAAAGACAGCTGCCTTGGTAGTGATTGACCCAAAACCTCCTTCTACTTTCACTTCCGCTAAGGGTAACGAAATTTGATAGGAGTCTAGCGGTTGCTGAATCCACACGGTCTCTCCCGTGTAGGATTTGGGGTCCACGTAATTCCGGTGTACTAAATCCAAGGTCGAACCCGAATCTCGAAGGATGTTTATTTCTTTAGCGTTTACAGATCCCTTTTGTACATACGGCATCAATAATTCATGTTCGGCTTCCCGTCTGAGTCTATTTACCGATTCAACTGTCACCCTATTCCCCAACCTCGGACAATTTGGCCTTAGGTGGTCGCTCGCGTTGCACTCAAAACACCGCGGCGTGCGTCTCCGGTCAAAAGTGTCGAATTTCCTTCCCTGGGAACTAGGCGGGAAAAAATCGTTCTTCCCTCGAGCGGGAGCAGGATGGTATCTCCCCTCTCTGACTTTCCCTGGGAAAGGCGTACTTCCTTTGGGTTTTTCGAAAGGCTTTCTTTTGGGTTTCCGAATGTCTTCGTAGGAATCTAGCAGTTCGGCTAATTTGCCGGGGTTTTTAATCTTAGCCCAATCATCGAGGAAATGGTCCCTCACCTCCAACGGGACACGTCTTTTGACTTGGTCCGTTATCATTAAATCTTTTAAAGATTCATAGTCCATAACCTCCAACCCTCGAATCCACTCTTCCAGATAATTTCGGGTTTCGAAAATAAAATCCTTCCAAGTGCTATCGGGTTTTCGGCTATGGTGGAGGAATTTTTGGCGAAAAATTTCGGGACTCAACTTATACCGCTTTAGCAGAAGCTCTTTGACGTGGTCATAGTTTTCTGCTACTTCATCTGGTTCGCGTGCGATGATCTGCACGATATCCAGAGGCAATACCGGTTGTAAGCAAGACACCCAGTCTTTTTTCTCAATGTTAGCCCTCTTAGCCTGACGCTCAAACATTATCAGGTACAGACTAATGTCGGTCTGGTCTGAATCGAATTTGGGAACCAGTTTTAAAATATCTATTCGTGGTTTTCCTTGGGAACTTAACGAGTCGACGTGATCGCGGGGTTCTCGTCGGGATGCCTCAATCCGTAGTTTTTCAAGCTCAAAGTTATACTGTCGTTCTTGTTCCCTATCCCTATCCTTACTTGCTTGTTCTTTTTCCTGCCTCTCCCGTCTTTCCTGTATAATCCTTTCTAACGCCACTTTTGTGTATTCCTCATCGTAGGAATCGTGCGAGAGGATTAACTCCTTAAGTTGGGATGTCAGTAATCCCGGAGTAACCGTTCTTTCCAAAAATTCCGCTAGTTCCTCTAGATCTTGTTTCCTACCTTTGCCCAAGTATGCCATTTCGAAAATTCAAAATTGCCAAAAAAAAACAAAAAAAATTCAATTCTTTTGCACAACACCCAATTCAATACTTTTTACGACATACCGTAATCTCACAACATACAATAATTTAGCAATTCTAAAATGCACACACACACACAATACAGATTCAAAAAAAAAGATACTTAAGCTAAATCAATTCCCTTTGGAGTGACCACACTAATTGAGATTAACAAAATTTTAGCTATTACACAATTCTTGAAACTTAGTCACAGTGACAAAATAGGGAAATGGCACTAACCTGTATCTGCTGACTTGGATCACTTGGCACCACTGTCCACAGGCTGGACCACGGGTGGAAACACTGCACTGCACTATCTTCGGCTAAAAAGCCCACAAACACACTCTTCGGCTGAAAGCCCACTGGTGTAGGTCGTCTCGACCTCTTCCACAACGCGCACAAATAGCACTGCGCCACTGACGAAAAAAACGGTTCGCGATGAACCTATAATAGCCGATCAAGATCATCTCTGGACGAACCGGTGGAGAATCTATTCCCCTGATGAACAGGACTTGTCGAACTTTCCGTCGATTCCGCTCACGCTCCGTTGAAAAGGGCCGGCAACTCGAAACCAAAACCAGAACTTCTTGCGACGAGTTTTGGTGATGGATGGGGTCGGTGACTCCGGTACCTCCTTCTCGCTTTCTCTAAGACAAGGGAAACGGTCTCCAGCGAAAGTGACAATCCGACAGCGAAATGACAATCCGAACTTCTGGTTTCGAAGTTCTATCGGCCTTCTCTTTCAGGCAAAACGGCAGGTTCGATTTACTTGTCGAGGCTGTTTTAATCTATCAACCCCGCTGCCACCAAATTAATAAGCTGTACCGTCATGTAAGAATTTGACGGACAGCTGATTTAAAATTAAACTATTTATTTACATAAATATTTACAAGATAATTATGGGCACAGCCATCGACAACCGAAACCTGCCTGAAGCCAAAGTAACACAATTGGCAAAACAGAGACGTCTGTCTCTCGTTGAATCTCGAGTCCGAATTCCTCAAAATCCACGTTTGCTTCGCAGAACCGCCGCTGACAACGAGAGGGGGGGTGAATTCCGAGCCCTCTAGAGATGTTTATGTTCTCTGCCGAAGAGAAACACCCCCACACAGCTGCGAAACCGTCTGTCATGCCGACTTGAGTCCCCCACCGCAAAAACTTGGAGGAGCCGCACGTGCAAAGACTAAAATTGTTTTCGCATTCCGAAACATTCCAGCGTCCACGTGTTAGGGAAAAGGGTCGGCAAGTACCATATGGTACAGTGGCCAGAACGGCGTTGCTAGTGACAGTTCTTTTCGAGGGGTCAGGTGTGACCCCTGCTCGCTAACCGCCGGTGATTGCTACGAATACTTCAAAACCAAATGGGAATTCGTAGCCTATTGGATAACAGCCAGTGTTGCGGTTTGCAATACCACGGGCAACGCCGTGATGGCCTTTGTCAAATGCGGTCAAATTTGAATTCCGAAGAGATCCAACAGGCGTAACGTCACAACCTCTTGCGAAAATATAAATATTTAATTGAAAAATTATTTCTTAAAAGAAAATCAAACGTATAAGGTATCTGTTGGTGTAAAAATTTCCGCAGATTTCAAATCCGTTGAAATCTTTAATCTATCTTTAACGATCCCGATTTTACAAAAAAGAACTTTGCAATGCCAGTCACAATTTGTTTGTTCGTTTTGCTTTCCTTGGCTGGAATCGTTTGAGCGCAGGAAAAGGAATCTGTGATTTCTCGAACACTATCAAGGTCTGTGATTCGTATAGGAAAAAATATAAAACTTACAATTTAAAAATTATTTATTTAAAGAAAATCATATTTTTAGGTATTGATCTAATATGAAATTTTTCGCAGATTTCAAACCCTTTGAAATTTTTACTCTATTTTTAACGATCTAGCAGATAAAAAAAAAGAACTACATATCTTCAGTTAAAACTTTTTATTTGTTTTCTTTTTCGGCTGAAAGCATTGTTTGGAAAATCAAACGGAAACACGGAAAAAATAAATTTTAAACCTGTCATATCTTTAAGGTATTGACATTCAAAAGAAAACCATTATTAAATTAAAATGTTCTAGCTTGAATTTTTAAATAAATGCTTCGCACAAAAATTGCAAAAATTCGGATTACCTGTGTGCCAAATCCCATTATTGTACGTGCCATAGATTCGTCAGGACACTGCGTAAACATAAACATACAAAAAACGCTTCCTTTTATAATAGTAGAGATGTTTCTCCTGATAGGTGATAAGTGATTTATGCTCGATTTGTTTCTTATACAACAAGAGAGCAAAAGGTCATAATATACAAATATTTTTGTCCCATTTTGTTCGCAAAAGATATTTTTATTTTTAAACTTTAAAATATGTTTAAGAAAATATTTTTAATTTTAAACTTTAAAATATGTTTAAGAAAAATGTTTTTAATTTTAAACTTTAAAATACGTTTAAGACAAACATTTTTAATTTTAAACACATGTCTTACCTTTTCGCGGGGAACTGGGAGTTGTTGGAACACAGTTTGAGAAACGCTGCTCCAAATCAATTTTCAGTTACATACATAGTGTTTACATCTTATCCTGAATGTACTTTATGAACAGTTACGGAAAAAACGTATCACCCCTTTTCATTCAAACAGTTTTAACAGTTGAGCTAATTCAAATATGACATTCGACATGGAACAACGTGTTCTATAAATTCATATCCATAAAAGTTGCATAAGGGACCGTTCATTCTAAATTCAGCAAGATTTTCATAATTTCCAATAGTAACCCCCAATTTTGACGAAGTTTGAACCTAGATCATATTTTAAATTAAAATACCAAGTTTCGCAGTCATTCGGTACAGCCCTTTCGGAATTATGAGTGCAGAAAGTTTGGAGCTACTACTGTTGAATCAGTTTCCCAGATTTTTACAAATATCTTCCTAAGTAATATTCCCATAGCGATTATATTTTATATTTTATAGCATGTTGCTTATTAAGGTACCCAAATAAAATGCACATAATGTTTTAGTTTTTAAAAACTTTTAGTTTGCATTAATTGTTAAATTAATATTCAAAAAATTTTGAAGCTTAATGCTAAAATTGTGAATTTTGATATATTTCGACAGAAATCTATTCAGAAAAACTTTGAATGGAAATATATTTCCATTCAAAATTTCAATTCTTTCCTCTGGATAATTTTTGCGCCACACTTAAATTTGCATCACTAAGGTGATTTTAATCTTTAACTGCTGTGTCTCAAACCGTCTCGTAACTAGTGTGGAGGGGTCTCTCCGACCTCGCTCACTAAAGTGCGTATAAAGTTGATTAATATAATATATTAATGAAAGATTCTTTAGATAATTATTATTTATACATTTTAAATTTAGATAATTCGATTCTTAACATGAAATACATTTTCTATCTATATATATAAAACACTAACGTACGTGGACCCGAAATCGACGTTATTTGTGTATCGTCGAATGGCAACAATCAAACGTAAATAAAATAACCCAGATATTTTGAATTCTTGCTGTTTTTAAATAGCCGAGGTCAATTTCTATGCAAAGTAAGGAATTAAATTGTAAAAATTTATGTTTGAACTGACTTCTTATTTCTTCCTTTGATGTAAAAGTAATTTAAACGTGATTTTGCTACCCGGTATCTGGCCACTTCAGAATTAATGTTTGCTTTTTTAATTTGATTTAGAATTCCGTGTTTGCGTATTTGAGTTGACTGCGAGATGTTGTGGACATATTTGAGGATTCCCAAGTATTATAAATATGTATTTTTTTTGTTAATAAATCATTATTGTCTTTGTCAATATCGTTGAAAAGTCTTTTGTCGCATTATTCTATTTCACAATATATTCAGGAAATCTAAATTCAACACGTTTGAATAGATACGTACGTATTTTTTTTCTTCGGAATTTTGCATTTTTTCAAGGATTGGAATTTTATTTTTGTTTGCATTATATGTTCTGGTATATTACCTATTGTAGAAATATTATTTAGGAGTTAGATTTTAATGATATGTCTATTTCCTGCAAACTATCACTGGACATGTATAATTTTGTAGCGGTATATGTATATTTCGACCAACTTTCCTTAAATATTTGATTGAATACGCTCGCAATGATTTGAAGAATTGTTTCATAAAAATAAATATAATATACAAATCAAAACATGCTTGATTACGGTGCGTAAAAAAGTTTATAAAAAAGCACTATTACATACCGCCGAGCGCTAGCCGGCGCAGCCCGGCTAGTTACTATAAGTTAAGTAGATTCCATGTCTCTTCAGGCTCAGCTTTCAGACCTAATTTTGCAGGACGTTTCAACCCTGGAAACAGTAAAACTATGTTGTGTAAAACTATGTAGGTGCCCCCCCCCCTGGCATCCCATTTGAAGTTTTTTTTTCCGTAGAAATATTCTTCGTGTGAAAACGCACTTGAAATGTGTTCATCTTCATCTGTGCATAAATTTCCGAATCCGTTTCGTGTGTTAGCTTTCAAAAATATTATCCGAAATTTCAATGTCCCAGTACTCTATTTCCGACCAATTATCAACAATATCCTCAATTTCTTTTTGTGTAAGATACACAGATCGTTTTTTGGCAAAGTTTGTTGCCATTTCAGGCTCTCTGTCGAAATTCCCTACTCAAACTTAGACGATTTCATTCAACAAGAATGGTAACGCAAATGCTGTGAAAGGGTCTAAGAGACCACGCGTGAAATGCAAATAGTGTAAAACACGAAATAGTTGGGGCAGCCAAACCAATCTTGGAATGTGGCTTCTGTTGGACGTAGTAGGAAGGTACTGAATATTACAGGGACCAATCTTCACTTTAAGAGGTGGAAACGACCTGTCAAAAATGACTCGGGGTCTGTGAGACCCATGACAGCAGTTAAAGGTTAGGGGGCATTCAAAAGGCGAAAAACAATATGAGGAAGTAGGTATTTTAATTTACGGCACACTGGAGCTGGACTGGAGCTCAACTGGCTATTGGCGATGGTACGGGATCAATTCCCTAGGAAAAGATCAAAGGATAAGACCACGGATGACACGGTTATCACCTGAGCTGGCACAGCACTCTCCAGACAAGCACCAAACTAAAGTAAGCACATTTGAGGCTAAGACAGATCTAACGTGCAGCACCAGACTCCGTTGTATCTGATGATGGATTCAAACTCGCAAACTTCCGGTTGCTAATCCGTTACTCTTCCAACCTTGCTACTGTGGCCCAGATTATGAGGAATGTGTGAATTTTTCAGTGTTTGGAAAACTTTACTAGCCACTGCGGGACCAGCACGGCGTTGCCCGTGACAGTTCTTTTCGTGGGGTCAGGTGTGACCACTGCTGGCTAACGCGTACCAACCACCGGTGATAGCTACGTATTCCCATTTTGTTTGCTTCGCAAACAAAGTCCACATGCAACGCCGTGATGTCTTCGAAGTGGCAATTTTTCAAAAACGTAAATCAAAACGAATCTTCAGAATCGGAAAACTTGGCTTGGTTCCAGAAGCTGAAGTCAGAGTTCGAAAGCCGCAAAATTCGTTCCTCTTTCATTCGAGGTTCGGATGAGGTCACATTCCGGAGGAAGAAAGAACGGTGAAAGAAACTAATAAATTCTTTTTTAAATGTTCTAGTTAAAATTTTAAAATTCGTCCACGATACAAAAATTGCAAAAAATTCGACTACCTGTGTGCCAAATTTAATTATTGTAAGTGCGATAGATTCATCAGGACACTGCGTACACACACATTTCCTTTTATAACAATAGATACGTAAAGAGACATCGCCTTCTTCCTGTCATGTTTGGTACCGCTGAACAATGATCTATGTAATAGTAGATATGGCCAAAACTACACTTTTACGATGTTTTAACGGCTATTGCTAACTGGTAATAATTGACTGTTATTACGAAAATGCGTATTTAATAGTTACTACAAATAACAGTTACTGAATAAATTTTAACATTTATCAATAATTGTATGAAGTTCATGGTAAAATGAAATAATCATAATCAGTCTTTTCAAATTTCTCGTTCACCGAGACCTGATTAATCTTGCTAATGATGAGATATATCGTCGAGACTACCATCTGGAGGGTTGTGGTATTTTGTAATCTTCTTTCAGTCAAGCACCAAATGAGAACTGTTCCTGATTACAACTAATCTCGATCTACGACTAGCGACATTCAATGTGGGGAGGATCCCTGAAATGGACAACTGCTTTGATGTTGAATATCTGCAGATATAACGATAGTAAATTAATGAAATTTCATACGTAGATTAATTTGATGATTTCGAATCTGATTAAGACATCAAAACATGGTGTTACTATTGGAAAGTTTGTTGTTTATGCAAAATTTGACATGACGGTATTTGACCTATGAAACGTTTTAGCATTTTAATTTGTGGAGGAAGTTATTCCTTATTGAATGAGGGATGCGTCTAGTTTTCATTTAGCAAGCCATCAACAAGAACAAGGCTTTATAAAAAAAGAATACTTTAATATTAAAAGTAGTTATCACATTTTTTATTTAGTTCTACTCAATAGTTTTTTTTAAAGACGTCATTGATTCAGTTCAACTAACTCCATGCATCATTGTCAAAGGAGATACTCCAGCAGGCCAACATACCATCACATGGCGTTGTGACTTTTTCTCTGAACTCTTTCCGCCATTACTGTTCAGTTGCGACTTGCGGATCAGCCATGGATGCCTTAGGTTCTATTTTTTTCGAGCACTTAACGTTTCCTTCTAATTTATGTTTGTACTTTGTTTCTTTTACGTTTTAAATAAATTTTGTGTAAGTGTTTTTCCCTCGTTCTCGTTTTGGTCGTATTGGAACAATACCGACACAATACTAAATTGTCAGGAATAACTGCAACTTTTGAGATACGAGAACAAAAACGCATTGTTATGAAGAGGATTTGTATTTGCAAGACGTATGGCAATGAGGAGACAGATTTTCTCTTGAAAAAAGGTTTTGGACTGCTTGCAATAATCAAAGGAGGTAGATAGTTGAATTTATGTCGCACTGGGAGCAATACAATGGGTTATTGGCTATCGCTCGGGATCAATCCCGAAGGAGAATATTCCAGGTAATGGTTAGTTAACGTCGTACTAGAGCAACAGAACGGGCTATTGACGACGATCCGGGATAAGTCCCTTAAGGGAAAGGAGAATATTCCAGGACACCTCGTAATTTTGAACCACGTTGAGATGATGAGAGCAACTCGCTCAGCAAACTTCCACTCCAAGACCACGTGAGGACATTTAAAAGTCACGACAGCTTTCACGTGCACTAGTTAACCAACAATGGTTACTGATCCTTGACAGCTGATCAAAAATTAAAAACCAAGAGAGAATAAACGCCAGAATGGAAAAAAAATTAGTAAAAAAATGCTTGTCAAGGAGGTAATTTGTAATTAACGTCGTACCAAAGCAACACAACGGGCTACTTGCGACGGTCCGGGATCAATCCCTTAAGGAAAGAACCGAGGATAACACCTCGTAATTTTAAACCACGTTCAGATGACGAAGCAACACCTGAGCTGGCACCCCACTCTCCAAACTTCCACACCAACCCAACGTGAGGACTTTCGGCCACGACAGATTTAAGGTGCACCAGCCGCTTACAAACATCCAAGCCCGGACCCGGATTTGAGCCACAAACCTTCCGATCTAAAGGCTAACACCTTAAACACTATACTGGTTGGTCGGCCGCTTGTAAAGGAGGATTCTATTTAAAAGGTAGTTATAAGTTCTACATTTGAAACTGAATCTAAGACATTGTAGCGATTTAAGCTTTAGGTAATGGTAATTTTAGTTAACGTCGGTACTAGAGCAACACAACGGGCTATTGACGACGGTCCGAGACCAATCCCTTAAGAGAAAGATCCGAGGACAACACTTCGTAATTTTGAACCACGGTCAGATGACGAAGCAACACCTGAGCTGGCACCCCACTCTCCAAACTTCCACGCCAACCCAACGTGAGGACTTTCGGCCACGACAAATTTAAGGTGCACCAGCCGCCTCTACACCATACGTTTACAAACATCCATGCCCGGACCCGGATTCGAACCAGGAACCTTCCGATCTAGAGGCTAACACCTTAACCACTATACCGGTTGGTCGGCAGATTTAAGCTTTAGAGATTAATCAATTGGTGTTTTACCGGCACATATAAGAAACCTCGATGGATTGTCCTTCAGAAATAGGGGATTTTCTTGTAGATTATCCACTATTTCCCTTTAGTACAATATCGGGTTAGTTGGGTTTAATGGCTCAAGGTCCATAAACCTACAAGCACAATATCGGAAGTCTTCTAATCAGGCTTCCCAAGGGTCTTAGAAAGGTCTTATTTTGACCTTCCAATTTCTAAAAGACCTTAGAAGTCCTTATTTTCCTTTGAAAACAAAATTCAGTTTTCAAATGTCGATATTTCTGAAGTACTCAGCATCATTCAAAAACTTCGATCCAAAATCCGACAGACTAGACTGTTTTTTAAGTTTATTTTTTTACTCAAAGATGTAGCAAATGAGAAAAATTATGTACAATAATGAAAATTCTTTTATCATATGGACAAGCTACGGTAGAATGTGGGTTTCAGTGCAAATAAGTCATTAAAGATTGAAAACTTAAAGGTAGAATCTTACATTTCTCACTCATTTATGAGGATGGAAATAATTCTAATGATACTCACAAAATAAATGACTAGCCTAGTACAATTTGCTAACAAATTTGTCACTGAACACAATGACAAAGTGCAAAATTTTAAGTTTTCAATCGTGGGGTAGTAAATTATGCATATGTTAATAAAAACTGAGCAGGTATCGAAATTATTAAACATTTTATTCTGGTTAGTTAATTTTTGCAAAAATTTAAATATTTTAGTTTAGAAATTAGCTTTTTTTGTGTAAAACGAACTTTCAGTGGAATAAATTGGAACAGCTGAATGTATGTCAAATACTATGCTGAATTTCTCTTTCTTCAATTTAGAATAGGGGGGCAAGACAAAACTTCTCATACTTAGCAAGAATTATCAGTTTAAAGTATTACACTAATTTGGAATATAATGGAGATCTGTGAGTTGGGTCACATGTTTTTCGTTGCTAACATGTTTTATGAAAGTTCTGCATCTATATATATATTTCTCTTACGTGGCACGCAAAAAAGACGTTATTTGTTATCGCGTTTTGGCAATATTGTACAATTGTTTGTTTATCACGAAGCCTCGCGCTTCAATTGAATTTATAGCGTTATCGGATGAAATTTTATTGAGAAAAAAGGAATTTTAGTCGAGCTGTTGCTGTTAATAATAGAAATCAAAGAAAGCGGAGGATCTTTTCCGGGCCATTTAAAAAAAGGTCCTTTTTAGGGCCAAGAATTATAGTTCAACAAGACGCTTGCACTACAACTTTCGACAACAAACTCAATGAAAAAGCGTTTGTGGCTCAAGTGCAGGGGTACGCAAATGTACAAATAACATGCTGGGTATTCAATTTCCAACTCAGCGCTCACATTTCGAGTCAAAATTTGCTCAAAGTTTTCATTTGAATTCTGATTTCAGAGGTACTGTATATATCTTTTCTGAAAAACAACAAAAAATTTTGATTTAAAAATAATTTTTTTTTGGAATATCACATATTTTGTAAACAATCTCTTCTGCTAGGACACATGTCTTCATTGATGCGAGCGAAGCGAGCATAGGTTCGCGCAGCGAACCAATGAGGATTCCGGAGCAATCCTCCAGGGGTTGGCGAGCGTTAGCGAACAGGGGGCGGGCCCCCTGGTTCATTCTAATAGACGTGAAATAAGTATTAAGTATGAAAACATTAGTTTATTTATAAATACTAGCTAAATTGGTAAATATTAAAAATCATTTAAAAAAAAAAAACAGTTATGCTTTAGACTTTAACTAGGTTGTTTCATATTTCACGAACCAGGATTCATCTCAGTGGTTGGTTGTTTGGTGGCAAAAGGGTCATACTTGACCAAACAATAATCTCAGTGTTGACCCACTCTTAGTTGATTTAGAAAAATAATGAAGACCATAAAATTTGTGTCATCACATTTAGCTGCAGGGAGTGGTACCAGTAAAAAAATTAGTGAGGCAATTTTTTTTTAGTACTCAAGCAAAAGTAGCTTTTAAAAATTTTTTTATAGCTCATTTGTACATTAATGAACTTGTATTGTCGTAGCACAAATATAATATTGTTAGCTAGTTTCCCTTACTGTCCTTTTACTGTAAAACTTAAACCTATGAAAACAAATTAATTTAAAATCAAATTGAGAATAAACGTTTTTTTTAAAACTTTTTAAATATCAATTAATGTTTAAATAATGTTCAATCACATTATACACCATTTCGTAAAATTTAACCAATATTTTAAAATAATTAAGGTATTGGGGGTATTCCATAACCAAGAAATAAAAATACACCCCTGTGTGCCAAGTAGAGAAAAATTGCAAAATCCATTTGAAAAATGAATGACCAGATACATTGAATTTGATATTGTGACAATTTATTTAAAAGTAGCCATATAAGATGACATGTCTAAACACAAGATATTACGACAGTCACAATAAAATGGCTCCCTATTTATATTATATATAAACATAGTAGCAGCATACTGTCAGAGTCAATTGAACAGCTTGGCTGCATGAGCTTAAAACATGCATCAAAATGATATTTTCAAATCTTGTGATTTACCTAGATTACTTTTAAATGCAGATGATGATGGTTTATTTTACACGTTCAGAAAAACTAGCACTTTGAAAAGTGAAGAGCATTAATTATATAACAAGAATTGTAACAAACAATACAATTTTACACAACATACATTACTACAACAGGTTACAGCTGTTGTACAACAATTATTTGAAACTGTTTTAGTTGCAATACAATAGTTACATTCACTAAGCATGATCACTACAGTCTATTTATTTCTCACGTCTTTTTCACAAGGTGTTAAAAACTCAGTTTTGTTAGAGTGACTGTATCTACATATGACAGCTGAATTATTGGCCACACAATTTTCCAATTGTTTCACAGAATAAAAGTTGACTATAAAAATCTGCTCACTTCATTGTACTTTCATTTATATATTGTTTTAAAATGTCCTGTGTAAGGAAGCATAAAAAGCTTGATTCGTTACACACTTACTAAGCGTCCTACAAAATGTTCACATTTAAAGTTAGATTCATTTCCCCATCTCAGGTCAAATATGAAAGAACCTAAAAATATACTTTTTGCAGCAATATAACTGTTGTAGATTTAAAAGAGGATAGTATTAACTAAGAGAATAAGCTCAATTCTATTTTGGTGACATCTTCTAAAATGTTTCCATGCTTGTTTACTAGCCTGTGTTGATATTTATACTTAAGCTTTTTTTTCACATGTAGGAGTAACAGGAAATGTAGGGACATTTTTTATTATGACTTAAAATATAAGAGTCAAAAATAAAATATTTAGGTAAATAATGTTTTAATGCACAACATATTTGTTTGGTATTTTTTAACTCTTGGGTTGGATAAATCAATATTCTTAATAGATTGAATCTTAGGAAAGAACTTAAAACTTACGTGAGAAATATTTAAGCTTGATAATGCTAATGTGGTAATATAAAACTTTTTAATATTCTAATTAACATTAAAATCTAAATTTTACGGAACATTCATTATTTTCTCATATGAATAATTTGAAGTTACATTTTAGTGACAGTAAATTACATACTCCCTTGACTGAACCATACGAACAATCAATGAGTCCTAAGACAAGCACAACACATGGAGGCATTTCATTATTTTATAACACAAGGAATAAATTTTATAATTTCATTCCTCGTCTAATTTAACCATTTATGTATATATAATTCTATTAATGGTTTTCAGCTGATTGAGCTACCATGAGTTACACACAAGGCAACACTAAAACATGCTACATTACATTTTTCAGACAGTAAAAATGCAGCAGAGAACCACAAAATCTTTTCAAATTCTACCAATTAGAAAAATGCTAACACATTCTAATAATTAATTTAATTCAACATTTGTTAGAAAAAATAAAAAGTGCAGAAATTTAAAATAAAGTCTTCTTGGCCATTTCAGTCGATTTTCAAAATATATTTTGGAAAAATTAAATTTTCCACATAAATATTCTATTGGAATTTTTTTTAAGATTGCTTAATTGCTGAAAAAGACGTACGTACAGGTTAGATTCAAGAGGCAAAACAAACAGGACAATGAGGGTCTTAATAAGTCAAAGGAAGAACAAATGAGAAAAATATATTACGAGTTAAAAAATTCATTATATAATTAGTAATCAATTCATACTTAAAAATGCAATAAATTATCTGAAAAATACTAGCAAAAACCTGACCATTCCACTTAGTACAACTTCAAAAGAACTTAACAATCCAACAATAAATGCAACAATTATGCAAATGGCAAAAATCCAACTTTTAAAAGAACGTTAGATCAAAGGTTAATAAATGTCACTTCTTAGTGAAGCATCTTCCAATACCACAGGGGTATAAAATGTAAAAATAACTTTCTGTAACCACTAGGTCTAATAAAATGGAGCAAATCGAATCACTGTTGGAAAAAAATGAAAGCAAAATACTTTCATAGAATATAGAGCATATCATATCAAGGCTAAGAAAAATGTTTTTAACAATAGAAATATAATGTATGACTTCTAGACCATCTAAAAACTGAGTATCTTTTCAACATTATAAACAAAGAAGATGTGAAGAAACTAGATGTGGTTGAAAGCTCCATTTTGCATTACATGTATTCAGCTTTCTAGACTTACATTATAAGCTATCTAATTCTAAAGAAAACAATTTTTCGCAATAATGAAATTTGGAAATCCCTATTTTAATTGTAAACACAACATTAAAATACAAAAAAAGCATACAGAAATTTGCCAAAAACAAACATGTAAAAAATTGTTTGGGGAGACTTAATTTAAATTTATTCTGTGACCTGTTTCTTGCATAATACAATTTTAGAGTAATGCATAAGACTATAATAAAATTAATTTTTTCTATAAACAGCCGAAAGTTTTAGACCTTTCTTTTTGAAGAAAATTGGTAATACACGACAATGACAGGGAAACATTAAGATAA